>JALHBW010000126.1:0-252172 GCA_024339985.1 Tolypocladium endophyticum
CCCCCCCCCCCCCCCCCACAAGCACGCGGAAGCACTGGGTCTGGCGAACAGAGCATGAGAACCGGCGTTTTTGTTATAATGAATCATGGACACACGCTCGCTACTGTATCTTTACCTCGAGAGGCGGACTAGACGGGGAGGCAGCCGCAAGCGGGACGGCAGGCAGCCGTCCCGCCCCCGTCTGTGCATGGCCTGCGGACTCTTACTTCTGTGTACTATACTGTCTTTGCATGTGTGGTACCTACATTTAATACCTACGACTTCTACTTCAACCACTGCATTTACAACGTAGATGACGCTAGACTGGGCTCTCAGACGCCCGGATTACGAAGGTGACGGTCTGAAGCACGCACATTCCGGTAAGACTCCTCGCTCCGAAACAGTTCCAAGCAGTGCTTTGCCTGCCGGAGTCGACGTCTGCCCTCGGCAAGCCGTCAGCCGTCTTCCTGGCCACGAGAGTGCGATACGAGTCACGAGGCGATACATCCGATACATCATCCCGAGGAGACGAGTCCCAGCCATACTCGTCACTCACCAGTAGCCACATGATTCCACTCACGACTGTATACATCTCTGTATCCCCAATTTATTAAAGAAATTCGATGTCAGACGGTAGACGGTACCCGCGCTCAGTCGACACCCCATTATGCGACGCACTCCTTGCTCACCGCCACCCGTTTTTGCCCATCCACAACGTGCCAGGCCGAAAACGGCCATCCATGATGATAAGTGTAAAGAAAATAAGAGATATGCTATCCGCTAAACTCCGCTTTGTGCCCCCATGCCATTGCCTGTCCTTCCGCCTTGTACTAAAAGGCATGCTTGTACATTGCGTGAGCGAACGATTTTACTACCCACCCAGACCGCCAGACCAGGTAGAAAATTTCCAATCCGCCTTTAAAACAGTGTGACGAGAAATTTTGCTCGTCACCCCTCACCCCCCTTCATTATCTCTCAAGTTGCCGTTGAGTGTGCCTCTTGCTTCGAGCAAATGCCGCGTTGCGAATGACAAAAAAAGGAAAACAGACGGGATACTGAAAACCAAAACAAGCACACATTAAGCGGCCGCCGCCTGGCCTCATCAGCCCATCCATCAAAATGTACCAAGCACCAGAGCCCTGATCAGTCCGGCAGGAATCACCCTTCATGTCCTGGTCCCAACTTTGAACCGAGTCCGGTCCATCTCGTGCTCAGAGGAGCCGAACGGTGCCGCGTCCCAAGCCAAATAATTAAGTCGAGAAGACTACGATCTTCATTTTCATCCATTTGACGCGCTCGAACTGAGATGAGCAAAGAATAACACCTGAACGCCGTTTAAATGCTGTTTTCATGCCGAGTCCATTTGGAAAAAAAAGTCGTTGTAGGAGTTGGCCCCGGTGGTTCCTCGCGAAACGGTGGAGTAATAAATGAAAAGAATCTGCGCTGCTGCACATCTGAGAAAATCTGTGACATCGGTTATAGGAAGCCATCAAGGACTACCTCCGCAGAATAAGGCCGCTGGTTAATGATTCTCCATCATGGCCGTGAAAGTTAGACTGTTTGCCCACTATCGTCCGACGGGCCAGTCTGGTGTTGCAGAGCCCCATGCAGAGCGTGCCGAGCAAAATCGGCATCATTGTCGCTCTCCGGGGCGTTCGCGTGCATGTGTAGACTCGGCGTCCGAGTGATGTTCCCGCGTGGATTCGACGTCCGACGAGGCTGAGGAGCGAGAGGACGTCGAGCTCTCTTCGTCTCCTTTGCTCTTGGCTGTATCATTGTCCGACAGAGTGCCTGACGACCCCAGAGTGTGATAGTCCTCCGCGTGCTCGTTGGCTACGTCCGTCTTCGTGCCCATATTAGCCCTCTTCAGGGCTTTGGCTGCTCTGATAGTGGCCTCTCTTGCTTTGTCCAAGGCCCGTTCCGCCCTGATTTGTTTCTCCCACATGGAGGCGTAACGTCCTTGGGCGGCGAGGAGCTCTTCGTGCGTGCCTCTTTCCACAACTTGCCCAGCGTGCAGCACAATAATCTGGTCGGCATGCGTGATTGTGGATAATCGGTGGCTGCAAGATTGGTTTAGCAAACTCATCACAACCAGCTCCAGGTGGATAAATAACTTACGCAATAACAAGGAGAGTGCGTCCTTGGCCAATCTTCCATACATTGTCCTGAATCTCTTGTTCAGTGTGAGTGTCCAAGGCTGACGTTGCTTCATCGAGCATAATGATACGCGGATTCTTCAGGATGGTTCGAGCAATGGCGACGCGTTGTTTTTCACCGCCGCTCAGCCGAAGGCCTCTTTCTCCGACCTGCGTCTCGTATTTGTCGGGGAAAGTCATGATCCGATCGTGGATGCTCGCTGCCATGCAAGCATCGTACACATCCTGGTCTGAGGCTGCAGGGTTTGCGTACTTGAGGTTGTACATTAGGGATTCGTTGAAAAGACTCGTGTCCTGCGGGACCACTCCTATGTGGCTCCTCACAGAGTCGATGGTGAAGTCCTTCACATCCTTTCCGTCCAGTTCAATGGAGCCCTCATCGCAATCGTAGTAGCGGAACATGTGGCGAAACAAGGTCGACTTGCCGCCACCTGACTCGCCGACAAATGCGGTCGTGCTGCCCGGCGGACACTCAAAGCTCACATTGCGTAGAGCTGGCTTTCGGCGATCGTATGCGAAGGTGACTCCGTTCCATCGAATATGCCCGGTGAAGTCTTTGAGCGGCACGGCGTGTGGGGTATCGACCACCGTGGGCTGGATCTTGAAGAGCTCCAGAAGCCGCTCACCGGATATCATCGCCTGTTGAACGGTTCGATAGAATGTGCCGAAAAAGTTGAGCGGGCCCTGGAGCTGCGTCAAGTAGGAAACGACCATAAACCAGTCGCCGGTCGTTCTCGTGCCCGCCGCAACCTGCCAGCCACAAACAGAGGCGACGATTATCCTGCCAAGGTTGAAGACCAGTGTCTGGCAGATATTCATCATGACCATGCCCATCTGCACCTTGGCCTCGGCCGTCTGGTATATGCAGACCTTGTCTTGGTATCGCTTCGATTCATACTCCTCCGCATTGAAATATTTGACCGTCTCGTAGCTGGAGATCGAGTCATTCTTGACGGCCTCCTCCTCCCGGTCGGCGTTTGTCATCTCACGCCGCTGATCTGCCCTTGTGGCCGCCATTTTTATGGTCATGTATAGATACCAGCATGTATCTACCAGGTTGATCTCGGCATAGAATGGGCCAAATTTGTAGTAGAACACCGATATCGATAAGAACAGGTCAAAGAGCATCGGAACGACTTGAAACGTGACCTGCTCGAGGAACTGATTGATTGCGGATCCCTTGTTTAGCGCAGAGAGAACCTCACCAGTTCGCTTTGACAAGTGAAAGTCAAGGCTGAGCGAGTGGACATGGTTGAAGGCCGCAGTTGTAAGGCCTCGGTACGAATACTGAGAGACTGGGATCCAGAGCAATGATCTCAGAGAGCCCAGCAACCCAGACTGTCCCTGGAGGATCCAGAGCGCGCCAAGTATGGCAAAGTCTTTGAGCGGAGAGTTTTCCGCCGTCAGCGGCTCCCCTCTCTGGACGTCCCGGATTGCTTCCTGGAGCCGGTTGACGACCTGCCCGATCTGGTATGGGACTGCCACATTCACCAATCTTTGCAGCAGCACCAGCCCAAAGCAAATCAAGACGTGAAACTTCAGGACGAGGCTATCCCTCGGCCACACGTAGGGGAAGAAGAGAGAGTATCCCCTGAGGTACTCCCACCACGTCCTTCGGGGGAGTTTTGCAGGACGGTAAAAGGCCGCCGCTTCGTCCTTGCCGTTGGTGCCCTTTCTCCCAGGCTTGTTCGAATTCGACGTGGATTGACTTCGTTGCCGCGAAGGATGAGGGCCACGTCCATTCTCCGCCTCGCCGCCCTGCATTTGGCTGGCCTGTGCGTGGCCATTCTGCGCTTCGTACGAGACATGGTCCGACCCATCGAGCAAGGGCGTCGACTCGGTGATGCGACCTTCTTCTACTCCAGCGTCGACGTTTTGGCGGACCTTGAAGATCCACGCAGCGCAGAAAAGAGAGATGAGGAATAGCAAGTGCACTAATCGGACAAAGTAAAAGATCAGGTCGAGCTTTGTCCAGTAGTCAATGCAGGAGTCTTCTTCGGGTCGGTCATCCGTTCGGATGGAGCGGGCGAAGTGACAATCGGCGGCGGCGATGAAGGTAGTGGCGGATAGGATAACTTCTCCTGAAAAGCCAAGAATCCAAACCACCAGGTGAACAAGGTTTGGGCCCTTGCGCCAGTCGAAGAGGGAAAAGAGGATGTAGAGGTAGAAGAAAGTGGATCCGAAGACATGAACCTGCACCGTGCGTGTTAGCGTTAGGCTCGGCTGCGAGAGAAGGATTGGTGTTTTGAGATCCATCTCCTCCTCACCCCCAGGAGGCTGAGGTCTGGAGCTCCGTCATGGTGATACAAGGTCACGTACCACACTCCATTCGCCGGCCCAAGGAAGGCCGTCCTTGGACCACTTATACGGGTCTTCATGATAAAAGGCGTGGATAAACATGGACACGCCGCTCGCGACGTATGTCAAGAAGACGACGGCGGCGAGGTAGCGAAAGACGTTCTTCGCGACGCGGCCAAAGCAGGGCCCAATCTTGCGCTCGCCATCGTTGCCCTTCTTGCGCTTGGTTATGGGAAGAGGCTTCCCGCCGGGGCCCTTGACGACTGGTTGGACATGGTCCTCGCCCTTCTTGGCGTTGTATACGCTGTACCATGCCGCGCCGCCGACGAAGGTGACGAGCAGCACCAGGGCATACAGGTACTGGGTCTCGCGGAGGATGAGGTCGACCAGGCTGGGGCGGTCGTCGTCGAAGCCGGGCCGTTGGGGAGGCGGTTTCTCGTCGTCGGCCACCATGGCGGACTGTAAGTGCGGCAGAGAAGGTCAGCACCGCAGTTCCTCTGCACAACAAGAAAGAGAGGCAGCAACAGCGGGCGGCGGGAGTGGGGGAGGGGAGGGCGGATGAGGAGGGATGCGAGGAGGGAAAGGAGGAAGAGCAAGGATGTTGGTGGGCGGGAGAGGCTTCGGAAGCAAGCGAGAAGGTCGGCGTGGCACACGCAGCAGTGGCGGCAGCAGTGCAGCGTCAGCATCACGACGACGAGGATTGTGATGATCCGCCGCGGCGTGGCGAATGAAGGACGACAGCCAAGAGAAGCAGAGCCGACGTACATAGAGATGATGAGAGCGTTCACCTGGATTGAACCATTGCCCTGCCCGCGGCGACTGGCAGAGGCTGGCGGCGGACGGGGAGGGAGGACGGAGGAGAGACGCCCGAGGCGAGCCGTCACAGAGGCGGGAGGTGGTTGTTGACGGGAGTTGAGGATGATGAAATCGAGTTGGAGCTCTGGATCACGCCGGCGTCCTGCACTTGGTGTACAAGCCGGGCCCTCTTTTGGGTCACTGTCACTGCCACTGCCACACCCCCCTCGGCTGGGCCCTGGTCCCCTGTTGTGGCCGCTGTGGTTGGGGCCCGTCTGCTGCTCCGGAAGTCGCTAGCGCAGCGCGGTGGCAGCTTGGTGCAACGTGGTGCAGCACCCACGATCCAGTAATCGGCCGTCCCGGGCTGCCAGGTACGTGCTAGGCCAACTGCGGCGCGGGCGTTGGGCCAGGTGGACACCACCACCGGCGGAGGCCTGGAGGGCCTGCAGCTTAGCGCAGGTGGGAGGATGGATTAGCCGCCTGGTGGGGCAGCTGACTCGACCTGAGTGGCGACAACCACCGACGCTGAGGGCCCCTGAGGACGCGCTGCAATGGCTCCCTAGACCTTACCTAATGCTTGCACCCGTCACCTCACGTCACTCGATTGATGGCTGGGCCGCTGCGACCTCTCTCAGAGCTTGTGCTGCTAATATCTCAACTGCAACCCGGCACAGCTGCTTGCCGATGCAACTAGCTCGCGGGGTTTCCTGCGGCCCTCCCGGCGGCGGCTCCGCGAGATCTGGAGAGACGGCACCAGTAGATAGGTACCTCGTGTATCGGGATCGGCCGTCAGTCGTCGACGACGGTGGGGCGTGGAGAGGCAACCTGAGAAGCCTTCCCTCGTGACAGTCCGTAGCGGCCTAGCTTGAGGCGCGCACGATGTGGGTGTACGAGCGTGCGTCACTGAGCGTCTCTGAGACTCGCCCCGTGTGTGAAGGCGTGATCCCGTGCTGCGACGGTCCGTGACCACAAACGCGATTGAGCAGGAGGAGATGCGCGCACTGAGACCGCCACCGGAAGACAACGTCAAGGCACTGGGCTTGGGCAAAGCGCCGTTCCCTAGGTAGTTGGCGCAGGTGTTCACCAGTGTGCAAGATCAATGCAAGCCCGTAGCGCCTTCGACCATCCGACAGAGGGCCACGCAACGGCACGAACTTGATGGGCCAGCGGCCGATGATGCGGCGGGCAGCGGCGGGTGTCGACGGAGACGGTAGATCTTGCGGCCCGAGGTAGATCGGCAGACCAAAAATGGTGGAAATGTCTACTGCAGCACGAGGCAACTTAGTATACCATGACGATATGCGAAGAGGTTGGGGCGGCGATGCCGAGCATTGCAGAAGATGGGGAGTACCGGCCTCTATATACGCACCCTAAGTCGGCCGCATGCTCAGATCCCGGTGCCAGGACACGCCAATACGCCGGCCACCCTCATGCTGGCGGAAGCTTGCCGTGAAACGGCCGTTCATCCGACGCCAGCGATCAACCGTGAACGGGTAGAGGTCGAGACACGCGCATGGATGCCTCAGTCGCCGGCCAACGGGGCCACGGCTCTCCTGACCCAGTCTTGCATTGTGACCGTGTGTCGGTAACGTACTCGTACGGAGAAACCGTCGTAGCTGGCGGGGGAGGGGCAAGATCCCTTGCGGCCGTGTACTGTAGGTCGAAGTGCGGTGTGGTCTTCATGTGGGAGATGCTGCTCCCGCAACAGTCATCCCGACATGAGACTCTTCCCACTTTCCCGGAGGCGTCTCCCAGGGCCGCGGTATATCAAGCACTTGCTACGGCGTGCCACATTGTCTCCCGCGAGCTGCGACCCAGGAGATTGGGCCGACCCTGCACGGCGCTGGCCAAGGGCCACTTGGCATGCCAGCCGAGGCTGCTTGTCCTTGCGATGCCGGGATCCAGGACCTGCCATGCTGCAAGCCCGCTACATTCCCTGCCTCACGGTGTTGCTCTGCTAGCTGTCGCGAGTCGCAAGCCGCGACCCTCCCTCCATCAGTGTGGTGGTGGGTGCGAGACAGGCGTCCAAAATAGGCGCATATGCAGACAAGGGTCTGGGTTTGATGCATGTGCTGCCCTCGTACTCGTACGGGAAGACAGGGTGGAGGGTATTGTACGGTGCCCGGGAGGTGTGCTTGTAGTCGCGCCCCGTCCCATTATCGAGCTTGGAAACGAAAAGTTGTCGGCTTCGTCCCGCGTTGGCCGGTGCTCATGGGACGCCCGACGCCACTGACGAGGAAGCAAAAGGCAGCTGGCCGGGCCTTTGGAAATGCCGTCGCCGTTGATGCGCCAGCGTGTCGGTCGACATAGCTACGTCGAATATAAATCACGGTGAGCAGCGGCCCTGGCTCTATCCATGCCACTCCTGCTGCATGCACGTTTCTTCCCCGGAAAACGCCACTGTGAGAGAAGAGACAACAAGCGGCTGCCGGTCCGTCAAAGCTGGGTATGGATGCGGACGGCGCAGGCGTCGGCAATCCCGCCCGATGCTTTCCACCGGCCTGTTCAACGGTGTGAACCCCAAATTTGCGGAAAGTCTCGCCAATGCCCCGGGCAGCGCTGCGACGAGCGGCGACGAGCAGCAACCTGGGATTCGGAACGCACTCGCCACGACTTCCTTTGGCGAGGATATCCAGCCGGGGGACGCAGATGGCGCCCTTGTCTCGGCAGCACGTAATGTTGTCGCTAGAGGGAACTGGAGGGGCTAAGCGGTCAGCTTCCTGAGCGCCACGGCATGGCCCGTCTGCGCTTGATGGAGGGACACTCCGAGCTGAACACTGCCGTCGCCCGTCCGATTCTGGCTGCCGGATCGCGCCTCTCCACCCCCGCCTCTTCAACTTCCGCCTCCGCCGTCGGCCGCCATTCCCGTCCCGGCCGCGCACCAGTCGGGGCCTTTCTGCTGTCCTTGGACCTGGGCTTGACCAGTGCGCACGGCCGTGTAGTCGTTCTAATGCCGGACTGCCCTTGGCTGAAGGAGCATGACTTTGGCACCCTGGGTCCAAGCTACCGTCGGTCTGCGGCATATCCATCCGCTTATCGGGATTTGAAACACGGCACTGCTGGCTCCGACCTGCTCGCTGAGGCTTCCAGATGCCCTTGGGCATGATCTCGGGCTCCGGCTACCAATCCTGCGCGTCTCAATCCTGCGCGTTTCAATCGGCACCTCGGTCAGGAATTCGAGCCTGCGGAGCGTTCCTGGGGCACACGCCCGGTGGCCGAAGCCACGTGCTCACAAAGGGAAGCGGGTCCGGGCAGCCGCCTGGAAGCCCAGAACCGTGTCGCCACCACATGGAGTGCTTTGCAGCTGGCCAATATGTGACTAGTGTTCGTCATCGCTCCAAGATTGTTCGAGACTTCACGGAGCAGTGACCTGGCAAGCCTGCCGTCTTCTGTCGGTCGAGATGGCGGTCAATTTCCTGTCATCAAATGGGCACTGGAAGACCCTTTGCTGGGCCAATTGAAAGATTCACCCCAGATGCGGTGACACGAAGCAGGGGTTGAGCATATCCAACGTTCGCGCCTCCGATTGATCGAGCGGCTTTGTGTCCCGCTGACGACGAATAGCGTCCGGCTGCAGCTTTCTATTTTGTTCGACCGGCCATCCCATAACCTGCTACCAATGCGACGCAGCTTTCTGGAACTGAGGTCTACACGCATCCGTCGCGGCCTCGGGCTTCGCCTCTCGCTCATGTCGTTTCCGACGTCTCGCTTTGCGAGGCTGAAGATGGTCGGCAGGATGCCGTCACATGTCCGGTCAGCGGGATTGAAGGTCTCGATCTCGGCCAAGAGTCGCCACCATTACCATCACGAGATATTTCTGGGCGCGAGTGAGGCCAAGTATCACGCGTTTCGCGTCCCTCTGCGAAGGTCCCCATGCCCAGTTGCGTTACCTCGGAGTTACCTCGACTCTAACTACCGTTGTTCCCCACACCATGCTTCCGAGTACTCACTCGTAACGGCCTCATTTTCACGCCGCTTCATCTGCTGAACATCACCTTGGCTCGGAAAGCTAATGGCAGGCTCGGGAGTTCTGCGGCCCTGCGGCTCTGTCCCCAGATGCACCCAAAAATTCTTGCTCTTGTACCTTGCCCCAATGCACGAGCACGATTGCGATGCTGTCCCATTTAGCTTGGTCACGCCTCCATGGCTAGGCTAGAATCCGGCTGTCCCATTCGTATCCAAGGTTGGGCGCAAGAGCTTGCGTGCAGCCATGTAGCATCCACGGCTCAACCACGCTCCGGGGCCGCTGCTGGGCTGCATATAGTGTCGGGGGTGTGACAGGGACACACCGGCTGCAGCCACGGCAACGAGCCTTTGTTGCACGACATTGCAGTCCGTCACTCCCGGGCCTGAGCCTCTCCAGGTCGTTACATTGATATGGAAGACTCGGCAGCCCTGTCCAACCCGAAGCTCATCATCTGGAGGGTTTGCAAGTCGCGAGCCTGCGGTCTCACCTCGTCTTGCACTGCCAAGCCAATCTACGAAGTGGCAATGGGAGGTAAATGCATTCCTGCAGTTCCCATAACGGCGTCGCGAAGTGCAGGTATTCCCTCAAAGGGCTCATTACAGGCGCGGACTTTCTTTCCAATTGTGACTCTGTTTCTGCCCGTCAGTTGGGGCTGAACTCGGTTTCTTGTCTTGTGCGGTGCGGTGGGCGAGCAAGTCGCCTCTTCTCTCTCGTCTCTATGCAAGCCGTCCTCACGCATGGGAGCTTTGCTTTTGCTTGCTACTGCGGAGGCTGCCATGTTCAACCTGACGAGTACGGTGGAATCTCGACGACTGCGCGCGCGATCGGTGCGCTTGCAGGTCCCCATCCACTCTCGGCGCCCAGGATGTTGCAACCATATCGGGCCCCGATGAGACAAGCGTTGGGCCTGATGCCACGTCCCAGGAGCCAAACCCCAGCCCGGCCCCATGCCGAGATGACTCTCTTAGCAGTCGGCTGTGCGGGGACTTGGCCTGCCACGAGACGAGAGTCATCCTAGAGAAAGAACGGACGTTGATGAAGAACACGTATCATCTGGCAAGGATAGCGCGCGTTCCGATCCAATTCTTGTCCCCCAAGTCGCTTTTTGACTGAGCGGAACTGACAGCCGCAGCCACCGAAGTACCAGCATGCAGACATATTCATGTGCGGCTCTCCGAAGCACGAGAACGGGATGACAACATTTCATCTCCTGAAGCCTGCTCGGCACATCATCGCCAGCTGAAACCCCGCGATGGTCTCTCACTCGCCATGCAATCACAATTCCAATCGCTCTATCACTGTGATTTCACCTGAGCCCACCCAACTTGGGGAAGATGATTGCGCGAAGCAACCAAACCAACCCAGTCCAGCCCGAGTCTCCATCCAGTCCCTGCAGGAAGCAGAGCGTTTTCTCGCCGGCCAGAGCCCAACGCAGACACTCAACTCGACACACATGCGGACCGCCACACGATGCGAGACCTCTAGCGAGGGAGTCTTTCGCTTTGTCTCCAGCTTGATAGGGGGCGGAACCTGGCTTTTTGTTCACCCCACCAACTTCCCCGCCCTCCGAATCCCCCGACTGGACTGTTCGGTTTCATGGATGCTGCATGGCATGGCGGTCAGCATCATCACGGCTTGCCCAGCTCGCCAGCGGAGACGGCAGAGGGGGCGGCCAGCACATGAGGAAGCTTCCAGTGTTTCCTCATACCGCTTGCTTTTGACTCTTGTTCCTGCTTTACATTGGCCTGGGTTCGTTGCCAAGGTTGCTTCGCACACCGCCCTAGGGCACTTCCCATTCACACAGGATTTGGACGAAGGCAATGCGAGGCAACGGGCCTTGGTTACGTCAACTTGGCTATTGCTCTCCCACTTGTCGGGGCACCTGCCTTGTCGAAGCCAGACCGTCTGATCTGCCAAGCGACTGAGAAAACCCGTCGCCATATTGCGCAGGAGGAATTGAGGAGGCGCATCGCGCGTTGGCCACTCCATGGGTGGCACTCGATATCTACTGCAGAGTGAGATGTCTGGGTGGACCAATGGGCGAGAGGATCATGGCAGTGCGCCGGCCACGATGGCCGAGGCCGCACTCTGCAGTCGGCACGTTCCGAAGATCGACAGGAGGGCAGCGGGTGCTGGCTTGGATTGACATGGCAGCAGGTGCAGCCATTTGATTAAGGGGCTACAGCCATTCCGAGGCAAAGGGCGTTGGCCGGTTGCCCTGGTGAGTACTCGGACTCCATGGTCAGCTCGCACACATTCGCTCAATGTCACGCGGCAAAGTGAAAGACAGAGGATAGGGGAAGATTGAAGAAAGGCACACTGGATCAGGAAGTCACCGGTGTTACGACAGGCGAACTTCCAAGGAACAATATGAACGATTCGGGCCTTCTCCGTCCAAGGCCGTTCATGGCTACGGCCTAGAACCAGCGAAGGCGAATTTCAACATTCCCTCGGCGGCTCGGCCCGCTGCACTAGGAAAACACCGCCATGCTCGCTGTTCAGATAGGAATGGCCAAGGGTTGCGTCCATTCGACCAGCCCTCTCCTCCAGCGTGTTTCACACCGAGACTGCTCTAATACTCGGACGACGGGGATATGCTCACCGAGGCTTCGAGTCAGCTTACCATGTATGTGGGTTGCGAGAATGGAATGCTTCCGTCACGCCCTTCAAATCCATTCATCAGTTCCCGCTGCCCTGTCCGTGCGCTCCGGTTCATCACTCAATCGTCGGCACTGTGCACTGTGCCAGCTCTGATCCTAACCACCATGCTGAACTTGTCCGTCTTGGTATCAGCCCTTGCCTTGGCCGGAACCGCCCATGCGCAGGTGAACTTCCCGAGCCTCCGATACGCCTACACCTTCGCGGTGATTGCCGGTTCGTCAGTGACCAATGACGGCGTACCCTTCATCAACGGCAGCGTTGGGGTTGCTCCTGGCTCGAACATAACTGGGATCCTACCCGGAGCGGTGTCCAACGGAACCATCCACAGAGCAGATGATCGAGCGTATCGAGCACAAGAGGGTGTGGCCAACGCCTATCTTTCCGCGGCCGGCCTTACGCCAACCGCTGACCTGACGGGCCAGGACCTGGGTGACAAGACGCTCGCCCCAGGCGTCTACTCGTTTGCGGGCTCTGCTTTCCTGAACGGCACGCTCACTCTGGACGGGCAAGGCAACCCGAACAGCAGCTGGGTCTTCCAGGTCGGTTCGTCTCTGACGACGGCGAATGTATCCGTGGTGCAACTGATCAATGGTGCCTCGCGCTGCAACGTATATTGGCAGGTCGCGGGCTTCGCTGAGATAGGATGCTTCTCTTACTTCATCGGCAACATCCTGGCCCAGTCGTCCATCACGGCCAACACGGGCGCAAGTTTCAGCGGAGCTCTTTACTCTCTCGGCGGATCCGTGAGTCTGGACACGAATTCGGTCCGTGTTGGCAGTGCTTGTCCCGCCATGCTACCGGGATGCTTGTTTAGGCAGCTGAGGTGTGGTTACAACCTATCCCCCCAGGGTACGTCTCTCTTCCCCATCAGTCAAGCAGAGGGCAGCATCTGACGTGCGGCCTACAGGATACAGCCAATTCGACTTGACCTCTGCCGTAAACGGGGCCGGCCGGCGCATGCCACATCTGCGCGCCAAGCAGCTTTCTCAGGTCCTGTTCTACTGCAACGACACCAACGGCAACATCGCCGCCAACACGTTTTGCATTGCCGGCTGCATCACGATGCCGGGAGTCCACAACGACCAGTGTGCCATGTAGAGGCGAGAACGTCAACGGGCCACGATACCAGGGAGGGGGGCGAGAATATTGGGGAGCGAGGGCGTTGCAATGGGAGAGCACACGCAGGGCCGCACCGTTTGGCAACAGGTGTGCAGCTTTCTGGTCTTGTCTTTCTTCTTGGTGGATGGTTGAACTTGGTTGTGAGGAAAAAGTAACACCTTTGCTCGCTCTCCGCGCACACGTCATGGAGAGCGTCTCTCACCGGGTCCCCTTGTTCTCTCGCACGTGCATGCTGGCATGGCTGCTGCAGCCCGTGGAATGGCAAAGCGGCCTGCAGGTGGCGCCGTGACTGGTCACTTCGGAACGCTAAATCCAGATACTCGGGCGCCCTCCCATAGACTTGCGCAGTATGATCGCTCGTATTTGCGTCCAGACGTCGTCAGCCGCGCACCCCTGCCATCTCAGCCTTGCCGCCCGTCAGCTCCACTGTCCCCAGAAACTGGAGCCTGGCGCCGCCCAATGGGCCCGACCGCAGCCTCGCGCTTCCCGCATCTCAACGGGCATCCTCCGCTCATCCCATTCATCCCGCTCCTCGCACAGCCCTGCCCGACGACTGCGCTGCGCTTCTCTGTCCGCGCTGGAATTCTGCTGCCGACGTGCGTGTCTTTGCTGGTGAGTCGGTCCCTCCCTTTGCCACCTGCGCGACGTCGGTGCTGACGGTGGGCTTCCGCTCGTCGCAGCGATACTCGACCCGCCCCTCCATCCCATCCCCTCCCCTCCCCTCCCGGCGCTTCGGAGACGACAGTCGCACCTCGTGCTGCTTGGCGCCGGGAATCCTGACGGATACAGACGAGATATCGTCTCCTCGGCGCGTCGCACTGTGAGAGGCCACGCGCCATTGCTGCTGCGTCTGTCGCCTCGTTCCAGACGACGACACCACTTCCACCACCCACCCACCCGCACGACAATACCACGCCTTCGCGCACCCACCGACGCCCGGTCCCATCATGGCCCAACAACCGTCCACGCCCGTCAAGGTGCCCTCCTCAGCCGCAAACTACACGCCCGCGACGCTAGACCCGGACCTGCGCTCGCAAATAAACACGGTGCTGCTGCGCGACGGGCACGTCACAAAGTATGTTCCTCCCTCCCCTGCTCCGTCAATCTCTTGCCTTGTCGCCCAGCGTTGCTGACCGCGGCGCAGGATCCAGGAGGCCCTTCTTCATTCCCTCAACTCCCACCCTTCCAACTGGCCCACGGTCGTGCAGGCCCACGCCCTCAAGCTCCTCCGTGACGGCGACGTGAGCACCTATCCCGCTCTCTTGCGCCACGTCCTCGACGACGTCCGCGCCGCCTCGTCCTCCTCCTCTTCCTCCGCCAAGAACGGCAGCAAGACGCCCAACGGCGATTCGGCCCGCAAGCTAAACGGCGCCGCCGCGGGGGGCGCCAGTCTCGCGCTGCCCGAGACCGTCATCGAAGAGGCTCTGCGTGTTGCGCGTGAGAGCCTCGAGGCCGTCTGCGAGATCGAGGATGCGGGCAGCTGACTCTCGCTGAAATAGAAGGGGGCCAAGGAAAAAGACGAGCGCGATACCAGAAAGTCAAGGCGGCGACAAGGGGGCGGCTGATCTAGACACGGGCAGGGGACTAGGCTCTCAGAATGGGATGGAGTCCACACGCCGTAGATGGCGATTACCGGGCGAGTACAGCGCGAAGCGACCATCTTCCGACGCACCACACGACGACGCTTGGTACCACAAGTCTTCAGAAGAGCAAGGAGGAAGGTAAGCGGAGCTGATCAAAGCGGGTACCGTCTCGTCCACCACTTCTCTGTGGACGGCATTCAAGCCTGGGGAGATGTCGTGGGGCATTGAAAGGCACCATGAATAGACATGAATGGATACTTTCCACCTGATTTGCGCTGCGAGACCAGCGTCTTCGTTACTGTTGCGTGTGGCACCGTCTGGCACCTCTGCATATCAGCTTACGCGAGGAAGAGCATCTCGTAAGGTAATCAATTGCGCGTCTATCAACCTAGCATACCTTCACCCGCTCCCAACAAGCAGGAGCCCACAAATTACCTGCAAGCGTCACGGAAGACCGCCTGTGCCACCATCTCGCGTCAACAGAAACCTGCTGCGTGCCAAGCGCCAGACGTCTAACGTGCCACGATTCGTGTTCAATCCGTTGCCTCTGCCGCCCACTCTACCGTGTCTACCAACTCCCCGAGCTCAAATAGCTGCCATCAAAAACATCATGGGCAAGAGATCAATCTTCTCCAGTAGCAATGTGCCAACAACCGATGCAGATGTACGAGTGAGGAAACCTAGAATACAGGGACCAGCGCTGCTTCCCATGCAGCGACTTAGTCGTAAAGATCGTCGTCGTTGCCCGCGTCCCCGAAGCCATTTCCGGCGTCACCGCCAGCTTGGCCGTCGGCGCCGGCCTCGGGGAAGTGGAAGAAAGCACCGGGACCGGCATTCTTCATTTGCTGGGAGAAAGCCTCGTAGCGGCGAATCTCCACGTCGGTAACCGACCGGCGGGCCAGCTGCATGGCCTCCTGGAAATGGGCCTTGGTCAGCTCAGGAACGGGGTCCTCGGCATCCTCGTCCATGTCCATCTCGTCGCCAGCAGCCTCGCGAGCCTTGGTGCGCTCAATGTCGATGGTGATGGACTCCTTGATGGCAATCTTAACGGCGCGCTGCGTGATGAAGCCAAGATCGGCACCGGAGAAGCCGTGTGTCTTGCTCGCAATGTAACCAAGATCGACATCCGCAGCAACGGGAGTCTTGCGCAGTTGGGCCTTGAGGATGCCCAAACGACCCGGCTCGTCGGGCAGGGGCACATAAATGAGCGAGTCCAGACGGCCGGGACGGCACAGGGCAGGGTCGAGCTGTTCAGGTCTGTTGGTAGCGCCAATGACGAAGACGTTCTTCTTCGAGGTCATGCCGTCCATCTCTGCAACAGGATTAGCACTCATTCTTGATACCGCGTGGGGTGACGCATCACTTACCAGTCAGGAGCTGGTTGACAACACGGTCCGAGGCACCGCCGGCGTCACCGACGGAGCCGCCACGGGCCTTAGCAATCGAATCCAATTCGTCGAGGAAGACGACGCAAGGAGCAGCAGCGCGTGCCTTGTCGAAAATGTCTCGAATGTTGCTCTCCGACTCACCAAACCACATGCTCAGCAGCTCTGGACCCTTGACAGAGATGAAGTTGGCAGCGCACTCGTTGGCGACGGCCTTGGCCAACATGGTTTTACCGGTACCCGGAGGACCATAGAAGAGCACACCTCGCGAGGGAGAAAGGCCAAACTTGAGGAACTTTTCGGGGTGGTCGACGGGGTACTGAACGCTCTCCCGGAGGTCCTGCTTGACGCCCTCGAGACCACCAATGTCCTCCCAGCGGACGTTGGGAACCTCCACGACAGCAACTTCGCGGAGGGCAGAGGGGTTCGAAACACCAAGAGCGAAGCGGAAGTTCTCCATGGTAACACCGAGCGAGTCGAGGACTTCAGCATCGATGGTATCCTCGTCAAGATCGATGAGGTCCATCTTCTCGCGAATCTGCTGCATAGCGGCCTCAGAGCAGAGAGCAGCAACGTCGGAACCGACATAGCCGTGGGTCTCGGCGGCAATCTGTTCCAGGTCGACGTCGTCTCCCAACTTCATGTTCTTGGTGTGAATCTGAAGAATCTCGAGTCGACCAGTGGGGTCAGGAATTCCAATGTCAACTTCGCGGTCGAAACGGCCGAATCGTCGCAGAGCCGGGTCGATGGAGTTGGGCCGGTTGGTGGCGGCCATGACGACCACATTCGAACGCGCCTTCATGCCGTCCATGAGGGTCAGAAGCTGCGAAACGACACGTCGCTCAACCTCGCCGTTGGTCTTCTCTCGCTTGGGAGCGATCGAGTCAATCTCGTCAATGAAGATGATGGCAGGGGAGTTCTTCTCGGCCTCCTCAAAAGCCTTACGAAGGTTGGACTCAGACTCGCCAGCCATCTTGGACATGATTTCGGGACCGTTGATGAGAAAGAAGAAGGCGCCAGTCTCGTTGGCGACAGCGCGAGCCATGAGAGTCTTACCGGTACCGGGAGGACCGTAAAGCAAAACACCGCGAGGAGGCTTGATGCCGATGGACTTGAACAGCTGAGGGTGCCGCAGCGGCAGCTCAACCATTTCTCGGATCTGGGCCATCTGCTTGCGGCAGCCACCAATGTCGTCGTAGCCGACCTCGTTGAGGTTGTTTTCCTCCTCATCTCGCTGGATCGGCTCGCCTTCGCAGTGGATTACGGTGTCTTGGGCAACGATGCCGTATTCGGGAGGGTCGACCTCGACCACCTTGAACTCTACTTGCCGCATGCCACCGCGAACGATGAACAGATCGCCCTGACGAACCGGTCGATAGGCCTCGCGGAAGTAGGGGGCAAGGAAGACGTCAAAGAGGGAGCCGGTAATGCCCTCGACGGTGTCGGCGATGGGCAGGACGGCGATTCTCTTGGCCTGTCTGATTGTCAAAGACCGTCTCTGGGCGTTTCGAAGCTGGCTTTACTCACGTATTTGATATCGGGGCAAGGGTGGATGGTGATCATGTCGCCGTGCTTGACACGAAGGTTGTGGCGGACGACACGGTTGATGCGAGCACTGCCGTCGTCGAGCTCGTCGTCAGCGAGGACGATAAGCACCGTGTCCTTTCTCTTCTTGCCTCGGACGAGAACGGTGTCGCCTCTAAAAAGCTGAAGAGAGTCCATGGTCGCCTCAGAGAGGGCAATAATGCTATTGTCATCGTTGACGGCATCGGTAACCCTGGCATCGTATCAGTATGTTGAGCCTTGAGACCAAGAGGAGCGAGAACCTACATCAGCTGGTTGGGCTTCTTCTTCTTCTTCAAAATCGCAGTTGCGGTGTCATCTTCCTGCGAACTCGTTAGCTTCGGCGATGACGGACGATGCGTGGCGGCGCTAGGACCAACGAACGTTCTTGATGTCTGCGCCAGAGGCGTCGCTGTGAAGAGCGGGTCAGCAGGCTATCACAAATGTGAGCGACGGGCAGGACTTGTAGATGGCATACGTCAAGTTGACCTTCTTCTTGTGCTCGTGGTCGTCGGGATTGGGAGACATCTCGGCTGGGGTGCTTCGGCGAAGCTGCTGTCCGGCTCGGAGGGGGTGGAAACGTGACCGAGAAGGCGCGGGAGCGGGAAAGGGAAAGACTCGCTGCGTAGACTGATGTAGGAACGCAGAAGCCTCGAATGCAAAAGAGAGGCTGCGGGAGAGGGTTTGTGGAAAAGCAGAGTTGGGGGAAGAGATGGAGGGGGTGAGGTTGAAGTAGCAAGTGTTTGGAGAGAGATGCCAGCGACGAGGCCGCAGAGGTAGGTAGTGCATTACTCACCTGAGAGCCGGCGGCGACGCCTAGCGTGGGCCAATGATATCACCAGCTGCCCTGAAGCGGAGCGGAACATTGATGATGCAGGGGCGAGCTCAGGCCGCAGGGGCCACCGATCCACTCGACGACTGCCGCCACCTGGCACCACCGGGAGCTACGTAGCTTGGTAGCCAGCTAACTATGGCGGAAAGTGGAAGCTTCTGCGGCATTCCACACGCTGACGCCTAGGCAGCTAGAGGACGCGCACATGGCGATGCGGCTGGCTGCGACAGCCCAGCCAGCCATGCCTGTACTGTAATGTATGTAGACTTGTAATTCCGCCTATAGATGAGCAAGGCCCGTGCTCAAAATGCCGTATCTCTTTAATAGCGAATGATGCAAAAAATGGACCCGCACCAGTTCAGTCCCCCAAACTCCACGTGCGCCTTCGACATATCCCGTCTATACCCATTGGAGTCCCGATATCGAAGGCATAACCCCAAACTCACTGCGGCCCATTTCAAATGTAGGGCAGAGGAAGCGAGGCAAGAAGTCGCTCGTGAACGAAAAAATTCTCGGTCTTAGCTCAGCTCGACCGATGGAAAGTAGCGAGGGCCGGCGAACCCGCGGGCGATGACGGACTGGATGTCAATGTTGCTCGAGGGGTCGTGCTGGGAGCTCCACATCTTGAGGAGGATGAAGCGACCTGACACGGGCGGGTCGAAGCGGATGGTGCACTTGCTCTTCTTCTTCTCGATAAAGAAGCGCGCGTGCGGTGCCATGAGCTCTCCGCCGACGGCGCGGACAGCCTCCTGCGTGGCGTTGGCGTGGGCATCCCAAGCCTCGGCGAGCGAGACGCTGAGACGATCGCGATGGTCGTGGTGATGCGGGCGCTGCCGACGGGGGTTGTCGAGGAAGTTCTCGGAGCCGAACGGATTGGCGTCTTCCGAGTCCGAGTCCATTGTTTCGAAAGGCAGGGAGCCGATCCGGTTGGGGGCCCGTCGCAGCATTTGGGACATGTCGTAGTCCTCCTCCTCGTCGTCACTGCATTCTGTCGTGACCCGGAAGTCGGGTAGGTTGCTGGAAAATTCCTGAGGCATCTCGGGCATGCGGTGCTCCGTCTCGTCGTCGCCCCGGTAAACGAACGATCTCCGCGCCCTCGTGCTAGTGGTGCCATCGTCATGGTGGCGGATGGAGATGATATGACGTGGTTCTTGCTCATAAGGGTGTCTGTCGTTGCCTTGTCCACGCCATGAGCGGTCCCGCGTTGTGGGAACATATTGGACCTGATATTGCGCCGTCCGACTAAGCACGTCGTCTTGGTTCATGGCAACAAAAACCATGCCCTCCCGTACCCTGTGACAAATTAGCTTTTTGTCGTGGTCGATGTAAGCTCCGATGCACCCACGGATGAGAATAGTTCATCGAGCCAGGAGCCTTGATGACAAGCTCCCTCAGCGTGAAGACTGTGGCGCCCTGGTGCCTCAGAACAATGTTGCACCTATTGCCTTTGGTGCAATAAACCGAATTGTCGTTTCTGAGTATGTTCTCTGCGGCATACGACGACTCGTTGGAGAACATGCCTCCGTCGCAGCTCACCATCTCCATTTGCAGCTGCCCCGGCTCAACTTGCCCATATTTGCCGTATCGAAACCCTTTGAAGCTTGACACCAGACGGTCAGCGTCTATCTTTCGGCGCTTGCTTCTGCGGTTGTCGTCGGGGAAGTCATGCGGGCGCAAGGTTGGCGAGAAGGTGGATCGGCCGATCGGATTCATGAGGTTGATGTGGTTCGTCATGTCCAGCAAGGACCTGAGCTGCGAATTGGCCTCGTCTAGGGTTTGGTCCAGCTCTTCAAAGTTCGGCCGCCGACTGTCAACTGCTCGTAGACGGAGACTGCGGCGGGACGGGCCAAGCCACGACTGCTCCATGGAGTGGTCCAGGTCATCGAGACTTGGCGCCT
The DNA here is from genome assembly GCA_024339985.1 of Tolypocladium endophyticum. Classification (NCBI taxonomy): domain Eukaryota; kingdom Fungi; phylum Ascomycota; class Sordariomycetes; order Hypocreales; family Ophiocordycipitaceae; genus Tolypocladium; species Tolypocladium endophyticum. The sequence goes on from JALHBW010000126.1 coordinate 20,237, forward strand.
GTTCCTCAAGGTTTCGGATGCGCTCGGCTCGCCGCGACGCCGCTGACCACCGTATCGAGGGCCGGCTCGAGGCTGCCGGCGATGCTAGGTCACGATCTCGCGGGGCGTGAATGTTGCGCAACGGAGGCAGTCTCGGAGCAGGTAATGGGGGGAAGTCATCCCGGGCCTCTCGCGCCCGTTGGCGGTTTGAGCCCGAGCTCGAACTCGGCCGTGAGGCCATAGCGCGTGATGACGGAAGCGGTGCTTATACCAGCGGGGATCAGTAGGCAATGTCTTCGACGGCTGGTGGTCGTGCGGCCGGTTCAAGATAATGTTGCCGAGCCGCGAGGCAATGCGTCCGGGTCAGATGACAGCTCGAGCGGCCCTCGCCTGAGTGTAGGCAAGGTAAGGTAAGGTAAGGTAGTCTGTTCTAGGCAGTCAACGCGACGCTCACAGCGGGGTGTGCAGTAAGAGGCGTCAGAATTGCTAGTCGCTACACGCTGGCGCACCAAACCCCGCCCCTAACCTTCAGTGACACTAACGCAGCCCAAACTCCATTCTCCACCGCCAATCGGGTACGCTAGGCCAAATCTACAGCTCTGCACAGAACAATCGTTACTGCACCACTTTATCCTGCAATGCACTGCGGTTTGCGTCGCTCCGAGATACAGCCCCTATGGATAGCCTGGGGCATGAACGTCTGGGGTGCCTTGGTAGAATCCTGGTGTGCTTGCAGGGGCAGGAACTCAATCTTGCCAAAGCTTGATGTCGGGGATCTGCACTCACGATTGCCTACGGGTCGTTCTGGACGCAAAGTGACGGAATCGGTCTAGACACGCTCTCTAGGACCTTCAAATTAGGCTGAGGACATACTCGTAGATGCCAGTGCCAACATGGAGTGGCCCATGTGGTCGGACGCACTGTGAGCCGACGCCAAGCACTCCTCCGCGGGAGAGCACAAAGCAGGAGCGCAATGGCAGGTTCGGGCAGCATGTTCGACTTGTCACATCCAATCCTTCCTAGGAAAAATAAAATACTAGCCGGGCTCTCTCCTCCTGCGTCTTTCCGAGCCACTCATAACTTCAAGGACAGGCTCAAGGCTCAAGTAGCCTTCAGGCTACCCGCACGTAGTCGAAAAGTATCTTCTCAACCCAAGCTGCAAATTAAGATCTGGGCCTGCGCCGCTGCTGACCTCTTACCATCTGCAGAACTACGAATCGAAGTAAACGATGCTGGCACCGAGCCATGGTAGGTAGAATGCAACTTCTTTCTCGTTTCGCGGAAGATTGATCGAGACTTCGGAACGAGGGGCGTCATGTGAAAGCGAGGCCTTGAAGTTGACAACCTAGGCTCCACCTTTAGCCGATGTCGTCGATTGCGGGGTGGAACCCCGGACCTGTGAACTCCATCGGCTACTCAACTACTACGTATACCAACTTAATTTCCCTCTGATCCATGTCTGCGCCAGTTTGGAAATTTTCGTCACTATCTATACTGTTTGAAACTAACAACATTGAGCTTCTTGTTACACCATGGGCGACAACGAGCCCGATGCTGTCCGTGTAAGCACAACGTCGGACGGCATCACAACAATTACACTCAATCGCGAGCATCGCAGAAACGCCGTCAACCCTGCAACGGCCAAGAAACTAACAGAGGCATTCACGGCATTCGAGCAAGACGCGTCCCAGAAAGTCTGCGTGTTCCACGGCGCCAATGGGACCTTCTGCGCCGGCTTTGACCTCCATGAGTTGGCCAAGTCTGGTTCCGGGTCTTCAGAACTCGTCGAGTACGATGAGTACATGGCAGATGCAGAAAAGCACCGACAGGGCAAAAACGCCGCGCCCATGGGCCCGTCAAGGATGCAATTCAGCAAGCCCGTCATCTCCGCCGTGTCAGGCTACGCAGTTGCCGGAGGGCTGGAGCTGTCTCTGCTGGGCGATATGCGCGTGGTCGAGGAAGACGCCATTTTCGGCGTCTTTTGCCGGCGCTGGGGCGTGCCGCTCACCGACGGCGGCACGGTTCGCCTCCAAGCCATCGTAGGCCTTGGCCGAGCCATGGACATGATTCTTACTGGTCGGCCTATTGCGGCGCAGGAAGCCTTGCAGTTTGGGTTGGCGAACCGCGTGGTGCCCAAAGGCAAAGCCCTCGATGAGGCAACAAAGCTAGCAAAGTCTATTCTTGCCTTTCCACAGGCTTGCCTAAACTTGGACCGTGCGAGCTGTTACTATTCCGCCTACAACGCGGCGTCTTTCGAGGATGCCATGAGGAACGAGTTTGACAAGGGCATCAAGGTGGTCAATGTGGAGAGCGTCCAAGGTGCCTCGAGATTCAGCGGGGGAGCGGGAAGGCACGGATCATTCAAGACCTCCAAATTGTAATCTGCCTTGGGTCTCACCCCTGGAGTTGGCTGTGATGATTAGGGAGCCGAGCCGCTGAGAGAGAAACTCCGGGATTGATGAGGAAGACAACTCAGAACAATGGTACCACCTATCTGACCCAAGAGAAAGTTCCATCCTTATACATTCCTACCAACCTTCCTGCCCCTGGCTGTCCGAATCACTCCTCGCGTCCACGCCGCAGACTAAGGATCCAGAACACCATTGTCCGCCACATGGATACGTCGCGTCATCGCCAGCGCGTCTTGGACGACTTGCCGCCACTTCATCCCAATGTCTACATGCTCAATAAGGTTGTTGAATGTGAAGCTTTTCATTATGCCACGCCATTCAGCGACCTTGTATTGCTTGTCCATGGCTCTGCGGGAGGCCCTGCACGCGGTCCAGAGCCCCCCATTGATGAGATACACAGAGAGATCGCCCAGCGGCGAGATGGGATTAGCGAGGTAAAAAAGGGTGCGGTAAACGCTGTTGAACTGGTGGAGGTTCGACCGGTCATCTTGGGTCGTTTTCAACGTTGTGAAGAAATGTGCCGCCAGGGAATCTTCCAAAGACCGTGATGACGCTGCCTCCTTCCATATCATGTCTTGGAGCTCGCGAGGGAGGTCTGGAAATAGGTGGAACGTCTGGGCAGCCATGATCACCGTTGTTGGTGCTCAGCACTCAAAATCACAAACCTCAACAGCGAGGCGAACAAAGACTGGGAGATCTCCTGGTCGCGAATGAGATGAGGCGCCAGGTATGGAACGATGTTGAATTTCAACCAGGGGTGCGATTGCACATGCTCTTTGAGTATTAAGAAAGGGTCTTTGCGCTCCCTGAGCTGGGGGCTTGACGCTCCTTATACGACATTGAAATAAAGTCCAGCGTCGAAGCTTTACCATTACTCCAAAAAAAAAAGTGAGAGAAACTCTATGCAAGCCAGATGTCCACAAAATATCATGCCTGTGCCGACTTACTGGATGAACGGCCCCAATAGTCGGTCCTATCCGACCGGGGTGCCTAAAGCAAGGAAAGTGGTCCGCTTCGCAGAAGACGCATCTTGCGTAGTTAATATACCCTTCCGACTCTATACGCTCCCAATGACAGTTTGCCCCCCATCCAACGCGCCGCCCTCCACCTCTCTCATACCAAACGATACCCCTTTCACTCGAGCGCTGTTTCGTAATCCTCGTTCAGGTAACCTCTCCATCTGGCATGGAGTCGATCAAAACCTGGAACCGTCGTGACCGCCGTTCACGACCAGGGTCGTGTCCTTGAGGGCTTCCGCAGTCACGCGGTCGAGGCAGCCCGCGGCCGCGGCGATGAATCCCAAGTACGGGCGCGATGGGTCGAGCACGCGACTCAGGTACTCGGGGTGGTACTGGACGCCGACAAACCACGGGTGGTCCTTGAGCTCGAAGACCTCCATGCGGTTGCCCGAGTCGTCCTTGCCGATAAAGGTCAGGCCAGCCTTTTCCAGCTCCTCGACGTACTCGGGATTGACCTCGTAGCGGTGGCGGTGGCGCTCTTCGATGGTAGTGGCCTCGCCGTACAGGGCGCGCAGCTTGCTGTACTCGCTGCCGGGCTGGAAGTGCGTCGCCCGCGAGCCCAGCCGCATCGTGCCGCCCATGTGCTCCTTGGAACCCTCGGGCATGAAGATGATGGCGCGGTGCTCGGCCTGCGCGTCGAACTCCTCAGACGTGGCACCCTTCTTTCCGCAAATGTGCCTCGCGTATTCGATGACGGCAATCTGCATACCCAAGCAGATACCCAGATACGGCGTCTTGCGCTCGCGAGCCCACTGAGCAGCCTTGATCATGCCCTCCGTGCCGCGAATGCCAAAGCCTCCGGGGACAAGAATGCCAGACGAAGTCGTGACCGCGTGCCAAGCCTTGTGGAAGGCAGCTGCGTTGGTCTGTTGGGTCTTGTCTTCCAGCTGCTCGGAATCGACCCAGGTCAGGTTCAACTTCCGACCGCATCGCATGGCCGAGTGCTCCAGGGACTTGACGACGGATAGATAAGCGTCGGGTAGCTCGACGTACTTGCCAACGAGGACGATGTCGATTTCCTCCGAATGCTCCCGCGGGATGATTGCGTTCCACTTCTTCCAGATCTCTGCACCTTTCGTGACCAGCGCCGGCGTTACGTCAACCTGATCCAGGACGAGTTGTTTGCGCAAGAGGCCCAGGAGGCCTTGTTGCTCCAACAGGATCGGGACCTGGTAGATGGTGGGCATATCTCGAACGGCAACGACCTGCTCGACTTCGACTTGACAGCTCAGGGCAATTTTGTTCATAGTCCCCCTTTCGAGGGGCTTCTCGCAGCGGCATGCAATCTACCAACCCTGTCAGCCATTCGAACACTGCAAGGAATCATCAGTTGGGCCGACCCACCAAATCCGGAATGAGACCAGCACTACGGATGCTCTTAACGGCATGTTGCGTCGGCTTCGTCTTCTGCTCACCGTTGACAATTGGTATGTAGGAGACGCAAATGTTGATGAAGTTTTCCTTGCCAGCCTTGTGATGGAGCTGGGTAAGGGCCTCGACGAAGGGCATGCTCTCGATGTCACCAACAGTGCCACCCTTGAGTTCTCACGTTAGCCAGATGATGACAAGAGCTCAAGTGACGAGATCTAAGAAATGGCAATCCAGAACCATGGTCGTGAGGCCACAAATAGAAGACTTACCAACTCAACTGTGACGCGTTACGTTAGTAATGATTGAGACAGAAAATCAAGTCAGAAGAGACATACTAATACACACATCCGGCTCGGAATTCGTCCTATCAACAGGGATCCTTGATACCCGCTCAATGTGCTCAATGATGGCAGAAGTGACGTGAGGAACAACCTGGACCGTGCGGCCCAGATAGTCACCCCTTCGCTCCTTTTCAATCACGTGCTTGTAGATTTTGCCCGTAGTGATGTTGTTGTCCCTCGTGAGGTCCAGACCCAGGTACCTTTGGAGAGTCAGCATATCCCATGTCGTACGAGCGCGTCGTGAATGCACAGCCGTACCGTTCATAGTTTCCCAGATCTAAATCCGTCTCTCCACCATCCTTCAAGACGAAGCACTCTCCGTGCCTTGCAGCACCTCATTAGCATTGCAAGTTACCGAAATGACAAAATTGCAGAGGACCTACTCCTTGGGGTTCATCGTCCCGGCATCGACATTGATGTACGGATCAATCTTGATGGCCTGGTCTCGGTGCATCAGCTCGCGTTCAGGCCCCTCCATCCCAACGTCTCAAACCTACCGTGACTTTCAGCCCAATAGTCTTGAGCAGCAAGCCAGCCGACGAGGCTTTCCTCTCCATTAGCAAATGTCGCGCCCGATTCGCGTTCAGTTCCCGCCTGGTGGCATACCAATGATTCCCTTTCCCACACCGCTCACGACACCTACGACGATCCGTTTAGCAAGGCGATACAAAAGAAGGGGGCCAGAATCTCTTTATAAACTCACCTCCGGAGACCAGGACGTACTTCATCTTGGCGTTGTAAAACAAACGATTGGGCTAGGAAAGCGACAAGATAATATCTTGTACCCGCAAAATTTTGGCGTTGAGAAGCGCGTCGGTCTTGAAATTCTCATGAACGGCAGCATCACGTGAAAAGCACAGACCATGCAGCGCCGCATGCATGCGGCTAAAGTGGTGGGGCTACGCGTGGTCCCTTGAAGCGCTAGACTCGATTGGGGTGCACGCGCATGGTCTGCCCGACCCTTGATCTAAAGTCACTAATAAACCACACACGCCTTCACTTCACCAAGAGCGCCTCACAACATTGGATATTTGAGGGAGTTGTCTTCCTGGCTGAGATTCCAAGACGAAGCTGGCTACTTCAGACGCGAGCAGCTTGCCAGGTCAATTTTCTCAAGGCGACGCGACTGCAAGCCACATTGAGAAAGATCTTTGGTTCACGAAGTACCGAAGTCAGTCTTAGGGGGGAAGTCTGGGCTTAGAAGAGAAACGCGCGACGCGGTTGAAGCATTGATTTTAAAGAGCAAAAAGAGGCTTGGCGCGAGTGCGCTGATACTTTTTGCTCAATGTGGCCTTGAATTCTCGACTCCACACAATGACAGGCGTCTTTACATTGCCTCTGATGACTAGTTACATACGTTATTAAATCCTAACCTGCAAGGTGATGTAGACGAGGCGTGAAGCCCAAGTCTGATGGCCATGAGAGTGATTCGCCAGCCGTATTTTGATTCTGCTATTTTTCCCAAGCGCGCTAGGTGGAAACAACAACCAAAGAATGCTTGCTTTATGTTGCTCTACTTCTCTGTCAAGCACGGCGTGCGAGGAATGATATGTCGTCGATTCTTACCTGCTAAAATTCGGCAGCGGTTCGAAATGCACGTCGTCCTATCATATCACTCCCAACTCCAGCAACGAGAAGATCATGACATCCCGTAGCGTGCTTGTCCCTTTATTCGTCCTTTTCAAAAGCATCATTGAGATAGCGCACGAAGGTCTCCCGCAGCCCGTCCGCCGCCATGTTACCCACTGAATCCAGCCCAATGCCACCCCTATTCAGCGCGATGAATGCCCGCCGCAGACGCTGCAGCTGCGGAACGCCCAGCTTCTTCCCTGCCGGCAGGTCGACTGTTAGGTCTTCTTTGCCCGGCGAGTTGAGCGGTATCCTGACCTCTCCACCATCGCTGCCGTCGACGGCCTGCTGCTGGAGTATGCGCTTCACAATGTCCTGCGTCTCGCGGTCGATGACGTAGAGGTAGTCGCCGCCGGCGTCGCGGCCGCGCTGCACGGTGGACTGATTAGGGCGGACAACGGGCCGTCCGTCGCCAGCAAGGGCGTCCCACAGATCATCAAAGGTCTTGCGTATTTGCTCCGCGTCGTCTTCCCAGATAATGGTGAAGAGCGGACTGTCCCAGCGTGTCATTGGGTTGGGCTCCTCGTAGCGAAAGACGAGGTTGTCCCAGTTTGCGGGATCATAGGCCGTTACCGTGTCGCTCTCGTGTGTGGCGTTCTGCTCTCCTTGGCCATTGTCGGCCTCGGGCTGTGCTTGCCGTCTCCGCAGCCGTTCCTCGTTGACCTGCCTCGCCCTGTCGACGGAGCAGCCTATCTGCAGGATGCAGTTTGGCGTGCGCACGGCCTTTGCCTCGCAGTGCAGCTGGTAGCGCCAGCCCTTGATGTAGTTGAGGCCATCAAGGATGACAAAGTCCTTGTCGGAGAGGAGACGCTTGACGGCTCCGTAGAGGGCGGCGCGGGCGTCCTTTTCGGAGGCGTTGGCGGAGCGGGTATGGGCGGGGACGGCCGAGGGGGAGAGGTCGTAAACGGCGCGCGAGATGGAAAGAGAGTCGTCGGAGATGAGATGTAGGCGATACTTGGAAGCGTCCTGGGCGGCAATGCGCTCGGCGAGGTAGTCGTAGAGCTGCCGAGCGCGCGTCGACTTGCCCGACGTGGGGAGGCCGGTGACGATGATCAGCTGCGAAGAGGCATCAGAGGGTGAACAGCTCCGGAGCCAAAGAGAGGGGCGAAGAGAGGACGAACCGGCATTGCGACCAGCGCAGCGTGGCACTGACACTCGGATTCGCAGCTTTTGCGGTGGGGGTTTGCGAATCTGAAGTGGGATGGCAGCCATCCGCTGGATCGGGTTGGTGGGGGAGACGGGCTCAAGCTTAGTGTGGGGCGGGCAGTGTTCTGCCGCAGGACCCTGCAGGACGCTCATCCACGATTGCGGCTGAAAGGAGCCGTCGACTTTGGGTGTATGCACCATGCTATGCTCGAGATGCTGTCCCGAAATGGGGCAGTTCATTCGAGGAGGGCGGCAAGGGCCAGCGGCTTCTCGTGCCAGGTGCCGGGCGTCATCGAGATGTCCCGGGCCTTGCTCACTTCTTCATCACGTCTCGTCGGCAGCGCCGTTGTGGCGTCGGCAACGGCGAGAGCCTGCGGCTAGCGATGGCAATGACGATAGCGGAGGATGCTCCCGCTGTCCGGAGCTCACTCTTCGTGCGTGCTGCTGCGGTGGACGCTGTAGCAGCTGCCGGTCCTTGACCGCTTCCGGCAGTCGTTTCGATGGTGGACACCGTGATTCGCTGCGCCGCCGCCGGGAAAAGCCAATGTCGACGGCCCACCCGCGGCGGGGGCCCCCGGACTGTCTTGGGCCGAAACTCTCGACCTCGACATCTAGAGCCGCCGGCCCAGAATGCGGGCTAGCGTGGCCGGCTGCGAGGCAAGACGCCTCCGCGAGAAGCTCTTCGCTGGCGTTCGCGACAGGATGCGGCCTCAAGTGTTTGGCAAGGTGGGAACGGCAATTCGCGGGCAGCCATCTCTGGAGACGGTCTCGGGCTCAGCCGTAGACGTACGCGGACCTCGAGAAGAGTCCCGAGGTTGGTGGCGAGAAATGTAAGTGATGCGTTGAGAAGAAAGGTATAAGACGGCGGCCACGTAGCGCCTCGAAGGCGTCGAAAGGGGGAACGGAAGCATACATCATTCTTACACCGGGGCAGCTCCTCGCGCGCAACAGCAGCCATCTCCCCCTTATTGTCCTCTCCCCTTCCCCCTCTCCTGTCCATCCTCCTCTGCTTCTCTCATAGTCATTGCAATTGCTTGGCCCTCCATCATTGGAGCTTGTCACGGCAACGTACATACCTCATCTATCACCCGCTCGGCAGCAGGACAATCTCAATCGCCATGGCACTCGACACCTACGACAACATTGCCATCGCCACCATTGTCATCTTCACCTTCTATCTTTTCGGCGGCATATTCCTTGCCAGGAAGCATGGCTTCTTCAAGTCAGCCGGCTGGCGCTTCCTCATCATCCTCGCCCTCGCGCGCCTCATTGGCTCCTCACTGCGCCTCGCCACCATCAACGACCCGACAAACGACAACCTCTACATCGGCTGGGCGGTACTCAACGGCATCGGACTGGCCCCCCTCCTGCTGATGCTCCTTGGCCTTCTAGGCCGCGTCTTTGACTCGGTCAACCGTCGGCGCACTGTAGTCGAGACGAGGCTCTTCCGGCACCTCGTCGAGGTCCTAATGGTCGTCGCCATGATTCTGATCATCGTCGGCGGCACCGAGTCCGACTTTTACTTTGTCAACGACGAGCCTCAGGTCGACTACGCCGGCGCTGCTAAAGCCGGTAACGGCATCTTCGTTGCTGTCACAGCCTTGCTGTGCCTGGAGACGCTGCTCGCCTTGACGTACCGGTCCCACGTCGCACCAGGTGAACACCGCATCATCCTCGCCGTCATCATATGCGTACCCTTTGTCATCGTTCGCCTCGTCTACTCATCCCTTATCGTGTTGGGTGGCGTCGAGAGCAATCGCTGGCTGTTCCTGGGCATGCTCGTAATTATGGAGATGATTGTGGTCTTGATCTGCGAAATCGTGGGCTTCTCGCTCGACAAGGCGCCGCCCAAGCCTCAGAGAGATCCGGAGATGCAGTCTCAGCCCCCCTTCGGAGGCTTCCATCCACGGTCTCGGCGGCACTGATTATTCCCGAGGACGTCGCCACCAAAGTGCTGGGGGCGAGTATGAGCATAATGCGAGAATACGCGACGTGCAAATCACTTGCTTGACTACTTTGTTGGAAATGAGAGAATGGCAGCGCTGCGGTTGAAGGCTAGGAGCAATAGATTTCATACTCCAGGTTTCTTCTGCTGTATTGTATTATTTGTCGACCAAATACTCGGGTCTTTCGTCTGTCTATCTAGGTATCAAATGCGTATATGTATCCTCAAGATACTCCGGCTCACCTCGTGTGTCCAGCCGAAGTGATGACACAATAAGCGCTCCGTCGCATCCAGAATCTTTGTCCAAGTATTACCACCGTCACCCGAACCGCCATCTTTCTCACATGACCGTGCAGCACGCCTTCTCCAACTTGCGAAGGATTCGCGGCAGCGCCTTCTCCACCAGCTGCGCAATCTCGTCCTGCTGCTGGTTCCCATGCTGGGGCTGCTGGTGTCCGCCTCCGTGCTGCTGGCCGCCAGGGTACGCGCCCTGGCCGCCATGGCCGCCGCCGCCGCCGTGGTGCTGCTGCGGCGGCAGCGGCTCCCCGCCCTGGAGGTTGATGTATATTCTTCCCGCGTTCTCCTCGGTGCGATACTGGAGCCCGAGCTCGCGGCACAGCTCCTCGATCTTGGGCTTGATCTTCTGGACGTGGCCCGTCGAGTGGTTGCCCTTGCCGACGATGGCGTGCAGGTGCGTCTGGCCGCGGGCCTGGTCGGCGCGGATGCGCTGCTCGAGGATGCGCTCCGCCTCCTCGACGAACTGGCCGTGCAGGTCGATGGCGTCTGCGTCGACCTTGCCGGGTGCGTTATTCTCGCGGAAGATGTACTCCGACGCCTGCCGGTTGTAATCGTCCATCTTCTGGTCGTGCAGCTTGCCCTGGTTGGACAGCTCTTTGGCCCCCGCGCCGTCGCCCGACTTGTAGGCATTGCGAGACTGAGGGTGTGGAGTGCGTTAGCCTACTGCTCTCGATGCCAACTTCTAGCCATCCATCTGCTGCGAAAGGGGCATGCGTACGCGGTCAAAGCAAGAGTTGCGCTTTTCAGCTTCGGCGCGCGCCATGTCGCGGAGTCGGTCGTACTCGCGCTCGACCTCATCGTTGTCGCCGGAGTGAAGGGCTGCAGCAGCATCAGTCAATTGAGTGCTCGATAGCATATAGTGCCTCAGCAATGGAGCGCAGCATACCGCGACCGCCCAGTCTGGTCATGGGAATCGACATTGTCGCTTGGCTTGTCGCGCCGAGATGGCAGCGGTTGGGTATCAATTACAGTGTCCCAGGCGAAATGCTCCGCATGACGCGACAGCAATAGAAGCTTGTAGAAAGGAGCAGCAGCAAGACAGAACCGAGGAAGTCAAGCTGTCGCGACGCAAGAGGTTGACGTGGGGTTGGTTCATGTACTCGCAGCGTCCGGCTCGGGCACCAGTGTGGACTGTGTGGAGGGAACCCTCACCGAGGCACTGCTCTCGGTCTGCGCTGCACCGCCAGACCGATCCAGCTGAACCCCAAAAGCATGAACACGCTAAAACGGCGACTCCACGCACACCACGGCTGAGCACTGGTGTAACCTCAACGTGGCTGGCTGGCTGGCTGGCGGCCAGGCGGGAAATTCATGTCGCACTTGTGGGAAAGAGAACGAAGCACCAAGTTGAACAATTTGCAGGGCTCTTTCACGACCACATTCGATATCCTGAGTGAACATCAGAACCCTCGAGAGGCAAAACCAAAAAGAAACGACAGCTGCAGGCTACACTAAGACTCGACGACCGGGACACGCTCTTGCGTTTCGTGCGTGCCAATCAGTCAAAATAGCCATTAACATGCTGTTTTGTCTTTCCGCCTTTGGATACTGTTGCGTGCATTGGATCGGTACATTGCAGAAGCCACGCAATCTCACTGAATGATGCAGCTTGAGGCAACATCTCTGAAGCTTCGCGCCTTGCGTTCGTGCACGGCCGAATCTCAGCAAGCTGCTCTGTACACTTGAGGACAATTCTAACATGTAATTGAAGGCAAAGAATGATGTACAATAAACGTCAGTCAGAAAGCGATTATCCTCTTCGGTTTTCTCTGAACACACAAACTGGCTTCGGTTACTCTCCCGTCGTGTTCTGGCTGCCTGCCCCGTACCGGTGGAGCGTCCCGCTCATGGAGGCCCCGTCCCCGTAGCTTGCACATCACTGGGGACTGCAATCCGGTCCTGGCTGCAGAAAAGGGATCTCAGGGCTCACATGATCAAGCGACCATCGGCAGAGGCGTCGACGAAAAGGGGGACCCCTGAGGGATCGAGGCAGCCATGTGGCAGTCCATCAGTCGAGGCCCCACCGCAACTAGACATGGGGCTCAGAGTGAGAGCTCGGGATTGACGAAATTGCATTATTTGCGAGCTAGCGAAATCTGAACCGATGCGTGGTACTTGCGAGTACACGTCCTCCACACGCGTTCTTGTTACGAGGAAAAAGGATTAAGAAAAGCGGTGTCATTGACATGCATGTCATTGAGTGCTTGGTGTTTACCTTATCTCCTTGTCTTTAGACTTATCGGTTTTCCATAACTATCAGTATGAAACCTCCGAGTTGCGTCAGGCAATCTATTCGGTCGCATCTACGACTGGTTTTCTGGGAAGCCTACAGCAGAGATGCGAGGATGGCTTTTCGCTTAGTTGCCGGCTCGACAGGCCGCAGTCTCCGCCCAGGGATTCGTCTCTCATTTGGTTACGAGCAAAACGGGAATCCGAGTTTGAGTTAGTTGCTTGAATGAGGAGAAGGGGCAACCGCACCGAGGCGAAGCTTGTCAACAAGCGCGAAAATGGATATAGCAGTGTTGCTCAAACTACACGTCCAATAGGTTTGCATCGCACGGAGTCTGCAGTGCCGTGTGCGGCGTGCATGAGCGCTCGGACGCTTCGGTGATGCAGTGCAATCTCCATCGTTTCGTCGAGCCATAACACTTCGCCGCGCAGATGTCGAGATCTGAGCAAGAAGACGCTGCCAATCACCAATTTCCTGTTCGGGCTGAGGGGGGTAGCCTCCCAGCTGGACCTCTCCCCGTTTGGGCGGGTTGGAATAGCTACTCGGATGGCTTTGATTTAACGCTCAGACACTTCGCGCAGACACGGGTAGTATATACCTAGGTAACTTGGGCCAGAAAGGCCTTACATGGGTGGGACATAGTTGGCAATCCTCATTTGACCACGACGGCGCGGACAACGAATCGTCTCCGGGCAGTCTTGCGGCGGGAACTCAGGTTGTAGCAACCAGATCCTTCTGAACCCAGAGCAAATTGGTGCAGCTCGAGACGCGTCGCACACAAACGGCCGGCCGCAAGATCTGTGACTGACTTGGGACGTCTCAGCCATGATTCGCCATCTCTTCTAAACAGATTGCTTCCAGAGCCCTTCCCTCCTGACGCGCGGGCCGGGCGTGGCCTTCCAACCAGCTTCCCTGAGGTTTCCGTACTCCGCAGCCAACAGCCTCCTTGGCAGGGGATAGATCTCAAATGCCTGCGGGGATCAGCATTTGCTTGCCAACCAACTAGGCACGACTAGCGAAAAGCCCCCGCCTGCCCGGCTCGTCTTCAATAGTGCCGGAAGTTGTGGCGAAATACAGAGTAAAGTGATCGCCAACTAGATGACCCCCTTTTACAAAGACAATTAAACACGGGAATAGCAAATCGGATCCAGCAGGGCCTGTCGGGGCATCCAGCGCAGCCAGGCGTCGGGCGCCTGGGAGGAACTGGTCTGCTCCAGCGCGGGGGCCGGAGATTGCACGTCTCGTGGACTGAACCCCAAGACAGCCGTTCCAAAGCCCCAGCCGGTAGCATCGGTCCCGGGCAGTACACGCCCGCCTGTACGGAGGTATTTTCACTCTGTCTGGCATCTTGCTGCAGCCGTACGCCGTATGCCAAGGTGATCGCACCGAAAGGTGGCAACCGGTCAATCAGCTCGGCAATGTGGCCTCCCTAGATGCGGCCGTCTGGCCGTCAACCGTGGATGAGTACTCGTAAGGAACACCCGAGGTGGATCCTGCGACGGCGCGTGCTGGGGAGTCGGGCGCTGGTTTGCGCTCATCCGCATGCTCGTTTCAAGACTGCGCAGCATAAGCGCCTCGACACGTCAGATCAGGTCTTGATCGTGTTCTCACGATCAACCCGTTCGAAGATCCAGGTTTGTCGCGGCCGGGAAGCAACAACCTATCAGGCCCCTGTTCTGACTCTGATACCACTTGGATTTCCCCGTGCTCTGGCATGCGCTGCCGCAAACCCTTCCCCTATTCATATGGCCCAATCCTGCTGTAGGTTACGAACCGTCATACATCTTGTCATCTCGTCCGCTGCTCGTGATGCGCGATATTGCAGCGACCAGACACGAGGCAGAAGAAGTATTTGGATTGACCACCCCATGGGGGCAAGGCTCTGGGAAAGAAGCTGCTCGTCTGAACTGCCGGGGGCAGCTACTCCGTACGAGAAACCGGGTTCGAATGAAAGGATCCATCGATCTGTTTATTTAATGGTGTCTACGGAGCAGGTGACTCTCTGTGCGTCGACGCCGACGAGCAACAGCAGCTATCACCACCGCCATCAGCCAACGAAGAATGGTGCTGCAGGACTCGTCCAGCGCATTACAGGAGTCGACAGGTACAACGGTATCGCCGAGAGATGAGGCGGGCCTCTGTACAATTCGCAGGCGTTTCAGGTACTCCATCAGCGACAGCTATCCACCCAGCCAGAGCTCGTAGGTATTAGCCGGCGACAGTTGCGTGAGCAATTACCTTTAGCTCGGCCCTAGACCAGGTCCCTCAGGGACTATGCAAACCGCAATGGGACCTTCTCCACCCAATGGGGTCGCGAGTCCAGGCCTGTCTGGGGCTTCCTTGCCAGCGCTGTGCAGCATGTGCGCGCGGGTGGGCGGGCATCATCATCTCAACATCAGCAGGGGCTGGGGCAGTCTATTCCGGTCGCGTGTCGCAAGGTTGGTCAACCTCGAGTGCGGTTGTGCGGGTAAGATGGCGGACCCCAAGCCCACGGCCAGGCTCATGTGTGCTGTTGGCCCGCAGCCGGCCGACAGCTGACGCGATGCTTCTTCCGCCAAGCAGCGGTTGTACGGAGTACTGGAGGAAGCGTCAGCCAGAGAGGGCGAAATCCGATGCAACCCAACCTGCCGCGCCGAGGTGGCAGTTCCAGATCTGCTTCCAGTCGTGTGCACAGGCGTTCTCACGCCAGCCTGCAATCTGAGTCGAGCGCAGCACTGTGCAGGCAAGGAACCTGAGTACCTGAGTCCTGACTACAAGTACAGGGGCAAGGAGATGGGCTCCAGCCAAGCGCCTGGACCGTGCCCTCGGTACCTCCTCACAGTGCGGCCCTGGCCACGGCGCCGGGGCCAGGGCTCGAAGCAGCGCTCGGGGCCGCTGAATCACAGTGCCGTAACGCACGGTACAGGTACCTGGCCCCGCCGCGGGCAGCTACAGCCGCCGCGCACTCCCGCTCTGCGGCCTGCCTTTGCCGCATTGCCTGGCTCCTCTTCTGCTAACTCCCAGCCCTCCGCTCCCTCTTTTCTCTCCTCACCCCCTTCCCCAAGCCTGCCTGTTGCGGAAGCACAACGAGACGCCTCTGCCTTGCGCCCGGCATCCTCATCGTTCTCGCCTCTTCTCTCCCTCTCGCTTTCGTACTCCGCTGTCGACTGGCGTCTGTCGTCGCGAGTAGAGCTTTTGGTGAGTGCCCAACGAGACACCCGACCGCTGCTTGGCCTGCCCCTGCGGAGCCCCCGACCGCTGCCGCCGTCCAGGAGGCGCGAAGCATCCCCATGCAACGCGCACGACTCGTGCAATCACTCTCAAATAATACCACACAGCTCCCCCATTTTCCTCACGGCATCTTCCTCTTGCAACGTATCGTACCTTGTTCGCGCGATCCCTGGGCAGGATCATCCGTCGTCGGGATATTTCGCTCCTTAGCCCCTTTTACTGACCCGGTCGCGTTTGCTACAGTTCAGTTACCGACTTTCGTCCATCATTTGCGCATATTTCAGCTCCGAATCACATCGATAGCCCGTTTTCTAAAAGTGTCGCCGCGATTGCCCAGACGAAAACAAAATGGGTTGTGGAATGAGCACGGAGGAGAAGGAGGGCAAGGCCCGCAACGAGGAGATTGAGAACCAGCTGAAGCGGGACAAGATGATGCAGCGCAACGAAATCAAGATGTTGCTTCTTGGTTCGTCGCCTCTTGACCCTCGACCTCTCCATCCGCTCCATGCCACTGCTCTGCGGGCTGGCGCGGATGGCGCGGACGAACTGTCTGCTAATCGTCGGCCACAGGCGCTGGTGAATCCGGCAAGTCTACCATTCTCAAGCAGATGAAGCTCATTCATGAGGGCGGTTACTCTCGCGATGAGCGAGAGTCGTTCAAGGAGATCATCTTCAGCAACACGGTGCAATCCATGCGCGTTATTCTGGAGGCCATGGAGTCGCTTGAGCTGCCCCTGGAGGACCAGCGCATGGAGTATCACGTCCAGACCATCTTCATGCAGCCGGCCCAGATTGAGGGCGATGTCCTTCCTCCGGAGGTTGGCGGCGCCATCGAGGCTCTGTGGAAGGATCGCGGTGTGCAGGAATGCTTCAAGCGATCCCGCGAGTACCAGCTGAACGACTCTGCGAGATAGTAAGTCTCTTCCATTGCAGGCAACACCATCTCGAGACCCCCGCTAACGGTCTTGCAGCTACTTCGACAACATTGCTCGCATTGCCGCCCCGGACTACATGCCCAACGACCAGGACGTCCTGCGGTCGCGAGTCAAGACGACGGGCATCACTGAAACCACCTTCATTATCGGCGACCTTACCTACCGAATGTTCGACGTCGGTGGCCAGCGATCTGAGCGAAAGAAGTGGATCCACTGCTTCGAGAATGTCACCACCATTCTCTTCCTTGTCGCCATCTCCGAGTACGATCAGCTGCTGTTCGAAGACGAGACTGTCAACCGTATGCAGGAGGCCCTGACTCTGTTCGACTCCATCTGCAACTCGCGATGGTTCATCAAGACTTCCATCATCCTCTTCTTGAACAAGATCGATCGATTCAAGGAGAAGCTGCCCGTCAGCCCGATGAAGAACTATTTCCCCGACTACGAAGGCGGCGACGACTACGCCGCGGCGTGTGACTACATCCTGAACCGATTCGTCAGCCTCAACCAACACGAGACGAAGCAGATTTACACCCACTTCACGTGCGCTACGGATACCACCCAGATCCGCTTCGTCATGGCGGCCGTCAATGGTATGCCCACTCCGCTTGCCACTTGCGGCTAGAACAATCGTAACTAACATCCCCTACCAGACATCATCATCCAAGAGAACCTCCGGTTGTGCGGTCTGATCTAAAACGATCTTCTCGCACCTTGTCAATTTTTGATTTTACAATACGAATACCCTCACACTCGATAACGACCACCCGAAGGGATATGGAGCCAAGGCTCATGACATTTTGACTGTACTTGTATCAGCGCTGCGGAAGATGACGGAGACCCTTCGTGGTTTCCCCTTCCTCGGTGACCCCCTCTGCGACACACCGTCATGCGCTTCGTTTGGCGCTGACGCGCGGTCGGGCGATATCGGCCGTCCTAGGAGGGTGCGGACGCGTGGGTTCATTAACGCTATACTGCGAAACCACATCCTCCAGGGCAGAGGAAACCGACTTCTGGACTGGGTTGGACCAGGAGCATGGGGTGTCAGGGCCTTTAGGGGGAGTTGACTGCATCTCACAAAATGATGCAAGATCGGTGGTCATCTTATTTGTTTAATTACGAGAAAACTCTTATTTCCTGCCTCGTTTCTATTTACTTGTGCGCACTCTCGTATGGGTGGTCTGACTCACATTCTTCTGAGGTATTGAGAAACGGCTGGCGATGCTTGGGGGCGAACAGGTGGACAAGGGCTTAGGGTCATTCGTGGACACAGAGTAGGCCAATAATCGGCAGCCATACTACGAGGCGCGTAAGTTCCTAATTCAAAGCTCGCAAAGCTCGCACAGTTGCGTGATCCCACCCGGGGCAATGAGAGCAAAAAGCCAAAGAGATCTCAACGTTACGACGTGTCGGGTCCACGATGGAGTCTTGTCGTGGCAAGATGGCCAGAGTATTCGATCAAGTCTGATCAACCTTCGATCGCGAGAGGTCACATTCGACTTTTCTGTGCTATATGTAGTACATTGCGAGCGTCCCATGTCGCGAGATTGGAAGAGAACCCAAGTTCCGAATATTTTGGCGAAGCAGGGTCCGTAGATTCCCTAACTTCCAGCTGTGGTGCTGGTACATGCGAAACGAAAGTCCCGACTACATACGAGAAGAAATGGATGGGTTGTCAAAGAGTTCACTATGAAACAAAGATGGGAAAATGGGCATGTGCTGATTCTCCTCCGCGACGGCAAGTCCATCCGAGTGCCGTTGCCGTTTCGCTATGATGCCTGAGGTCCGGATACCGACTTGGGCTTTGCAGACAAAGGTTTCAAGGAGCGGGGCGATGATGGATGGTTTCTTGCTGTGGAGCTGGAGCATCGTAGTGATCTGAATCCAAATGAAGAAGCGAAGCAAATTTTGAAGTCGAAGTTGTTGACGGGTGCCAGCCCGTCTTGGGCCAGCGGATGGCGGACCATGGCTGGAATGGGTATCTCAAAAATCATGCATCGTAACGGTCTGTTCCAGGAGAATAAGCAAACATTCAACTGAAGGGCATCAATGCTCACCATAGCTTCGTGCCGTAGTTGTCACACAGACGGTGCCAACTGGCACTTGTAGGTATCGACAAGTGATGCTGCAAAACGAACATATAAAATCCAATCCGACAGTTCAACAGCGCCAAGCCCGAACAGCTGTATCTGCCATCGGGTGATCGATGGCAACCCGTAGCTTGGTCGGACGTGAAGTCGCTTCTAAAGAAAGGAGAAATCAGGATCCGAGCCCGTGTACTAGGAGGCATCGGCCTGTTCTTGCTGAGCCTGGGCCTGGACCTGGGCCTCTGCGTCGCGAGCATCCTGTGCGGCTCTCTCCTCAGCAATCCCCTCCTCGTGGCCCTCGGGGCTGCGCATGTATTCGTCGTATTCTGCAATTCGCATGCCGAGTTCCTTAGCTGCAGCTTCGATCCTTGCAATGTATCTCTGTCGGCGAGACATGGTGCCCATGCCTTCCCAGCCGCGGTTGACGGCGCGTCGAGCAGCGTCAGCCATGCGCCACTGGGCAATGTCGCTGCCGTAGAGCTGGCTAAGAGTTAAGCTATTGGCATAATTGCCGCTGACCGGCTGCATTTGGGCTGCTGGCATCGGGGCGGGGGGCGCAGATGCAGACGCAGATGCAGATGCAGATGCAGGTGGTGCACCAGCAGGCTGGATATGAAGCTGGTGCGGCATCAGGGGAGCATGCTGCTGCTGGTATTGCTGGGGAGCTGGGAGAGCAGGACCGGCGGGCGACGACTGCTGCTGGTACTGGGCTGGCGGCTGAGGATTATTGTTCTCTGCAGTTTGAAGAGTCAGTCCCATCTTGGCGTGCTGCTGTTGATGCGGGAAGCAGCAGGAAATGAAGTTTGGTGGTAAGTAAGGGTGACGGCGGTGGCATGTAAGAAGCGGTGACAGAGAGGGCGCAGGGAGCAACAAAGAAGATTAGGATTACTTGCCATGAAACGTACACCTCGAACCACTGGCGTTGAACCAACAGTTGGAGCAGCTGCCACACATCTGGCCGTCGTAGACGACGCACGTGGTCCAGGGCCCGTGACCCTTATGGCAGTTCTTGCAGGCCTTGGGGGCTTCTTCACCCGTGACGTGAGCCAACAATGCCTCGACGTTGCTACGCCGTTCCATGTTGAGCTTCTGGTCGGCGCGGCGTTGGACCGGCTGGCGCCGGGCCGGCTCGCCGGCGAGCTTCTTGCAGAGGGCGCTGTCGATCTTGATGGCGTTTCCGTAAGCGGCGACGATGACTTGCTCACCAGTGAGAGCTGGCTGATCCTTCGCCTCAAGATGGCTGGCAGACAAAGTTGGATTTGCGGCACTCGAAGGCTCCGGGTCGGAGGCCCGCTGGGTCTGGGCCCTCTGGTTGGTCTGACTGAGTTGCTGCCTCTGGAGTTGCTGGATATGCTGCAGATGCTCCTGAAGTGACTGCTGTTGCTGCTGGGAATACCCATGATGGCTTTCGCCCAGAGCATGCTGCAGGAGAGCCGACTCGGCAGAATCGTGGGCCGGGGCTGGAGGGTTTCCAGCAACAGCGGCATTGACGGCTGTGAAAGCGCTGGAGTGCAGGGCATGGCCGTCCTCTTCGCTGCTCGTCTCGCTCGCCTCAGGAGAGGCCGAATTGCGAGGCCGAGGCCCCTGGTGGTCGGCGGCTTGACTCTGGTTCAATTCCTGGAACTGCTCCTTGGCGCTGGGCGATAGAGATGACTGTCGACTCCCGCGACCGGACTTCGAGGCAGGCTTGGTCACCTTGCCGTACGCTTTACCGCCCCTACCGGCCATTGCGCCGGTGGAATCGAGAATGCTGACGCGAACTATGATTGTATCAAGGCACTAAGGGCAGGAGAATCCGCAAAAGGGACGAAAGGGGATACCAAAGCTCAGGTTTGGGAAGAGCCGATGTGTGTAAGTGAGGCTGGTGAAGATGCAAGGGAGCTTGCAACGGCAGCTGGGAGCACCTGGCGCGGGGCGGCAGCATCTCTTATGCCCGAGACAGCAGTGGTTTGACGTGCGTGGTGATTGGTCAATGAATCGAATGAATCAACCGCGCCGCAATGGCCGGCACAATGGCTGCGCAGCCGGCGCATCGTGGGCGCGCGCACAATGCAAAGGCGCACAATGTGTTGAATGGCGACGCTGGGTTGAGTGATGGCCAGGTAATCTGTCAGCAGGGTGTTGAACGGCAGCGCGCCTATTCGTGGGTGCAGCCGCTTTCTCCAAAACGCGCCATTGCATCGTGGCCAGTCTTACGGCAAAGGACAATTTGTCTCAAAGCCTTATTGAACAATTGAACTCAGGGCTTCTCCGTCCCGGCTTCGATCGAGCAGCATCGCGGAGTAGCAGCGACGGATTGTTGATGAACCTCCGCTCGCAACGTCCGGGAGGCAATCTCTCTCACTTACATCGTGGGCTCATAAAGGTCTCCCAGCGACTTGTTCCAGCCTCTTGCATGCCTCACAGCCTAGGAACAAGGTTGCAATATTTTACTTGCTCAAGAGGTCACAGGACTTCAGACGCGCGCAATCCCTAACAATGACATGTCCCTTCCCACGGACAATGCCTCTCAATACAACGGCCTGCTTTGGGTGCTCGCAATGCAAGCAATTCAAGACACAATGTACTGAAGTACCAAGGCATAATACAGCAATGCCTATAATTTTATCGAGTCATCCGGCTCGGGGGCGGCGACGATTCCTCTTTAAAGTCATCGCTGTCACTTCGGTCTGGAACAAACTTTCTCTCAATGATCGATTATCATCGAAGCGGCTTCGGCTTTCATCGATCTGGACTTCCTACGCATTAGATCCTCCGGGCTGGTTCCACATGTCACCGCCTCTGCCCTCTGTTATGTCCTTCCACTGCTGCGCGAACTCCCGCAACCCGCCCGCGCCCGCAGCGCTGGCATCGACAACTTCCTTGGGTAGCTTGTGCGCCGAGTACTGAGGCGTGCTAAAGTTGAACGCCGCAGGGTCATCCTTCTCTATGAGCCGCAATTCTGGCGCGATGTCTGGGCTGTATTCGATTTCGACATCCCCATCAATGTCGTCTGCGCCCCCGTCGTCCTCAACTCCGTCTGCGCCGGCTTCAGCTGGAGCAGACCCGTAGAGTGGATCATGCACCTCCGTCTCCAGAAGTTCCTGCCACGAAAACAGAAGTGTGTCGGTTCGAGGTGCCCAGGGATTAATGTCCATCAGGCGAACCTTGCCCAGGCCATCGTCCGCCAGCGAGTTCTCCGGAATGTAGACGTCGAAGGTGAAACTCGCATCCGGGAAGGTGAGCCGCAGCTGATCCTTGAAAAAGCTCACAATCTTCTGCCAGATGTGCGGCCGGAGCCCCTCCAGGAATGCGTAGTAGTTCAAGTCGCGCTGCGTGATGGCAACGAGCGAGCGGTGCTTGACGAAGCACCGAAACTCGAGGGCGACGTGCGGGGTGAAGAAGGGCCGGAGCACGAGGACCGGCGCAAAGGGTCGTGAGGGCGGGGCCGGTGCGCATCCGTCGAAGGCGTGCGCGAGGTCGTGCGAGACGAAAGATGACGACTTGAGCATCAGATAGACGTCGTTGGGTGTTGTGCACTTCAGCGTGTTCTGGTGCGGCGATATCCACTTGGCATCCTTGGGCGACGACCAGTTGAGCTTGGGGGCCACGGCGCCGCCCAGCTCGGCGATCATGTCCTTGATCAGCTTATGCGTCTCGGGGAATCTCTCGTTGGGGGGCAGCCTCGGCGCAGCATCGTTTTCCTCGTCATCGTCGGAGTCTGAGGAGTCTTGGCGCCCAAGAGTCTGGGTGCCGGTAGACCCAGACGCTTGCCATTCCTCCTCGTCAGGCTCATCGCCCGTTCGCTCTTCGTCGTCGGCTAGAACGATGCCATCCTCCTGGAGATAGGATACGACTGATTGTGGCAGCGGAATGATGCGCGACTTCAGGCAGGAGCTCCGATATCTCGGGAACCACGAGTCGTAGGAGCAGTTCTGGATGTGATCCTTGGTGACGGGAGGGAAGACCAGCTCCCCAGGGTCCCGTCCGTCCGGGGCGTCGACGGACGGCAGGTGAGGCATTGCTGCGGTGTTTGCCGGTATTCCAAAAGAAGATTTGGCAAATAAACCCTTTCGTATCAGATGAATGGGCTCGATGTTTGGATTTGCACTGCGCGGGATTCCATTCGCGGGCGTTGACTCTTCGCAACTTGACTCACCTCTACGATTTTATGCATCCCAAGTCGCTGCCGCTTTGCGACGCCACCCCGCGCTTATCGTTAGCGCCGCCAGTGGCTTTCGCCGATAAGGCTTCCAGAACATCACACGTCACTTCTTCGAGGCACCCGTACAATACTTCTGAGCTCTGCCAGCGCCACACAACAGCATGGCCCTACTGTCAAACGGCTCTGTGATGGTTCCGGGCAGTGGGCGAAGCTCACCCGACCCTGTTTTTGTCGACTTGTCACAGCTGCTCTCCCGGTTGCAAAAGAACCTCCTGCACCTGACACCCGAGCGCGAACGACGGCTACGCACGAGCGAATACGAGAGGGCAAGAGTAGAAGCGGTAAGCTTTCCATCAATGGCGTATCGAAAGCGCAGTGGCTTACAGAGGGCATTGCAGAACCTTGACTATGCGCGGGCAGTGCTCACCAAGCTGGAGCAAGATGCGATTGGCATCAAGGCGCCAACCCGGCGGGCCGAGATGCAGGGCGCACTGAACGAACAAAGAGAGTCTTTGGAGACATTGATGGATCGGCTAGAGGATTTCAAGCAGGTGAGTGGTACCAGGGCTCTGCATGATGCCTCATGAGGCTGACTATACGTGCAGATTGCGGCGGACGAGGAAGCCGAGAGCTCGGATGAGGAAGATCTTCTCGAAGGCATAGTACCGACGCCGAGCGAGAGCCTAGATTCGACGTCCATCGATGCGCGAGTAGAGAGTCCTGACGAACCGGAAGTGCCCAGTCCTCAACCACCGGAACGCGTCGTCATCCCTGAGCCGCAGGCGACAAATGATCATCCCCCTCCCGAGAATATCTCACCAAGAACAATCGAATCGCCCGTCCTCGATCCCACGCAAACAACCCAGACCCTCCGCGCCCGCGCCGCAAACCAACCACCAGCCCCGTCCCCTCCATCACACACGACCGCCCGCGCCGCCCTCTTCGCCAACCGCCGCAAACAGTCCGCAGAGCCCCGGACGTCCACGGCCACCGCGGAAGCCATCCTCGACCACCAGCGCGCCGAGCAGGACATGCTCTCCGAGTCGATCCTCAAGATGGCAGGCGCGCTCAAGGCCAGCTCGCAGCGCTTCTCAACGACACTCGAGGAGGACAAGGAGGTACTAGGCCGCGCGGGCGAAGCCGTGGACAAGACGGAGCGCAGCATGGACGCTGCGAGGGGCCGTATGGGAGCGCTGAGGAGGATGACGGAGGGGAAAGGGTGGTGGGGGCGCATGATGCTGTACGCGTGGGTCTACGGGCTCATGGTGTCGCTGATATTGCTGGTATTTGTGATGCCCAAGCTTCGGTTCTGATATGATGTCGGGCCGGAAGACGACTTGAATTCTAGATATCTCTGGTGCTTTTACTAGCGAGACTACGAGTTGCGAGAATCGCCATACCCTATTCGCATGGAAGCGTCCTTTTAAACCTTTCCATTCCAAATGCTTTCTGTCGAACTTTGAATCTCAACGCCCTTCGACAACAGACTCTTATTGACGAGAAGTGTTTGCATTCTTCATTTGCCACGTGCATCATACGTTGCACATCTAACGCGTCGAAACGAGAGCCTAGTAAGGGCGCCGTCGCTCGCAGGAAAGCCCTAACATTTGGAAAGACACTCAGGCTGCACCGTCGCTATGGGCTGGTCCTCAGCGAATCTTTCGACGCCACCTCCTGCCGTGAGCGAGACGGTTGTCGCAGGCTCTGCCTCTCTTTGCAATGCATGTCTGTGTCATTCAGCCGCTGCCTCACCATCCTCAGCCAGCTGGTCTGGCGTCGCTACGCTGGATCGCTGGGTGGTGGTTCTGGCCCGTTTCATCCTAACCAGCCTTCAGTAGAACAGGTTGAAAGGCACCGTTTAACACGCATCGCTCCATTAGCAAAGATGGTCATCTTCTCGTTCTCGGCGACGTGAACGATGAGTCCAGGGGAAATGTGTGGTAGAAGAGGTAAGGCGACCAACCTTACGTCAGCGGCTGCCGCCGTTTTCACGCCCAAGCGCTAAGACGCTCGAGTCGTCGTGACAGCCGACGATCGAGTCGACGCAACAAGCACGCAAAGGAAAACGCAAACGCGTCCGACGGGCCAGACAACTGTCCCGCCCACAGGCCCTGCAACGCCGGCCGTGAATGACGCTGTAGACGGGGCGCCTGGGGCGGGTTGCGCTCGTGCATCTTGAGCCCAACAACTCATAGCCCATCTCACTCACGCACGCCGCTCACCTCCTCCTCTTCTCGACCAAAGGCAACACCCATCTCCAGAACGTGACTGGAGCGCTCCTTTCCTGTTCGCCCGCATCGATGGAGCAGCAAAATCAGGACCAGAACGGCCACCACCCGGCGGGCCTGCCTCAATTGGATCTTGATATGTCGGCGGCTCAGACCCAAAACATGGCCAACATGGGTCTGCCGGATCTATCCATGGCCATGGCCGGACAGCACTTTCCGGCTGAGTCGATGCCGGTTGGTGGCGCTGGCTTCATGATGCCAGCCATGATGCCCAATGGCAGTGTGTCGGGGATGCTGCTTCCAAATAAGCCGATATCCGCAGGTGAGGCAAATCGACTCATGCCTGGAACCTTTGTTTGCTGACGCGGAACCCCATTGCAGACGACATCGCCCTTTATGATCGGCAAATTCGCCTCTGGGGTATGGACGCCCAGGCCAGGATTCAAAATGCCAGCATCCTCCTTATCACCATGCGCGCCCTCGCCAACGAGGTCGCAAAGAACCTTGCACTCGCCGGCGTTGGCTCCATCACCCTGCTCGACGGCTCACCCGTCACCGAGGCTGACCTTGGCGCCCAATTCCTCCTCTCCGACGGTGACGATCACATAGGCGAGAATCGCGCCGCGGCGGCGAGCGAGTCCCTCCGCAAACTCAACCCGCGCGTCAATGTCCACGTCGATCCGGAGAGCGTCACGGCCAAGGGGCCAAGCTACTTCGCCGGGTTTGACGTTGTCATCGCCACAGACCTAGACCCCGACACGTTCAACATTATCAACACTGCGACGCGCATCAATGGCAAGGCATTTTACGCAGCAGGCACGCACGGCATGTATGGCTTCATCTTTAGCGATCTCATCGAGCATGACTACGTGATTGAGCGCGACATGGGCAACATCGCCACGCAGCCGACGCAGGAGACACGCACGCGATCCATCATCGACGTGAAGACCCGGAAAGACGGCCCCAAGATCATCGAGAGCGTTACCAAGCGCGAACTCTACTCGACCTGGTTCCTCGCCAGTGACCTCGCCAACCTTCCCCACGAGTTCACCAGTTCCAAGCGCCGCCTCAAGGGCGTCTCCCCCACCCTCTCGTGCCTCCGCGCCCTCTGGGAGTTCAAGCAACTCAAAGGCGGCGCTCTGCCCTCCAATCGCGAGGACCTCAAGCTCTTCACCCAGATCGCCACGCAGAAGCACAAGGCTCTCAGCCTACCCAGCGAGACCCTGCGGCCCGAAGTCCTCCGAAGCTTCCTCCAGAACCTGGGCAGTGAGATCGCCCCGGTCACGGCCATCCTCGGCGGCCAGCTCGCGCAGGACGTCATCAACGTGCTCGGCCACAGGGAGCAGCCCATCCAGAACATGGTTGTATTCGATGGGGAGAAGCTCGGTGCGGAAATATACCCCTTGCATCCCGAGGGCGCCCTAGGAGCCGGCCTTCTCTCGTTGATTCCCAGCGGCGGCGACATGAGCATGAGCTTGGATGCCAGTGCATTCAACGCGATGCCTCCACCGGACGGCTTCCCCGTTGGCGACGGCAGTCTTCCTCAAGGTGACGGTGTCATGATGGGTGGCAATGAGAATGCCGGTACGCAAGACACGCCCGCTCTCGAGGCCAATCATTCGCAGGAAGCCAACGCTCCGTCCGCGGACCAGTCTGCCTCGGCTCCCGAGCAACCAAGCGAGGCGACTGAGGGAGCAGCTGCAGCTTAGCAGCGCGATCGAGACTGGTATGATAGGCCTTTTGAGCAGGATACCCAGGGTAGAGAAAATGCATGCGGCATAGACAGCTGCTTCGCTGGGAGAAGGACGACCATGGTCGGGCTACGTTTTTGTGGGATCATGGACCGTCAGGGTGACTGCAGGACAGGACAGATAGACTAGCTCTTCACAAAAATGCACGGCTTCACATTGCACGTCTAATTAGTACGTCTTCTGCTGACGGGCAGTTGTGTGTATGATATATCCATTCATCCGTAGACTCCTGTGCCCTCCCTTTTCGGCTCTGCTCAATACACATCAAAAGCAAACGCGAGGGCGGTAATAGACCACCCTGGGTAACAGAGGTTGGAACTCAAGGGTCTAGTTGGCCCGCTTGCGCGGGCGGAGACGTCTCTTGAGAGGCCTTTCTGCATCAACCGCAGATCCGATGGTCGGAATCGCTCCAAATCCGTACATGACCATGTCGTCGAGGTTGACAGTCTGCGGAGCAGGCATCGGTGCAACCACCATTTTTGCGTCAGGACGCGGGTGTGGCTTATTCTCCCGCAACAACGGCATACCAAGAGGCGGCGCAAACCGAACAGCCTGGTAATTCGTTCTGGTTGGGAGCTTCGCGGACGAGGTCGAAGGGGTGCTCTGATTCTATCGAGAGTCCTCCCTATCATTCGACAAGTCCGCTCTGTCTTGCTTGCTGCGTTTGCGAGGCTGGTTGACGTTCCATCCTCGAATCTGGGTGGGCCCGGAGTTGGGCAGCGCAGCGGACGATCCAGTTTCCTTGTGATCGTAGAATATGGTCTTCAGCTCCGGCTTGTTGGTCCAGGTTCGGTGAGCGGGCACCGGTGCAGGCTGTAGCTTGCGATACTTGCCGTTTCCAGCATCCCCAGACGGAGTGGATCGGTGCTGATGGGCAGAGCCGGGCGGGCCATGAGGCGTCCCAGGAGGGCTCTGCTGCGCCATCTGGCCAGGCATAGCCGGCTGGTTTCCAAAAGTAGGCGACAAGACCTGCGGCGCATGCTGAAGGGTAAATCCCTGAGGAGGCGGCGATCCCATGTAAACCTGCTGCGGCTGCTGCGGCTGGGGGTTCGGCAAGATTCTCTCAGAACCTAATGGCTGCGAAACCGCGTGGAGAGGTTCTGGGTAGCCTCGAGAGTAGCTGCGCGGATGGAGGGCAGGATAGTAAGCGGCCATACCGCCATGCAGGCTTGAACGCATTCCCGCGTCGGTCATGGACTCTTCGGGCATTGACTGGTTGCGGCCCCGAGAAGGTCGCAGGGGCGGTAGCGGCTCGGCATTTGCATTATGCGAGAAGGGCATCCTCGAGTGCTGCACAGGCGTGGGAGGAGCCGGATACTGATGCTGGGCTGGAACAGGCTGCGGCTGCTGAGACCAGTATGTCGAACCGCCGTAGGGTTGGGCAGGAGGCGCTTCGCCTCCGTAGCTCATTGCGCGATGGCTGGTGTAGCCTGGGTCGACCGGGCGGCCAGATGCCATGCGAGCATCGCGAAGATCTGGAGCGGCGTAGCTAGGGGGAGGGTAGTAGGCGCTGTGATCCTGTATGACGTGACTGGGAGGAAGATGAGGAGGCGGTTGGAACTCAGCAGGTCTAGCCTGTGAGTGACGCTTCGCGGCGGGATCCTGGAGCGGAGGATAAATGGGAGGCTCGGTGGCTGTGGGGGGGACGGGGCCCGCCGAGTGCAGCAGGGTAGGTTCACGGGGATGGCTAATTGGGAATACAGCAGGCGGTTCCTGCGTCACTCCCAGATTCAGTTGGCCATGGCTATAGGGAGCAGCCTGGAGTACTTCTCCTTGCGTGGTGACGTTGCGATGGTCTGACTCCAGAGTGGCAGCCTGAGGGCGACCTGCGTCGGCGCCGGCAGCAGCACCTGGCCGTCGAGGCTCAACATTGCAGACCTCGGCAAGGAAGTTGAGTCCTAGAGTGTCCTCGTCGGCGACTGGAGCAGGGGCCGGCTTGGACGCCGTGAAGACGTCTCGTATCGCATCGTAGCGAGAGGTCTTGGAAGCAGACGGAGTTGCGCGAGTTGCCTCCCTGGCTTCCTCGTACGCCGTTGCGTATGTGAGGATAGACAAGGCAGAAATGCCACCATCAGCCTGCTCAAGAAGCTCATGCTTGGCGCCAATCTCCCCTGCGTCAGAGGCGGTGGCGTCGGACTGAGACGAGACTTTGATTTCCTTTTCCATTGCAGCAGTCCCGATGGACTTGGCGCGGAGTTCGTCATCGGACTCGACATACTCTGCGATTGCAATGTCCTCGGCATCGATGTCCGCTGTCTTGCAGAAACGACGGATGGACAAACCCATCTGGGATCGTAAAGGCTTCTCAGCGGCACTGCGCTGGTTTACAGTAGGGTGGAAAGAGCGTGAGGCATGGGACATGCGGCCAGAGGGGTTTGCAAGAAAGACAACAGGTCTGCCTGGCATGACATACGGCTCAGCGTCATCCGCCTCGTTGGTGCTGGTAGGGAGGAAAAAGCCATGAGACGGGTGGAGTCCGTGCCGCTCGACGACATCCTGGTTAAGATCCTCCGGGGTCAGGGTGGAGGAATCGTAGTCGACCACCCTATGGTCGAGATGGGTGCCGTTGCTATTTGGAGTCCCAGTGTACTTGTTGTACTTCTTGGGGTCGATCCGGGATGGGTCGTTGGTGGTGTCTTTGAAGCCAATCTCCCAAGGCTTGAACTCAACAATGCGCGGAACAAAGAAGCGGAAGTACCAGGGTGAATCTTTGTTGGGCTTGTTCGAGTAAGACCGGATGCCAAATTCATCCGCTGGCGTGGCGCTCTTGAGAACCTCGCGTTCCTTGAGAGAGTAGACGCCACCCTCCATTCGAGGACTTTCGGGCTCTGGGGATGCCTGGAGGGATTCTTCCTCCGGTGCAGGCGTATTGGCCTCCGTCACGACCTCCGTTGCGGGCTCCGTCGCTGGCTCCGTCGCAGCAGCCGCTTGTTGAGCGGCAGCAAGTAGACCCAGTTGGGGAGCAGGATGGGAAAGCTCGCCGGGTGCAAGCAGCTGCGCATGTCGTGCCGAGGCCCGTGTCACCTTCTTGGGCGTAGGCTGGTCCTCTGGTTGTGACTGGGCTTTACGCCTTGCGGGCGTACCTGCACGAGCCTTGGAGCTGGCAGCCTCGGCTCTGATAGCTGCCGCCTCCTTCTTGGCCGCTTCCTCGGCCGCTTCCTGGGCAGCGATGGCCGCCTTGGCAGAGACATACGATTGATAGGCTTTTGTGCCTGGAACATGAGAGGGGTAAGGTACCAAGTGGCCATTCAGGTACTCCTCATATGGGCCGAATTCTCGGTCAAGATGATCGTCGTCGATGGCCTTGTACTCATATCGGTCATCACGAACCTGCGAAGAGGCGTCAGTGGCTGTGCTGAGCACGGAGGCGAGACGCGAGGCGGTTTTGAACGGGGTTTGACTTACATCGACCGGGAGGCTCTTGGCATGCAGGGAGTTTAGGGCGTTGAGCTTGTTCAACAATCCATCGTAGTAGCCTTCCATGACGTCCTCGGCACGGTTCTACACCAGCAGGTTAGCGAGAAGGCCTGCGTTGGAAAGTGGCCGAGCGAGAGTACGAGAGACGTAGCGACGCGAGCCGAAGGGATTAGGAGAGACAGCATACCTGGAATTCTTGCTCGGCCAGGTAGACATTGATGTCCTTGGTTTGCGTGGCAAGTTCAACATGTCGGTCACGATCTCGGCCAGCCTGAGCAATGACATCCTCGAGTCTCTCATCAAGCTCCTGTTTCCGGGCCACGATGTCGGGATGGTGCTCAAAACGAACAGTGTCGGCCTTGAGGCCGTTGATGGTTCGGTTGCAAAGATGTGTAGCTGCCGGGCCGAAAGCCTTGACAACGGTTTTCAGGAAGCCTCTGATGTGCCACGAGCGGTCATAGGAGGATTGGATCCGCGACGAGGCAAAGGACTTAGCTCTACCACGACGGAGACCGCGAGGAGGATCCTTCTTAGGCTCGGGCGAGCCTTTCCTGGCCTCTGCGGCGTTTGCTCCACCGTGGCCACCTCGTCCACCTCCACGACCACGACCACCTCTCCCACCACGGGGTCTAGCAGCCATGGTTGACGCCGCGGAGAGGTATCATGTAAAGCGTGCGATTACGCGGCCCATAAGCGGGATGTACTTGTGTGTCTGTGAAAGGTTCCTCCTGCGAGGCGGGAAAAGGGAGATGGTGAGTGAGGCCGGGGCTGTGATGAGGCAGAGGCAAAAGGATGTGCGTGCGCAGGACGCGTACACAAGACGCAGCGCCGAGCCTTCGCCAACGAACAAAAGACGAACGCTGGAATGGAGAGGAAGGGTCGTTGAGGTCGCCCACGCAGGTGACGACGATCGCAAAGGTGGTGGTCAAGAAGAAGGGATGATGATGTGTGTATGTAGGCACAGTGGTTGGGGGGAGAGTGTACGAGGATCCGTGCAAGTGGTGTGGTGCTGTGGCGCGGTGCTGCAGCGCAGTGCTGGGCACAAGTTTTTCGGCAGCGCGGCGGCGCTCGGAAACAATGACAGCAGAATAGACGAGCTGCGCAGCGCTGCCACAACAACAACCACGACAACAAAAGACAGGCCGCCAGATGCAGCGCAAGAGCAGGCGACGGCTGCGAATGGAGACGGGTGCGTGGATGTGCGCAGGTGAAAGGGCGCGGCGCGGCGGATGAGGCAAACTGGCGAGTATAGTTTGCGGTGCAGGTGAGAAAGACGAGAAGCTGGCCAGTCCCTTTTCCCCTTCCGCAGCCAGTCGCGAGCCAAATCGTCCACCACCCATCAGTACCGGCCGGTTCCCGGTACAAGGTGCAGGCCGCCAAGCTTCCAGCACGGCCGCCGGCCAGCGCCGCCGCTGATTGGCGCTGCCGCTTCCGTGACAGCCACTAAGGCTTAATCGGTACGAGTTGGGTTAGTTTCTGGCCTGCTGGTTGGCTCGGAGATGCTGATAGTCCGGCGCCCACCCCTGGAGGCTGCGGCGGCGAGGTACCGGGTACCGCCCGAGAAAAGTCTCCGGCGAGCCCACGCAGCCTTGACGGGCTCGGTGAGAGTGAAAGCGCGCCCATTCGACTTGTAGGTGAGCGCTTCACGCACCTGGATGGGCGCACAGCGGCGCTTGCACCGAGTGTGTCGTGTCTACGTAGCCTGCAATACGACCTGAGCCGCATCATCGCCCTCGCGGCCGTCGAACGTGCATCCCTGGGACACATCCGGCGTAGCCATCTAACACGACAGCCTCGTCCGTCTCACCAACGTCGACGAACGGTACCTGCGTCAGGCTGCGGTGCTGCACGCGTGGGTGAGACGAGGCGGCCCACCGGCCGGTCCTTCGTCCGATTTATACTCTTTTCCCTGGGTATAAGCACTGTGGCTGCAGCTGCAGAGGTTAAAGGGCGCAGAAGCGTTGGCAGTCGACGGGCTGGTTGCTTTGACAGCTGGGCAGCAACGGCCCTCTGGGTCACGCAGCAGTGCAATCAACAGCTTGCATGTACGGAGTACACCAAGCGTAGCTGCGAGGCACTGCTCCTGGCTTCAGCTTCCGCGTGCGCCGAACCTGAAAGCTCCTTAGATGCCCTGGTTGGCGACCGCAAGTCATCGTCATCCGCCCGTTCCGCATACTTGGTGCCTTGACCCAAGCCTCCGCTCAACGGCACAGCCTAATGACTCAACCAAATAGAATAAGGTCTCTTCATCACACTGGCCCCGATTTGCAGCTTTGCAAGCCCGATCTTCCATTTGATGAAACCGCAGGGCAAAGCACGTGCAGCCTGCCTGAACCATCCGAGACCAGCCCCAGTCGCGTGCAGCCAGCTCCGCAATTTCCCCTTTTTGTGGGCTCGGCCCACCCTAGAACTCCCTGCCAGTCTCCAGATCCGGATCACCAAGCGTTGCCCCGTGTCGTTCATCTCGCTCAAATTCTTCGCACTCACCGTGGCAGGCAGCTTGACAACTTCATCGCTTTGGCGCTTGCTGAGCTCTGCCGACCTCCTGGGGCAGTGCATCAGCTTCCTTCGCTGCGAAAGAAGTCTTTTTCAACGCTGCCATCGCAACACCACCAGCTTGGGCATCGGATGCACGAAAATTGAGCTGATTTCCGCTGGACCACCAGGGCTTCTCAAACGTGCCATGTCGACATATGTGTGAAGTGAATGCCGCGATATAATCGCACAGAGGCGACGCCGTAAGTCAAGCGCTGCTCTTCGGGTCGACCGTGTCTTATGAGACCCATGTTGGTGTTTTACCGTGTTCCTATGGGACATGGGCTTATTCCGTACACCATGCAACGGCGTCATAAGGGCTGTACTTAGGCTATCTTGTCAAGTATTTTCATTCATCCGTACAACACCAGTGCTTTGTACTTGCATAATGGCAAGAAATGATCAGAAATTATGCGGAGAAAGGCAGACGAGGTGCAATATAACGCCGGAACGATCGGACGAATTGCGAGGTCAATAAGCTTCCGAGGCCCGTCGTGGACGAAACCAGTACCACAATTGGCAGATGTCCAAATCCTTAAATGAAAAGGTTTCACTGAGCGCCACAACTTTGATTTCTTGATGTCGTTGTCTGCCCAATAGGCATAGCATTTGAGTGCGCTCTGCTGAACTCGCGGCTATTGCACAGCTACCCTAAACTAAAGCCTCAACGCTGTATGCTGCACAGTCACGCTCCAGAATAACCGAATTTGTGCCTTCTCAGTGTTTCATTCCGTTCCTACATACGATTAGGACTACCAGAATGGTTTAAAATTGATAACGAAAATAAAAGGAGGCAAAAACCCCAACTCTGACACGACAGTCGTACTCTCGTACGCAGACGGGGGACCCTTGGTGTGGAGACGTTTTTAAAGCCAGAACGCTAGTCTTTATTCGATCGCCGTCCCGTCCGCGCGGGCCGCGACGGACGTTTCGTTGATTGTGACCTCATAACTTTTTTTCCCTTTAGAGGGTCTCGGCGGCGTTCCGCAGTCGCATCGCGCGCCCCCTTTGATAAACCTCGCATTGAGGCGGCCGTTGAGCACAGACGACCATGCCCAAGCGGCGAAAGCTCCAGCAGCGGGCGCTCCAGCAGCAGCAGAAGCAGCAGCGGTCGCAACAAAGATCCCGGCCGCGGCCGGACGTCGGCGGCAAAGCATCTGGCAAGGGGCAGCAGCAGCAGCAGCAACAGCAGCCCAAGAAGAAGCAGCAGCACAAGCAGCAGCACCATGAGCAGCCTACCATCCCGTTCCGGCCGGAGGAGCGGATCCTGCTCATCGGAGAGGGCGACCTGAGCTTTGCGGCATCCATTGTCAGGCACCACGGCTGCGTCAATGTCACGGCCACGGTGCTGGAGAAGGACCACGCCGAGCTGGTAGCCAAGTACCCCGCCGTCGATGCGAATATTGCCGTTGTCCTGGGCACCGAGAGCGAGGCAGGGGAGAAGAAGGACGATGCGGGCGGCAATGGCGATGGCGCCGACAATCGCCGCAGCCACTTGGAGAAAGGCGACGACGAGGAAGAGGAAGACGTCGATACCGAGGACGATGAAGCGGAAGAGGAAGAGGAAGGCGATGACAGCAACGACAGCGAATCTGAACCCGAAGATCAAGACGTCGTCGACGACGATGACGATATCAGCAACGACGCCAACCACACCCTCAAAGTAACCCACAACCTCCCCAAGAACAACAAGCTCCTCTACAACGTCGACGCCACCAAGCTCTCCCCATCGCTTGCCCGCCCCCCACGCTACGACCACATCCTCTTCAACTTCCCGCACGTCGGTGGCAAGTCGACCGACACGAACCGCCAGGTGCGCCACAACCAGTCCCTGCTCGTGTCCTTCTTCGAGCGCGCGCTGCCCGCCCTGGCGCCGCGCGGCTCCATCGTCGTCACGCTGTTCGAGGGCGAGCCCTACACGCTGTGGAACGTCCGCGACCTCGCGCGCCACGCCGGGCTCGCCGTCGAGCGCAGCTTCCGCTTCCAGGCCGCCGCGTACCCGGGCTACCGGCACGCCCGCACCTGCGGCGTCGTGCGCAACCGCAAGGGCGAGGTCGGCGGCGGCTGGAGGGGCGAGGAGCGCGCCGCCAGGAGCTATGTGTTTCGGCGCAAGGCTGACGTTGATGCGCACGGCGACAACGGGTGGCCGGCGGCGAGGAAGAAGCGGCGGAGGGGAGCCGATTCCTCGAGCGACGACGACGACGATTGACAGGGCACCTGTATCAGCATGTCTTGTACACATGAGTTCGGTATTTAGGAACATTTACAATGCATCAATTGGATGGCGTCGGGATCACGGACGGGTCAAGCACGGCAGCTAGTTTGCCTTTTGTGCGTGGCAGAACTCGATACTTCGAGGATAAGGTCAAAGGCGTCCTCTGTAGTCCATAGTGGTGTCGTCCCACGCTTAATGAGGCCATTTCCGAACCAAATACCCACGAAGCATATTGGTATCCTCGCCTAGATAAAGCTCCGTGTGCCGGCTCTCTGCTCCCAATGCGCCTGATCAGCACCCACCTCGGCGCCGGTCCTCTTAAAAAAGCGGCCCTGTCCGCCCCGCTCCGAAAATGCATCGGCATATCAGCCTCCTCATCTTTCGCCTTAACGCCCCGTCTGTGCTCGCTGGCGCCTTGCTGCGCCGTGGCGTTGATATGTAGTGGCCGAGTCATCGTCCGTGATTCGCAGAGACGTAGCAACAAGCGTGTCAAGGCCCAGCAATACGGTTCAGCCCATTGCAAGACAAAGGAAATGATGGGTTCGAGCCAACAGCCCTTCGCACGTGCTGAGGGACTTGTGCATGGTGTCCCTGCGGAATTGGAAGGAGAAGACTAAGGAAAGGAAAAGAATAACCCGGTCCAAAAATCGTATGATACATCGCCTTCGAACGTTGGCCGTTCGGCCCCTTTCCGTATTGACTCCAAGATATGCAAGCTCTGTGCCTCAAAGGCACCGTAGCCTCTAGCAGCAGTGCACAACGTTTTAACCGAGCACGCTTCCATCCTCTGTTGGCTAGGATCCCGCTGTTGTAAACCTTGCCGCAGACAGTCGAGCGTTATTGTAGGCCTTCGTCGTCTCCTGATCCCGACACCTGTGGCCCAATTTTGGAAGGCAAACTCAGAGCCGTGCGACCCTCCAGATCAGTGCCCTTCATCCAGAGGCAGATCTGAGGTCATGCTGCGAGCGCAACGTCCTTTCGCATCTTCTCTGCTGCGTCTTCCATCAACTTTGTCTTGTTGGCCTCGTCTTCCAGCCGCTGCGCCTCCTCGTTCTCCCGCATCAAGTCTTCCTCCTGCTCTCGAAGGGCGCGTTGCTCATCTGTCATTGCATCTTCCAAGGCCGACTCTGGCGGTGGAGGCGGCGGGGGAGGCGGGCTGGGACCACCCGTTTCCTCCTCTTTAAGCCTCTTCATGTCAGGGCCCTCGGATGGTGTCACACCAGCAGAGTCTACCAGCTCAGCATCGCGCTTTCGCTTGCGATCTTGGCTGCCAGGTGAGTCTATGTCAATGTCGCTGAGGGGACTGTTGGCGGCATCGCCGGACCTGTCGCCGTCCTTACGCCCTGGACTGGCAACCGTACCATCACGCGGCGCATCTGGAGTTGAAATAGTCTTTGCATCGTCGGTATGTGCCCTCTCATCGGAGTCCCGAGGAGCCTTGCGCTTTTGTTGCGCGCTGAACTTCTCAACCGCGCGGTTCAAGAAGTCGGCCACGTGTTTCTTGATCTTGTGCACTTGCTTGTCGGTAAGCTTCGCTGTCGGATCATCGACCCTATTGTTCTTGAAGTCCGACGCGACGAGCTTTTTCGCAATATCTTTGCCGAGCCTCTTCAGCTCCTCCTTTGGAAGCTTGTGCCGAAACTTGTCCAGCACATGCTTGACCGTAGGAAACACCTAGTGCGGGCAGTCAGTTAGACAGGATGCTTGGAATTACGCGCTCCGGTGCAGCTTACAGTGTTTTCGTAGATTTTCATTTGCTTGTCAACCGGCAGGGAGCGCCACTTTCCCTGTTTGGACTCTTTAGCTGGGGTCTCAGCAACCTCCTTTGGCGGAGCAGCCGATTGCCTAGGCGTTCCTTCTTTAGTGACCTTGTCGATGATGCTCTGGATCGCCAGTTGTTCCTGCATGGCCTTTGATGGTCCCTTCTGTTGCGGTTCTGAGGCTGGCTGAGTTGGTCGCTGCCATGTTGTTTGCCCCGCCTTGGTGTAGAAGTAGGTGTTGCCTCTCGCGTCCTTGGCGGAGAACCAGCCGTCTGGCAGGGCCGCGTTGAACGGACGGCGCGGCCGTTGATTGTTGAAGTAGAACGAGTTGCCTCTCTGCGGAACGCTGCTCCGTGGGCCCTTGGGGGCGTCGATGGTGCGCGGTGACGCCAGCTTTTGCGATGACTGAGCGGCCTCCTCGTCGCGAACTTGACCACCTCTGCGGTCCTCATACACGTTCTGCACCGGGGCATTGGGGTCGACCTTGCGTCGCCGAATGCGATACGCCACTTCCAATTTGCTCCAGTCGTCGAGCAGCTTTCTTGACCTCGAGGATACGTCGTCGTTTTCGGAGCCCACCAAACCCTCGATGGTCGCTTCGATGTTGGAGTCTTGAATCTTGTTTCTCGTCAAGCGAGGGAACTTGTCCAGGATCTCCAGTACCTGCAACACCACGTTGTGGTCCTCGATGAACGTGTTGAGTGTCGTTTTGAGGATCTGGTAGGCGTGCATGCGCATGACACAGTGGATGACCCTCTCCTCGTCGCAGCGCTGTATACGCTCCAGCACCTTGACTGCGATCCATTTCTCCTTGCACTGCATGAGCGCTGCCATGACCTTGCGGGCGTCATCCTCGTCCAGGGCGCGTGGCTGGATGCTATTGACGTACTCCTCATCGTCCTCGTCTGGCCGTTTCCTGCGCGGCTTCTTGGCAACGGCTGTGTCCCAGCCGTCGGCGTCAGCAATGCCGAGTGCCTCAACGGTGGCTGCGGGCAGCTTGGTAGCGCGCTCAGTCTGGGTCTTGCCGCCAATGAAGCCTACGCAATTTAGCTCTCCGCAGTAGCACGGTTGGGGGTCTGCGCCGTAACGGTCGACATTGTAGTTGAAGACCAGTTCCTCTCCGGCTCGAATCTTGCGTAGGGCGAATATGCCCATCCGAAGCTTGTCCCCGACAACCCACTTGTCCACGTAGCAATTGGGGTTGCAGGAGTGGTTGCAGAAACGACCAAGATTGCCCTTTCTGGTGGCATCCACAAACTCGCTCTTGTTCAGGGACATGAAATAGAAGTGCTTGATGCCCTCGTCGTCGTACTGCAGCATCCGCCGCCGGAAAGTCGGCTCATTGATGACCTCCCCGATGTACTCGTACACGAAATCGTTGGGGTGCAGGTCCGAGTCGGTGCGCAGGCCGAAGCCCTTCTTGTCCGTCTTGATGACGGAGACGCTGGCCCACTGCTTGCGCTGGAATCGTTGATTCTGGCAGCCGCCGCCACAGTTCCCGGCGCTGGCGCTACACTCCATCTTGGTCGCCCGGTTGATGCAATCCGAGTCCTCGCCACACGAAAAGTTTTCGCCGTCCCCTAATGCAAGTCAAGATCAGTACCTATCGCACAATATGAGAAGCGCAGAGCTGCAAAACGGGGTGGGAGGGCGTACGCCATTCTTCTCGGCAGTCGCAATCGAAGGCATCGTTGTCCGTCGAGCCCAGGTGTTTCGATCCGTAGAGGCAATCTGTGATGACCTGGAAAGATTCGCAGGACTGCGTGGTAACGTCGGGAAGATCGCCGAACAGTGGCGGTTCTCGGCTCGCCGATTTCTGTGAGGCCCGGCGAGACAAGCGAGGCTGCTTGGTCGCGCCAGGGGCGTCCATACTGTCGCTGCGTGACTTGACACCCTCCAGCGACGCCTCAGGCGACGGAGATTTGCCATTTCTTGCATCGGGCCCCGGTGTCGAGCCGCTCGTCTCCATGTCCACCACCGCGCCGCCGTCCTCGAGCTTGATGTTACTCATCCTCCTCGTTGCGTTCTCGTCATCCTCCATCAGCGCATTGGATGCGCAGAACAGCGTATTCTGTCCGTGACGAAGGTCGGATCTGTCGCTGTCGAGACGATGCGAGGCGGTGCGAGGGTGCGGATGGAGCGCAATGTGTAGGGTGGGCGAGACGAGGACGCGAAGCAAGCGAGCTGCGAGGTAGTGCGCGCCGCTAGACGAGGAGCCCAGCGCGCATGCGACAAGGTACCGCGGCACGCGAGGGGAACGGAGCAGAAGAGACACGCGGGAGCACAGGGATGCAAAACGTCGGATCGGAGGATGCACGTGGCCCTGCACCCGTGAGCGGGAAAAAAAAAGGGAGAGAGGACAAGAGAAGGCGAGGGTCGACAGAGCGACGTTGGATTAGGTGCTCGAATTCGTGAGTGCTTTGGTGGTGGTGGTGGTGGTTGTGGTGGTAGTGCCAACTTTGGTAAGGTTAAGCAAGCAGCAGGCCAATCCAATGGCAAATAACAGCACCGCCGATGGTCAATTGGGCCCAGACAGGCAGGGTCTGGCCCGAAAACGCCACCGTTCAATGCCGTTGCCCAACTTCTCCGGATAGGTATCTCAAAGCTCGTCACATTATCCTTCACCTCTTCAGGATCACCCGACTCTCTCGAGCGATGTGTGGTGTCCACGTCCTCATCGACAACTTGGCAAAACGGCTCGGGTTGCTGCCACGCACAGCGCCAGCGGTCGCTCGCCCATCAAACCGCAAGTACGGATCCATCTAGGCGGATTGAGCTCCGGGAACGACTAAATTCCAATTACTCGCAGCGGCTGCTAGGAACTGATCAGGGAAGTACCCAATGAAGCGAGGTGTTTGATTTTACTCTTCTTCTTCTGGCCACGTCCTTAACCGCCCGGCTGGAGCTCGTCATGTGGTGCTGTGGCTCCTCGATGCGTGCGCTCAACCAGTCGTAACGCATGGCGAGAGAAGCTACCAGCACTTGCAGCGCCATCTTGATGCGGAATAGAGCCAAGACCTTGGTGAATACATGCAGCTGCCTCCTATTAGCAAATGTTTGCGAGTCTCGGCTGTCAATGAGCATCTCGCACGATGCATAACACTGAGCCAGGCCTGTCCTTCTCGGCATGGCGGCTTCATCATGCCCCTACCATGTGCCCGTCGTCCTACGCGGCTTTTTCTGAAAAGGTCCACAAGACTTCCAACTGAGTAAGAGTGGTCGGCTTTAAAATGCCCAACGGCCTTTGCGACTCCCTATTCCGCGATGAGCCGCCTCAATGCATGTGTCTTGACCCACCTTGGAGATCGACAGGAGGCTTCCAAGACTGCACGACGGGCCCCGGCATGCTGCCGACGATACATCGTGATGATGCTGTGGACGAGTTCCATTGATTCTGTCGTCATGGTGACTGTCGGACGGGGCCCTCGGTTGCAGTAGGTCACACTATTGGTAATGTTGAGTTGTGACCATCGCGGAGAACGAGCATCCCTGTACTGCGCAGCCAAGGTCGGGCTGAAGATTCGTACCTGCGCTGCAAGTCAGATGGTCTGGCTGGCTGCGTATTCGAGCTGTTAGTCTGATGCATACGGGGGCTCTAGCTGCTTCGTGATAGGAATGCGTGAAGAGCTGAAGCGTTCAGCGCGAGTACGACTTTGAGGAGGCGTTGAGATGTCGTTGCCTGGCCGCTGAGGCACCCCGACGTCCCGACCTGCATGGATGCAGGATCCCAGAAGACCGAACCCTGCAATGACGCCCAAATGCCATGTCCAACCTCGACTTCCGCAGCGAAATCGAAAGACAAACAGTGTGCAATGACACCGCAGGGTCCAGAAGAATGACGTCGAGGGCCCGCAACCGCGGTAGGGTGGTGGTAGTCCGTATTGTGAGCGGCAATGTGACCGGGCTGGGCGTTGCAAGGGTCTCAATGGATCCGATTTTCCTCGTATCTGCTTGTCTGCGCCTCACCCGCTGCCCGCCGAGCCAACGCCATGACGAGATGATCGTCGGTCGCTTGTACGATGAGCGCTGAGACCTTGTCCATCAGCTCAATGTCTTGCCGCCTTTTGTGTATAAAAAGACCCTAAAGGACGGCATCGACAAAGGGCTGTTTTGCTCATCAACTACTCCGTACTGCCACTCTTCTCTGCGACATCCTCAATCATAAAACCCCTGCAGCCACGCACGATACCTCTGCTTACACCGCAACTCACATTGAAGAAACCCGCATCCCGCCATCATGAAGTTCTCCGCCGCCATTGCGACACTCGCCGCTGCCGGCTCCGCCGTTGCCGCCCCTTCTGAGGTCAAACCTTTCGGCATCATGACCCTCAGGTCGGCCAGCCCAATCCACTTTGCGTCCTTCAACGCCGCCAAGAGCAGCATCTTCCTCTATTACCGAGAGCAGGACGCCAAGTGCAACGGTGACAACAACAACCAGGCTGAATTTTACCTCAAGGATGAGAGCCTGTTTTTGTACTCCACGGACAAGACCCAGCAGGTCTTTGTCGACCGCTCCGGCATGGGTATGAAGCCTGCTGCTGAACAACACCGAATGTCCTGAAGAGAGTACTAACGTGTTCATCCACAGGCCAAGGCAAGATCGGCTACCTCACCGACAGCAAAGACCTGCCTCCGCACTTTGAAGTGAAGGGCTGGGCGATCGACAAGAATGGAGACCTCAACTTCAAGGGCACCAGCTTGCTTGCCTGCCCCGGTGCCGATCAGCAAAAGGATCCGTGGAGTGTCTGGATGAATACCGACAACCCCACGCCCGGCGGCAACAAAGATTGCCTCGGTCTGATTGCCCGCACCATCCCCGTTGAAAAGCCCGTGAGCTGCGACTATAGCCAGTAAGGGCGCGCAGGCGCTGCTGTGATGGATGGCTGATTGGGGCAGCCGTGTACGATAGTCTTGGAAGCATTTACATTGGCAAGCGTAATGCAGATAGTTTAATACTCTGGCCCTATTCGACAGTCTTCTGGTGTTTGCGATTTACACGCGTAGAGTTTTAGACGTCCCCGTGGGGAGCTCAACCTTAATGCTGAGTCAAGAGTCCAAAAATAGATGATTGAATAACAGGATGCGGGGTTGCCTAGGAGAGGGCGATACGAAGCGAGGATTGTACGAGCAGAAACAAACAAGCAAGCCAAGAGAACCCTGAGATCTAGATCTGCGGGTCTCCGGCTTATCTGGCTTTAGTTTCCCACCGCAGTTCGACCAAGGCCGGACCCAGACACCGGACGGCTGAGAACGGATTGTCACTCGTTGACTGAAGGCGTTCTCCCACGCAGTCTTGCTCCCACTCTGTGAATGACAGGGACGAATGCACATCAGTCATTCCTAACAATCTCATACCCTGGTCGCTGTAACCCTGGTCACTGCCTTAGCAGCGCGGCACCTTGAAAAAGACGGACGCCGGCACTTAAGGGTGCGTTTGTACCGCGGGCCATTCTTTGACCCTGTCATGCGTCTCGATCATCCCATCGGCATAGCAAGGCGAATGCCGGCGCAACCCCTCGGCCCTTGAAAGACGGGCTCTTCGCACAACAACGAGGC
Organism: Tolypocladium endophyticum; assembly: GCA_024339985.1. Lineage (NCBI taxonomy): Eukaryota > Fungi > Ascomycota > Sordariomycetes > Hypocreales > Ophiocordycipitaceae > Tolypocladium > Tolypocladium endophyticum. Next base: position 62,443 of record JALHBW010000126.1, read on the forward strand.
TGGCGACGGGTACCTTTGCCATCTGCGGCAGGGCCTAGAGTTGCCAACGCACGCATAGGCACCCTGTCCATGTCCTGTTGCTTCTGACTTGTTGGCCTGGGTGTCACAGATCGATATTGTACCACCGCTGCGGTTCGGTCGCCCTGGCCTGTGCCTTGTTTCTCGCCTATCAACCGACGCCTGGACGGCCAAGAAGACCGCTGCTGCTCTGTGTCATCGACCCGGTTTCTTGGCGATCCGTTGAAAAGCCACGCGCCTAGATCCTCTTCGCGCGCTTTCGAGAATCTCAGGCTCCCTTCCCTCAAATGAACGAGGGGGGTGAGCAGTGAGGCTGTCTAACCGAAGGGGACGAACCCTTCGCTCTCATTCGCCCGAATGAAGAACGCCTGCCTGCTTGCTGCACCTGACCGACGTGCTTTCGCCGAACAACGTTATCCAAATGTTGCCGGCTGGCGGGCATCCGAATCTTCCAATTCCATTTTCCATTTCCTGGCGGGCTTGCGCTCAGCTGCAGCAAACGGCTTACCGCTGAAGTTCGCGACCTGCAGCTTGCAACGCAATCACTTGCTCATGGTCCGGCTCCGTATCTTTGTACCTCTGCTGCATACGCGCAACGTCCGCCAATACTTTTCACACATCCTCGCTTTGCTTTGAGTTTATTGCACCATTCGCGTCAGTTGCGTCGCTTCCAGTTGTCCTGCATCTTGCATTCTGTCTTGGAAGCGTGATGAGTGTCATGGACTCTTCACCTTTCACAGCCGATGAAAAGGTACGTGAATTGGCCCCCTCCGGTTGTCTCTTCAATTCCACGTCGCATTGCTGAAGTGAGGTCATTTCTTAGCGGTTTCTCCTGGCGGAAATAATCAAGTCCAGCACTGTCGATATCGATACCTTGATGGTATTTATCCATGCCAACACAGTTTCTCCCGCCTGGTTGAATATGCAGCTTCCGTATGGTAAGTCGACAATACTCGTGCTCCTTCATCCACTATGGAAAGGCTGGCGGGCTCATTCTCACTAGGACGTAACATGAAACAATGCATACAAGCTGCGGAGCACCTATTCGAACCTCTGACCGCTCGGAAGCGGGAGTCGATCGGTGGCCAGGGTGGGCGTCTGTTGAATCATGTTGGAGGCGCTACAAAGCCCCCAGACCAGCACTCGCTGCCTGCGATGCCCGCAGCAAAGGCCACCACCCTACAAAGAGTGAAGAAGCTCGCCCATATCGCCCCGCGGCCTACCAATGGGACTCTCGAAGATGACAGCAAATGTCAATCGCTTCCCAGCCCGCCCGCTCGTCCCACGCCGTCGAAGAAGAGAGGTCGCCCTTCCAAAGCGGATATGGCGAAGCGTGATCTCAAGCCGATCCTGCCAAGGTGCATCGTACCTCGAACCTTTGACCAGACCTCGGGACACCAAATGATTTCCCCAGCGACCAATCGTTCCAAAGACCTCGCACAGGCGGCCTTGCTTATCGAAAGCACCAAGGCTGCCGAGCCGTTGGAGTCGGCCCAAGGGAGAGCCAAGAGAAGGCGTCGTATGAAAGACTCAATGCCCTAAACTGCAAGCTGCGCTGGCTCTGCCTTTGTTTTGTCTCATTCTCCTTTTGTGACTCTATCAGGGCCCGGTTCTGGGCTGGGAGACGGTTTTAATCTGCGTAACTGGCATCTCTGTATAAGTGTGTAATATTTGTGGGTGGCAGCAGTGCAGACTCGTTGGCGCAGGAGGGCATGCGTGATGGAGATTAGTGGCTGAGAAGCAGAACATAATGTACACGGCACTGAGCGACTCAAGCCGGTAAGGCTAAGGACGCGACATTAATAAGGATGCAGGAACGTCTGCAATTAATCATCATCATTCAGTACAGTAACCACGTCGCTCATCTCTCCGGCAGTTCCGACTGTCTTCACCTAATACTTCGCATTCAGCACGGCATCTTGCCTCTCCTCGCAATACCCCAGAGGGAAGTCACAACCTTCGTCATCACTCTCGACAACGTCAAATTTGATATCTTTGGGCACCAGGGGCTACAATGCTCCTCTCTCATGGCCCCGTCCTCGCCAGGCTCATCCCTTGGCAGGCACTGGATTTAAGAAACAATAACATGCCAAATGTTCCCTGCACAAAGCAGCACGTCTCAAGACTCCCAGCTTGCGTCGACACCAGAATTACTCGCAGTGCAAAAAGGAACAAAACTTGCCATCCCCATGGTTTTCTCTTTCGGTCTTTTGCTTTTGTATCCCCCGAATGCGCGTGAATTACAGAGCCTTAACAATCTTCTCCAGGGCCTCGAGCAAGATGTCGGCGTGGTGCTCCTGGAAGATCAGCATGGGACGCAGACGCACGGCGCTCGTGCCGCTGCCGCCAATGTTGATGCCAAATGTCTTGGCCTTGGCGAGGAACTGGTCGCGCTTGGGGTTGTCAAAGGCAATGAAAGTTCCTTGGCCCTTGCCGCGCAGGTTCTGGAAGTGGTCGGGGTACTTCTGGGCGAGAGCCTCGAGTTTGCCGAAGAGGTAGTCGCCGACCTTGGCGGTGTGCTTGACGAGGTCGAGACGCTGAATCTCGTCGGCAATGCCCCGGAAGATGAGCGCCTTGGCTGGGTCACCCATCCAGGTGTTGAACTGGCGGTAAGGCTTGTTGGGCAACATGTCCTTGCTGCGGAAGTAGTAGCCGGCAGTCTGCGCCTTCTTGGAGAAGGTGACAATGTCCGGAGGGTCCTGGAGGTTCCAGTGCTCGTGGGCCCAGAACTTGCCCGTCGCGCCGAGACCTGTTTGGACCTCGTCGGCGATCAGCAGGACGCCATGCTTCTTGGTCACGGCGCGGAGCTGCTGGAAGAACCAAGGGCTGGCGTGGTTGTCGCCACCCTCGCTCTGGATGGGCTCGACAATGACGGCGGCGGGGGGGTTGCTCCACGTCTTGATGAGGTGCTCAACCTCGTCGATGCTGGCCTGCTCGGCCTTGCGGTTCTCCTCGGCATGCTGGTCCAGAGGGTACTTGAGCTGAGGGAAGGTGGCCTGGGGCCAGTTGAAAGCGGGGATGTCGAGCTTGTGAATGGGCTTGGAGCGGGTGGTGGACAGAGAGCCGAAGAGGCGGCCGTGGAAGCTTCCCTTGAAAGACATGATGGAGAGGTTGGGGGATCCGGGAGCCTCGTTGCGCATGGCAGACTCAATCTCCTCGGGGGTGAAGTCGACATCGTAACCGCCTCGCTCCTGCTGGCGGCGGTACATGAAGCAGGCCTTGTAGGCAATCTCGTTGGCGTCGGAACCGGCCATGGCGGTGAAAACGTTGTTGAGGCCCTTGGGGGCGTGCTTGAGGATTCCCGACTTGAGAATGGAAGCCCAGTTGTGGGAGGGGAAGTTTCCGAGGGCAGGGCGGTTGATGATGGCGTCAACCATCTCGGGGGACTTGGCGATCTTGGCCAGGGCCTCGTTGTTGTAGCCAATGGGGATGGAGGCGATCTGGGCGTAGCTGGGGACATGTTGTCAGCTCAGCTCGTCGGGCAATGGCGAAAAGGAAGCAAGCAGACTCACACGTCGAGCAGCATGTTGCCGTCGGGGTCAGCGATGTAGTTGCCCGCGCTCTTTGTGTAGTCGACCATCATGTTCAAGCTCCGCGTCTCGAAGGCGTCCTGCAGCTCCTTGATGTACTTGGAGCTCTCGGGCCCCGGAATGGACTTGGTCTTGAGGACGGGCGCCTGGGGCTCGTCCTTGTGGAAGGGCTTGACAGCGGCCAGGCGCACGGCGCCGGCGCTGCTGAAGCCGCGGCTCGAGGCCACGGAGCGCGCAGCCAGGGGAGACCGCATGGCAGTCTTGCCAGCTCCAACCGCACGGAGGGCCGACATGGCGATATCGGAGGGGGTGATGGTGAAGTGAGCGGACGGCGTGCTGGGGCAAGGAGTTGAGGGTACAATCTAGAAAGCCACAGGCGGGTGCTCGCTATTATAGCAGCTCGCAATGGAGGAAGTCGCGAGTTGCGGAACGGTGAGTCCGATTCCGAGAAGCAAGAGCAGCGTTGGCTGGGAGGGAAGCCACGAAGACGGCAGGCACCTCGAACCTTTTATCGCCGGAGTCCCACGGTTTATCTGTGGGGCAATTGGGTGCGAGCTGCCTTGCTATATTGCGGGGATGGGCTGGGGGGGCCGGCAGCCTGCTCCCGGGGCCTGCAGTCACTGGACCGCCCTCCGGGGTGGCGCAACTCCCCAGCCCCCACCCCTGGAGCGAGCCCACCATATTGGCCCGCCGTTACGTATTCGGCCACGGGCCTGGGCGTCGCTCCAGCGGGGTTGGGGGACTCGGTTGCTGGCGAGCTAGGGCCGAGAGAGGCAGGATTGGAGAGAAACGCGGGTCTCACGGGCTGGTCTCACGGGCTGGTCTCACGGGCGTCTCTCACAGCGTCTACCAGGCTCGCCTGGCACAGTCGTCGCCGCAGACGCTGTCCGACCTCACCTCTGAGGTGGACGTCGGGGAGCAGAGCACGGTGCAACGCGCGCCCCGACGTCGGCCGTCCCCGCGCTCCGCATGGCGCCCTCGGTGTGCACCTCGACGGCAACACCAACGCCGTATCACTCTATGAAATGTCTGAGGTGGCGCGCCTCGTCGCAAATCGTCTCCACGAACTAGCCCGAGTCCATGTGTACGTACCTCTGCCATTACGGCCACGATTGATCCCTTGCCCAGTCGGTGCGTCTAGATCCACGATAGCCATTTCCAGGTCTAATAGCTAGGTCAAATAATAATATAAGCTCGTCCTCTCCCGCCCATCCATGTTCATGCCCGCCGCCCACCCCCGGCCAAGTTCCCGCATGCATTCCGTGCCTCACCGTGCCGCTTGCAGGTCGCCGTGTCGCCATGACACCACAAATCTCAAACTGCTCCCTCTGTGTACACATGACGAGCAGGACTCGGTCCTGACACGGCCCGGGGGTCGCAGCGCTACCCACTCTGTCAAGCTAGTCATGCGCGGCGCGTGCAAGTTGCTCCCCTAACCCAAACCACACTCCCCACAAGACTTCACTGATTGCCGCCGGGGCCCGTGGACTCCGGTCGGTCGGCCGTCCGGGTTCGGCCTCCGGAGCCTCCGTGTAACCTCACAGCGTCGCACCCAACGGACCGCGGCACGCGACGAGACGACGCACGCTGAGCATAATTTGGCTTCTTGGCTGCCTTAATGGGCCAGCCTGCCACCACATTCACAGTTTGACATGCACTGGCCTCTCAACCATGCAACGGAGAGCGGCCAAATGGGCTATCACTTTCGTAGCCATCACTCCCCGTCGCCGTGGACGTGATTTTCTCAAGCGGTCTGGTAAAAAGCCGTCTCTTCCAAGGAATGCTACGCCATGCTGCCTGATGCTGTCTCGCGATGCCATGAAACCAATGCTGCGTTAACCAGTCTTGCCACCCTACCCGGCCCATCTGGACGGACGTCATGCCACAGCCCGTCTAATCATGATAAAGGGACAGCGCAATGCCAAAAAAAAAGAAAAAGAAAAACCCTCGGTAATCGAAAAAGACAACGCCGCGCCAGACTCCATTAAAGATTATCGCAATGTCCAACCAAGTAGGATGTCATTGCCGCTCACTATGCGTGCTTTCGAGTCATGCTGCGCACGTCCATCGAATTCCGCCTTCGGATTTCGACTGATTCGTGAGGTCTTCATGTCAACCCTTCTGCTTCTTCTTGCTCTCGCATATACTTCACAAACGTCTTCTTGTGGATCTTGACACGCAAAATGTCAGCGTCATCCCAACAATTACTGCGCTCGGACAGGGCACTACTCACCATGCCGGCATACCTGCCGTTCTTCAAGGCACAAATATACCGAAGCCCCAACTTAACGAAACACTCATAAACAAGGTCCATAGGCGACCGAATGTCCAGTGTGACAGGTGCCTGGCGCCGTGTCAGCAACCTCCCACCATCACTCAGACGCTGTGTCGCACTTACCGGGTCAATGTATCGCGTGAAATCCGTCAAGTCTGGCTCGTCATCGTCATCATCATCAATGCTTGGAACATTGTCCATCAGGCAAAGAGTCGAAGTCTCGTCCTCCAGCTGGTCCAGGGCATATTCGAGGTCCGGCGCCGGAATAAGCCCGACCAAGACACCCTCGCGAACAATGGGCAAGCCTCCATCAAGTTCGCCAGCTCGATGCAAAGTCTCCAGCTTGGATCTCAGACTCGCGGCGGAGACCAGGGGCGAGTTGGAAATGTCTATCACCCTCTCCCGGCGCACGCGCGGTACGATGTCCGCCAGGTCACTGGTGAAGACGGGCTTGTGCTTGTTGTCCAAGAACGGGTACGAGTTCATGCTCGTAAGGAGGTCCTGAAACCCATGTCAGCTCCGCTCATGCCCCGAATGCAACCAGGAAAGCTCACGTAAATGCTGTTTGGCTCAATGGCATCAGCTGTCCACTTAGCCACAAGTACCGACAAAGAAAAGGGAAGCACGTAATCGAGGCTACCCGTCAACTCGAACAAGATGACCGCCAGCGTCACCGAAAGTCTGGTGACGCCGCACATGGTAGCGCCAGCCGCAATGAGACCGTACACTCCAGGCTGGATGCACGTTCCATCAGCCCTGGTGGCACAGTTGCCAAAGATTGCCCAGTGTGGTACAGCAAGCACCAGCCACTGCACCAGATGGCCAATCATCCGGCCCATCAATCCGCCGACGACCATGGACGGGATGTAGATCCCTGCAGGCACTTTCTATTATTGAGATTAGCCAGCCGCTCCCCGTCATTACTGCAAAGTGGGCACTTACAATGCCAAACGTGATGATGGTCAAGAAGCCTTTGATGAGAAATGCAATAAACAGCGTCAGAATGATAGGTGGAATATCGTTGACGGACTTTGGGCAAAGACCAAGCTCGTCTTGGTTGCCGTCCGTGGAGCCATCGCAAGGGGATGCCAGGTTCAGCAGCAGCTTGGCCACCGGGAGCTTCGTGAGGGCATTCCAATAGCTCATGAGACCTGTTGTTACTGCGACTAGGAAAACCTCGAGAATCGGATATGTCTTGATGAAGGCGATGCGCCGGAAGCTTTGAGCCCAATACTTGGAAGCTTTGATGAATAGTGCGCCGAGAGCACCACCAAGAATGCCGACAACGATGAAGCTCAGCAGCTCAAAATATTCCCAGTCGATAAGGTAGCGAACTTGAAACATCACAATCTTGTGGGTTCCGTATGGGTTCAAGAACTTGAGAGACAAGGCAGCGATGATGCAGCAAAAGAAGGTCCGGAAGAGCGTCTTCGCCGGAAAGAAATAAGCCACCTCCTCCAGGCCGAACAAGACACCTCCTAGCGGGGCACCGAAGGCGACGGCAACACCAGCTGCGGCGGCGGCGGAGAGCACCTCGCGTCTCTTAGCGTCATTCCGGTCATACTTTGAAAATAAACGGCACGCGATGTTGCCTACACATGCCGCCATGTGTACATAGGGTCCCTCCTTGCCGAGACTGAGGCCGGACGAGACGCTGAGAACGAGTGCTACCATCTTGATGACCAATGTCTTGAGACCGAGGAAGCCGTGTAAGACGAACCCGCTGAGGATAACACGGACTTCTGCAACGCCGCTGCCAGCCGCCGAGTAGTACACCATGGGTGGAGGTTCGTGAACTGGGTCCCTCTGCTGGCGCGGGCTTGCAGTATCATCGTTCTCGCCATCGTCTGAAAGAAGGGGTAGTCTCTCGGCCGCCAGATTCTCGTCAAGCGTTGTCAGGCGGTACGCAGACGGGACAACCGTCTTCGTCCACAAAGTCACCCAGCACGAAAGCAAGGAGAAGCCGATGACGCACATCAGATACACACAAAATTCGGTCCACTCCACACCGAATGGGTGATGATTCAGGGCTTCCGTCCAGTTCTTCCAGTCCTCACAAGGACCGCGGGGGCAGCATTTCTGAACACAGTGTCAATGTTGTCGCTTCACATCAAATCATCGAATTCCTCACCTTTTCGTCGAGATACCACGCCCTAGAGCAGTAGCCGTCCTTGTAGTCGAACACGGTGGACTCGGCCACGTCAACAGCATATGCGATCAATGCAATGATGACGCCACAAAGAGCACTGAGAATCCATCCTTGCGCGCCGTCAAACGCCACGCAAACGCGACCCCAGAAGCCTTTTCTGCTCCGCAGAGCCTTGACACGATGGGAGTCGGCGATAGTATCGTGTACCCAGTCGGTGCTGGTGAACTGATCGTACCATACCCGCTCATCGGGAAATATCGAGCCTTTGGACTCCGACATGGAGCCGCGCCGTTCGGAGAAGGCAGATATCAGGCGCTGGCCCCATGATCCGTGCCGGCTGTGGTGTCGTCCGCTGCGAAAGCTGCCTGAAGAAAGACCTGAGTTAGACTTAGACGACAGTTCTGATGAAGCCGTACAGGGGTGACTCGCCGGTGTAGCTCTGGTTGCGAGACAAATGCGGGACGCGGGGAGAGTCGTTGCCAGTCTGTATGCGGACTCGGGATCTCGAGGTGGTCAACAATGGGGATCGCTCATCCGGCCCGCCGCTTGAGTGATGGCGCTGCAAGGGAAAGGATCGACGCGTCGCCCGAGGGGACGGCGGCTGGGAGACGGGGACATCTTCCTCCCTGTCAGCCATGTCGGTCTGATCGTGGTGGAACGCAGCAGAAGCTCTGGTCGTCCCGTAACTGATCCAGTAGACCGCAGGTTTGGTGAAGGAAGCTGAGTGTTTGGGGATTGCCAGACTGGGGTCCCCGCAGGAAGCCTAGGTTGTTAGCGTCCGCTGTAGGACCCCTGAAGCGGTTGTGCCTGCAACGGAGCTCTACGTAATACCTAACCTTACGACGACGACTAAGAAGGCGCTTGCGCGCCATCGGGGTCTAACTGCCTTAGGCCATTCCTTCAGTGTGTTTAGCGCTCCTGCCGCGCTCGTCGTTGAAGGTCCCTCGTAGCCATAGCCACAAACTCGCCCAAAAGGCACCTCGACTTGCATCTGCTTCCTTCGCCGAGTCCGCGCCTCTTCAGCAGGAAGTCATTGACGCCTGCATCTGTTGTGTAGGCAATTTTTCTCGGGCAGCGGGCTCCTCTTTGTCGCTTGACCACATCGCCCGCCTGACCATGTCATCCCACGCACTGGCGTCATGTGCCTCGGCGCGGCCGCAAGTATATCCGATACAGCCAAACTTCTTATCTTATCGCCCGGGAAATTTTCCAGGGCGCAACAGCCAAAAAGTTGGCCCTCGACGCTGCAGAGACTCATCAACGCCCATCTTCCCCAGCTGGTTCCCCGCGAATCGCCGAGACTGTGAATCGATACAGCCTCATTACCATGGGAAAAAAGAGAAAGGCTTCCGGCCGTGGTGCCGAGCCCAAGGCTCCCAAGGAGCTTGACGTGGCGGACGCTCGGCTTGGGCCGGTTTCGACATATGAAGACGTCGCCAATTCAGAAGATGAATTTTTCCTGAACCAGGACAAAATCATGCTAGAGGACGAACCAGGCTCTAAGCGCAGGAGGAAGGAAGAGGAAGAAATGGAGCTCTCAGATGAGGAGATCCTGGGCTACGAAGACACCGATTCTGACGATGACAACGACGACGACAAAACCGACCGCCGTACCAGCAAGTCCGGCAAAAGGTCCGGCGCAAATGCAGGCGCTTCTGACGAAGATGGTGTCGAAGAAGAAGAGGAGGACTCTGGCTGGTGGGGCTCGTCCAAGAGAGAATACTACAACGCGGACAATATTGAAACTGAGGCGGACGCTCTGGAAGAAGAAGCCGAGGCGAAGCGTCTGCAGCAGAAGAAGCTGTCGAAGATGCGAGAAGAGGACTTTGCATTTGACGGCGACGAATGGCTGGCCGCAGAACCGGATGAGGAGGAAGATCAGGATACAGTGACAGAAGTGCTCAAGGACGTCGAAGTCACCGACGAGATGGGGCCTGAGGAAAGGTCCAAACTCCTTGCGACAAGTTACCCGGAGTTTGACCATCTCGTGACCGAGTTTCAGAGCCTTCAGCCAGTTCTCAAAAGCCTCAGAGCTGAGACGTCGGGGACGGCAGGCACGACGCTTCAAGAAATCAAGTACTGGGTCCTGGGGTGTTACGTTGCGGCCCTGGCGAGCTACTTTGCTATTTTGACCTCACCGGCACGGGATTCCGACAAACTGCAAAAACCTCTCGCCCCTTCTGAGCTGCGCGATCACGATGTCATGGAGACCTTGGTAAGCTGTCGCACTGCCTGGGAAAGAGTCAAATACATGGCATCACCAAGCGACTCCGACAACCTGTCGCTTCTTGACGCCGATGTGGGCGCCGATGGCTTGGAAGCTCTGGTCGATGGATCCGAGAAGCTGCAAAGGAATAAGAAGGTGACAAAGCAGGACAAGGTTGCCTTGGCGAAGCAAGCAAAGAAGCAGGCCAAGGCCAAGGCGATCGAGGACAGCGTCGCCGATCTATACAACCTGCCTATCGTTGCTGGAAAGTCGAGGAAGCAAGACCAAGCTATTTCTGCGCAAACGAACGACGACAACTCTGACTTTGGCGAGGAGGACGCTCTGGATACCAGGACGGCGGCAGACAAGGCGGCGCGAAAGAAGAGCTTGAAGTTCTACACGTCGCAGATTGCGCAGAAGGCCAATCGTCGCGCAGGGGCGGGCCGTGATGCTGGAGGCGATATGGATATCCCACACCGCGAGCGACTGCGGGATCGCCAAGCTCGTCTTCTTGCTGCGGCAGAGAAGCGTGGTAAGAAGGGATCCAAGCACGGAGCGGACCTCGGCGATGACAGCGACGAGGACGACGGCAAGACAGCCAATGCCATGCGGGAGGACGAGGACGGCTACTACGACATGGTGGCGCACGCATCCAAGAACAAGCGAGATGACAAGGCGGCCCGATTTGCCGCCTTCGCCGCCGCCAGCAAAGCCGACAGGGTGGTCGAGAAGGAGGAGATTGGTGAGGATGGCAAGAGAAAGATCACCTACGCTATCGAGAAGAACAAGGGATTGACTCCGAAGAGGGGCAAGGATGTGAGGAACCCCAGAGTGAAGAGAAGAAAGCAGTACGAGGCCAAGCAGAAGAAGCTTAAGAGCATGAAGCCTGTGTGGCAAGGTGGCGAGCCTAAAGGAGGATACCGGGGTGAAATGTCCGGTATTAATACTTCGGTTGTCAAGAGCGTCAAGCTGTAGGTTGAATAGCTTGAAAACACTACCATTTTGGTATTGCCTTCGTATCAGGCTTGCCTGGCAAGCGCGCATGTAAAAGGTACGCGTGAATCCTAAAGTTGGAGCTCATCCAAAAGGCGAGCTCGATTGGCTGCAAATGCCCCACCGCGAGTCCCTCGCAAGCTACCTCAACCTGAACACATCAGCAGCTCGCGATTTGGCGCAACCCCTTCAGTCGATTGCATGGCAGCGGCACGCGGCATTGGTCCCGGCAGCAGACATACTCGTCTTGGCCACTTTACAGAGTCCGTCTCAGATTGACCCTCGAGCCGCAGTCAGCCGCCGCAATGGCTGCAACTCCCGACCCCTCGACGATCGAGTCGTCGGCCCAGATCTTCTCCGCGAACCACACCCTCCCGCAGATACGCTCAATACACAAATCCCTCCATGTGCAAATCGAAGAGAAGGCAAATCGCCTGCGCACGCAGGTGGGCAGCTCCTACCGCGAGCTGCTGGGCACTGCCGACACGATTGTCCAGATGAGCGGGGACAACGAGCGGGTTCAGGACCTGCTGGGCAAAGTAGGCGGGCGCTGCGGGCGGACAATTGTCGTTTCCAAGACCACTGGGCTGGAGAAATTCATCGCAAAGGGTCAAAATGCGGATGCGGGCACGGCGGCGAGGCTGAGGCTGTTGGATAGCTGTGGGCTCACCGTGAGCAGGATTCTGAAAGGCCAGGGCGGCCTGGACGAAGGGTTCAAGAGGGGAGACAGGCTCGTGCTGTCGACCAAGGTTTGGGTCCTGAGCCGGCTTATAATCAAGGGCTTCGAAGAGGAGGCCCCGGTCGCGAGCGTGAGGCACCAGGTGGAGGCAGCGAGGAAAACGCTCGGAATACTTCGCCGACGACTGCTGAGTGGTATCAACAAAGTGCTGGAGAAGGCGGACGAGAGCACAGAACGGGATGATGTCCTCAAAGCCCTCTGTGCGTACAGCCTCGTCACCAGTTCCGGCGCGAGGGACGTCCTCCGGCACTTTCTCTCCGTGCGAGGAGAGGCCATGGCACTGGCATTCGATTTGGACGAGGACGAGCGTGCCACAACCACGGAGGATGTTGTCCACAGCTTGAGGCTATACACGAGGACTCTCTTGGACGTGCAGGCGCTGGTCCCGACCAAGCTGTCGCCCGCTTTGGCAGGTCTGAAGAGCCATCCGCTACTTGCCAGCGATACGCTCAAACGACTCGAAGGTCTACGCCTAGACGTATACGAGCGGTGGTGCAGTGAAGAGATTCAATACTTCACGCCCTTCATTCGTCATGACGATCTTGACGGGAAGCAGGCAAGGGAAATGCTCACCGGGTGGGCCAAGAAGGGAGGGGAGGTTCTTCTTAAAGGTTTGAAGAAGACGCTCGAGCAAATGGCCGACTTCAAGTCGATAATGGAACTTCGAACTCAGGTTCTCCAACTTTGGATCCGGGATGGAGGCAGAGCAAGGGGCTTCGATCCATTGGAGATGCAAGACCACTTGAGGGATTCCTTCAACGCTCGCATGCTGGTCGTATTGGAGACCAAGGTGACCAAACTTCGCCTCGTGGGGTCAGAAGCCAGAGCGATGCTTGAGGGCTGGCAAGAGGGAGTCTCGGATAAGCATCCTAGCTTGTGGGACGACGATGGCTACGACGGCGCGCTGTCGAATGGTGCCGCACCATTTTTACAGGAGGTCGTCTCCCGGCTATACGGCCGCAGCGATGCGGTTTCCAAAGCTGTGCACAGCTACAACTCTTGGTTCCATGTCCTGGACGACGTCAAGGATGTGGTGGAGCGGCTGAGAAAGCAGCGATGGGACAACGACTACGACGAGATCGAAGATGAAGAAACGATTGAGGCTAGGCAGCAGGCCCTGAGCAAGGACGACCCTCGCAGGTTGCAGGAGAGGCTAGACACGACACTTGACAAGACATTTGCCGAGCTTGAGGAACAGCTGGGCAATCTCTGGGCGGAAAAGGCCGATGATCCAGCCAGTGGTGCCATTGCCATGTACCTCATACGTGTTCTTCGGGACATCCGCGCCCAGCTGCCAGAGCGACCTGCGATCAAGGACTTTGGGCTTGCCATTGTCCCCGACCTGCACAATAGAGTCGCGGTGAAAGTGGCGACGCCAGCGATACAAGACTTGGCGACAAATGCGCTGTCGGACAGGACGGTGCCCGGGAAGCCGCTGTGGGAGGGTGAGCCACCGCTGCCTAACCAGCCCTCCCCATGGATATTCCGGTTTTTGCAGGACCTTTCTCTGTCGATGACAGACGCTGGCGTCGATCTGTGGACAGCAGCGGCGGTGAAACTGCTGAAGCAATATGTCTGCGAGCAATTGACCGAGACGTGGCGGAAAGAACTGTCTAAGCTCTCTATCGAGACCAAAGATGGTGAGAAGGCCAAGGGTGACGGCGAACTGCCCAGTGATGACCAGCCTGAGGAGGAAGAGGAGAAGGATGACTCAAGCACTGCCGCGCAGACCCGTGACCTCTGCGTCCAGTGGTTTTTCGATGTCTCGTTCCTGCAGTGCTGCGTCGGGAATATATCAGAAACCCCATCCACGAAACTCGAAAGCCTTGAGGACGAGATTCACAAATTGACTGGCCTCGACGATGACACATCGTCACAACGCATAAGAAAAGCCTCACAAGATTATTGGCAGCGCACGAGCCTATTGTTTGGCCTGCTGGCTTGAGATGTGGCTGCCAACGAATAGAACAGATATATTTCAAGTCGGTTCATATACTGTCTATCCTGTAGTGTAGTGGTGTCTCGTGAATAGTCTACGTCCACAAAGGCTCTCCAGACACTCGTGCCGGCTCATAGCTTATGCCTCTTCTCGCCACTCGCCAGCTTGCGAAATTCCTCTTGTGGAACACCCTTGACGAAGCGGTCCACGCCGGCGAGCACCTCGTGTACGGTCTGCGAGTGAATGACCTCCATGTCAGGCCCGCGGATGAGCTTCTTGATGCCGATCAAGCTCTCGCCGTTCAAGTGGTCGCCCAGCCGATCGTCCACCTCCTTGAGCACTCTTTCCCGAAATGCCGCGTCCTGACCTTTGCCAAAGTCGAAAATCTCATTGACGAAGCCGGCCTTCTCGAGTTCCTGCGCGGGCAGGCGCCGGCTCATGATGAGGGCCTCGTTGGCCTTTGCGAGGCCGAGGCGCTGGACCATGGCGCGCGAGGAGCCGCCCTCGGCCACGAGGCCAATGGAGGAGAAGGGGGTGAGGAGGAAGGCGTGGGGCACGGCGTAGATGAAGTCGGCGAAGGAGATGATGGCGGCGGTAAGGCCGATGACGGGGCCGTTGAGGCCGACCACAAGGATCTTGGGGTGGGTGGCGAAGGTGTGCGTGATGTTGAGGTTGAAGGCGGCGAATGTGGTTAACCAGAGCTTGTGCGACTCTTTTTGATCGTCGGGGGTAGCGCGGCCGACGGAGACGTCGGCGCCGCTGTGGACGTTGTTAGTATTGGTGTTCATTCAGCAGTCCAGGGTCCTGGCGCCGGTGTCTGTTGAGAGCTGCGTGGCATCACCACCCAGCCACAACGGGCCGTTGAAAACAAGACGCAAGTCAATGCATTCATCTCAAACATAGTACCCGCGCAAACTCAAAAGGAGAAATGACATACGCCGAGAAGTAGCGCCCCTTGGCCAAGATGACAGTCACAAAGACCTCGTCGTGCGTGGCCACCTCCTTCAACTTGCTCGCCAGGTCGTAGTACTGCATCAAGTTCAGGGCGTTGAGCTTCTTGTCATTGTCGATTGTGATGACGGCTACGCGGCCGCGGTAGTCGACGCTGATGACGGACTCGGCGCCGGCGTCTGCCATGGCGGCTGTTTACTCGAGGTGAGATGCTGCGAGAGATAAGATGAGACGTCGGCGCTGAGACGTGACGCAAGAGAACAAAGGCGAACAGGAGCAGACGAGTCTATCGCAAAATCGAGGCTGGGGTCGGGCTTGTTAGACGTGAACAGCGAATAATCGGCCAGAAAAAACATGCAGCATCGCGACGCGCAGTAAGCAGGGTGTTCTTATGGCGAGGAGCTGGGGCTCGAGGAGGATCGGGCTGTTACCCCACAGGTCCACAATTCACCGCCGTGCCTCGGCCCGGCTGGGGCCTGCGGGGTGCCGGCAACCCGGGACAGCTCCAACACTTCATGGTTTCTCGCACCTGTGCTTCTCAGCTTCTCTCCGCTCGGCCACGCGACGGTCTAGGAGTCCGGCGGCCGTACTTGCACTATATCATTTCACACAGTTGCGTCCGATTGAGAGTACAACGGCCTGCGTTTCATGGTGCAGACGCGTTGATCGCACATGTCTAGACGTCCACCAATAGTTCATGGGATTGTAAACCTCGAGATTAAGGTTGTCTAATCGCCCCCCAACTCAGGCAGCAGCCGCACTCGGATACCAAACAATGGGCCAGAGCGAGCAAATATGAGTCAAGCTCGAATGTAAAGCAAAACCAAACGTTCAGGGATGAGCTTCGACAGAACATGAGCAGAGCTCAGTCACAGCACAGCATAGCACAGTATGGACGGCGTCGTGGAACGTAGAATCGGCAGTGACAGACTCCCACAATGCCGTGAGTGTATTTGTGTGCGTTAACTCCGGTCATGCTATGCTGAAGCCACAGAGTAATGACAATTCTATTCGCTCACACGTGCCTCATCCGTCTTTGCCACGTACATGCCCCCTCTACTTGCGGCGAGGAGCAATCTGCCTCTGCTTGGGAAAGTCCAAGGGCAACGCCAGCCTCGCCACGCTCGTCATCCGACCCTCGGCCTTGTTCGAAACGGGCTTGACTCTCCCACCGATCTCGTGGAAGTACTGGTTGATCGTCT
Source organism: Tolypocladium endophyticum (assembly GCA_024339985.1). Lineage (NCBI taxonomy): Eukaryota > Fungi > Ascomycota > Sordariomycetes > Hypocreales > Ophiocordycipitaceae > Tolypocladium > Tolypocladium endophyticum. The sequence continues at coordinate 78,445 of JALHBW010000126.1, forward strand.
TCTGGTCCAGTCGCAGGTCATCGCGCAAGTTTTGTGTATCCACCTCAAAATTGTCCACAATGCAGGCGAAGGCACAACAATGTGTCATGAGCAAATCGATATGGAACTTGCGCATCGTTCCCGCATCTGAAAACTTGCGCCGGATGTTCTCAATGACAGCTTCCGGCGCCGGGGCCAGCAACTCCCGCAATTTTTCTCGCGTCGGCAGTTGTCGCGTGCCCCTCTGTCTCCCTGGCTTGGATCCGAGGTAAAAGAGAAGCACGAAGCTGAAGTATCGTAGAACCCGCAATCGCATAACGGCATCATCATTGGTCGCGATAGCGTTGACCCGCGCGGCGACGAATCGTGATGGGATCTGAATGCCTTCTTTGTGTCGGGCCTTTTCCTGCCATTCTCGAATAGGGACGAGGTTGAGAATGTCGGCTCCGATAAGAGCCGCGGGGTCATAGACATCTTGTATATGCTCTGCCTCCAGATTGGCCCTGGGAACGGGCTTGGCGTCATCGACCGCCGCCTGAAGTTCCTCTCTCGTCGCCATCTTGGACGTCACCGCGCCGACCGAGTCGAGCAGAGCTTTGGAAGCATTGTCGAGCTTTGTTGGCGAGCTATCCCCTGCCTTGTTCTGAGGAGTGATTGCGTTCAACACGTTATCACGGATTGCCTTCTTGGCCTTCTTAGTTCCGAACGTTTGGCCGAGGTCTGTCTTGCGCTCCATCATGGTCTGTAACAACAGTCAGCCACGCGCGTAAAGAGTAACGCGCAAATGATTAGAGCTCACCTGTCTGGCCTGATCCTTGGATGAGTCCGCTGCTTGTTTCGCGCGGACCTGCCCGCGGACGACCATCTTCTTGGCCTCAATTACCTCGAGCTTTCCGGTTTTCGCATCGTAAATCCCAATGAAGTGGTTCATCAGGGGCTTGGCTCCCCTCTGCACCTCCTCCCTTGCTGTGTAATCCAGGCTTCGATGCGCTGTGGCGTGCAGTAATAGCTCCTTGCTACTGACTTGCTTGTTGGGCTTTGCTTTAGACCTCGATTCCTCTTTGGGCTGATAAGAGTAAAACGACAATTTGTTGGGGAATTCAAGTCCTGGAGTGGTCGCTTTGAAGGGTCAGCATATAATTTGCAGCCATCAGTCCATCAATACCATACCTATCACGGGCGGACAGTGCTTTGGTCTGACGACGGACGAGACAGTCGCAGTCGCCGGTACATCGAGCACCACCTTCTTCTTGGGTTTGCCTGAAACCTCGCCATCGCGCTTGCGCTTCTTGCTGCTTGCCTCACCCATGGCGACTATGTTTGCCCTTCGACTGGGCGAGCGGGCCGGAATGGAATGTGCGTCTCGGTCAACGGGGAGTCTGGCGAAGTGGGATGCGCTGCTCTCCAAAAAATTTTGGGCGCTACCACTACGAGTCCACGGGCAGAAAAGTTGGCCCATGATTTTCCCGGGGGCGGTGAGGCTGACCCCACAGGTGCAGCTGCCGCAGGCAGGGAGCTCGCTAGGGCCGCTAAGAGCGGAAAATACAGCGACGTCACAGCTGCAGGGCTCTAGCTCGAGGTCGCCTGAGAGCTCCAGGAGCTCGTGGGTTCTCTTCCGACGGAAATCTCTGCGGGTCCTTGGAGCCGCGATTAGCCCATGAAATGAGAGCAACGGCCCAGCGCAGCTGAGGTCCGCCATCATGAAAGAAATTGCCCTCTCGCGTACTTGCTCGCACCGTACATTTCGTTACTTCACCGTCACTGTCACCGTTATGTCACGAGGGCACAGACACAATTCCTTGAAGCAGATCTGTATTGTTCTTGTCAAACGTTGCCAAGCTTTCGTTCGTAGCATGCGTCGTCCGTGACAGCTTGCTTCGTGCTGGGCGATCCCCGAACGCCGACTATACCAAACTCTTCAATTGTCAATTGACCCATTTCCCAATCACCATCATGACCGTAGCCAGCTGGACGACAAAGCCCCCTTAACATAATCCGCCAAAGTTGAACCATCACTCCAAGTCAATGTCGCAATGAATCTGTCTCGATGGACCATTGGTTGCTGCGTTGCCCATTGCCAGCCGTCGTATGTCTTTCAAGTGCGCGGCATCGTAGAATCATGGGAAGTAAGTCGAGTCCGGCAGAAGTGCGAGGCGTTTACTTGCTGTAGAAGCTGTCAGCGCCTGTCCAATTGAGGCGAATAAGATAGGGAGAGCACTCACGATCGCGCGCGCATCTTTCTTCTCTTACGCTTGAGGCGACGAACGCGCTTCTTCCTCCATTTGGCTCTCATCTTGAACGCTATTGAGCTGTTAGCGTCCAAGTCTTGGTAGACACATTCAGCAACAAGCTTCTCCAATCATAATTGCAATAGGCATCTGCCAATTGCTAATTGCTGATGGACAAGACCTTGCTGTACATCGAAGAGGGGGTAACTCACATGTTCGTGGATGAGAATCGTGTTTGGATGAGGTGCAACAGAGAGGAAGCGGGGGAAATTCCAGAGGTTAAGCAATGTTCCATGTAGGGCACGTAACCCCCGAGAGTCACGTGGTCCCTGTACGTCAGAATGACCCCACTCGCAGCTGGCAGTGTTCCACAACTACAGTGTGGATTAATCTGGACTGTGCTTCTGGCACTGTGAGTATGCGACTGCGAGCCTGAGGCAAGATCACCACGGCGTGCAATGGCCGGATTCTACCTGAATGCCAGGGCCTCCAAGAGTGAAGACTGTAATTCTAACTTATCCTTGAGTCTGGTTTGCTTTTATTAGGGGAGCTTCGTCAAGGTGAATCTGCTGCTTAATTCACCCCATCCGTCGCCCTGCGCATTCACAGTGACACAACCTCACTTACACACGAAGCTCCAAAGCACGGGCGTCGCAACGCACCTCGCGATGGAACCTCTTCAAGTTTCCAAGCGACCTGTCTCAGGCGCATATGGCTCTCGGTGCAAGTTTGATAGGTGCCTTCTTCTCAGTGATAATCGTCTTCTGCATGACGAGTTTCAAGGTGAGCAATCTGGTTGCACAAGCGTTGCAGTTTGGCTCATGCTGATCTCACTTCTCTAGAGTTGATTCCCATTCATGACCACGCGATTCTTAAGATTGGACGCGATCCAAAGTCAGAGTATGTTTACTAAGCCTCGCATTGAAGACTCGATTGGCTGATGAACACTATAGTCTGTTCATCCAGGACGATCCGAACCATCTGGTGTCACGGACCCACTGTGAGGTGTACGTTGTGGTATACGACGAAACGAACAAACATGTGTACGTCAGAGACCGCAGCTCTTCCAATGGGACCTTTGTGCATAACATGCGCATCGAATGCAACTCTAAGGTCTCGTCCGGCTACCTGCTCGAGCATGGCGATGTCATTGAGATCCGTCCACACTGGTCGCTTACCCTTTGGGATGGCGAGAGTCCTGCTCCTCATGCCATGACCGAGATTCAAGCAGCCGAATGCACAGTATGTCCTTTCAATTATCTTGAAACTGGTGATTTTCTTTAACATTTGCAGTTTTTTGAAGATAAGTACCTCATCACTCAACGCTGTCTTGGCCGAGGCTCCGACGGTGTCGTGTGCTTGGCGATCGAGGTTGCAACAAGGAAGCAATTGGTCTGTAAGCTGGTTAATCTAAAGGCAATTAGAAGCAGAAATGGTCCAGACGAAGTGCGACGCAAGTTGCAGGAGGCTGATGTTCTTCGCCAACTTCAGCATGTTTGTGTACCTCGGTTTTCCGAGCTGTTTCTCGGCTGAGTGCTGACGTCTCTGCAGCCAAACATCCTACCCTATATCGACGCAATAATTTCGCCCTACTCTTTGTATGTGGTTTGCACCCCGAAACTGGATTTCTGCCTAACAAACTCAGGTACACGTTCACGGAACTGGCAACAGGGGGTGATTTATGGTCTTTTATCTATCGACATGGCTCAAGCAAGCCCATCGGTGAATTCACCACTCGAGTCATCATTCGCCAGGTAGTTCGCGCTTTGCAATATATTCACAGAAAGGGGGTAATCCATCGTGACTTGAAGCCTGAAAACATCCTCTTGGCCTACTCGCCAAAAACCTACAGTCACCGGGTGATGCTTTCAGATTTTGGGGCCTGCGCAGTTCCTCGGCGAAGCAGAATGGTTACTCAGGCTGGCACGCCAAACTATCAAGCGCCGTGAGTAGTAACTATTCCCGTCTCTCCGAGGACTCATGATTGACAGTTACTTCTATCTAGAGAGATACGGAGCGAGGAGCATCCACAAACGGCTGCTGTCGACATTTGGTCTCTGGGCATCGTGACCCTCACCCTGCTCACGCGTCACATGGATGTGAGCTTAGAAGCTCTTGACCTGTTGGAACAAAATCCCCTCGACATCTTCCTCGAAGCCAGCGTCTTCAAAGCCCCCAGCCAATTTTCATCGGCTAGTGAAGAATTTGTCGTGCAATGTCTTCAAGTTTTCCCGCTACATCGCATGAGCGCCGCGGGGGCTCAATGCCACGATTGGCTCTGCACGCCCGAGAACCACCTGGAGCGATTTGAAGAGCTCGACCGTAGGACAATGGGTGATTGGAAAGCCCAGACTGAGTTGAGTCCGATGCCATACGAGCTGCCTGACGTGCGAGCAAAGCATCTACCAATGTCAGAGATGGAACAGCCACAAGTGCGTCCCAGCGACCGGCTCAGTTCAGTCGATGAGCAGTCCAAAAGAATCAATGAGACTTCTCAATACTTCCGTGGCTTTGTCAAACCTGCTCAACAAGTCACAAGCTCGGAGAGTTGGATGGCTCGAGAGTTCAGCGGGAATGCGAATAGTTGCATCGCGGAAACGGCTTTTATGGAGAAATCCCTGCTTTCTTCTGACAGGAATTTCCACGTTCAGACCGCGCAAGCCGCCGAGGTGGGCAACCAGCCAATCACCAAGTGGCTGAGAAGGCCTGAGTTGGGCGTTCGAGACGTCGGATCACTATCGTTAACCGGTGTAAGAACGGCTCTCAATTCGATCCCTAGGTGCAGTCATGATCACAGACAGCAAGTGCTTCAGCAGTTGAAGAGCGCGAATGTGAAGTTTCTACCAGACATACCAGATGCAGTGACATTTCCAAGAGTCTGCGACGACCCTTGGACGACTGCTGAGGAGCTGCGGATCCATAAGACGTCATTCAGCGTCGGCGGTCTGAAACCGCGTCGTCAGTAATGGTGTTGCCGACCGCCCATCGTCATTAGCTCAGCCTCTTTTAATATTCAGGTGCACATAAGGATTTGATTGAGATAAGTTCGGGATTCCCTTGCAGGAACCGGGAAGATACATCGAGGAGAAAACCATGTCGAGGCCATACGGACGCGAAGCTCATCCCCTTCGGCGGGATGCGTGAGAGGCGAGTTCAAGATGCGGGAAGCTCTGGTTTTCCTGGAGAGAGGCCTTCATATGTCTCGTGAGAGGTGGAGAATTTGCTTACTGGCTAAGCACAGGGTTACCATGAACACAGAGTCTAGATTAGGGGAAAATTGTCAACTTTAACCGACCCTTATCTGTTTTGCGCGCATGGTTGCAGTAAACCGGCTTGACATCTTTTCGGCAGCTCACTCACACTACACGCATGCCTGGCGCATGATGAGGCTAACAGGGGTCACACTTGCCCCAGACAGAGAATGTTGTGTTTTTGGACACCTTGCTGGCCACGTCTCCCAAACTCGAGAGGTATCAGCTCGGAATAATGACCCTGCGGGGCGCTACCATCGCTCATCAGGGGCTGCAGCATTGTCTTGATCTGCTCGAGTTGGTTCGACGCGTCTTTGTGCAAGCTCAGCTTCTGAACGTCGTCGAGGGCTATTCTCGTCTCCTCATGCGTCAACGGTCGCTCCCTTTCCTTTCGCAGCGCTGCCGCCACGCCACCGCCCTTGATCATCATGCCATCCGAGCCTTTCTCCTCGCTGTAAGCTACCAAGTTACCTCTCCGGACGACAAGGACCTGGTCTGCTACAGCCGCCTCATCGAGGAACACCGCCGCGTCCAGCAGCCCCGCGTACGAGTCGTCGTGGACCTTGTTCGGCGTCAAGCGCACGGGCAGAGTCCGCGAATGGCCTTCGGGCCGCTTCTCGTAGAAGCGCACCTGAATGCCGAGACGGCTCAGCGGCGCGGGGACGGCCAGCAGCACCACCTCGAGCCGGTAGCCGGCCCCGTGGAAGATGCGCGCCAGCTGCACGAAGTCGTCGGGATGGCGGCACGCGCTCTCGAGCAGCACGTCGGCGCGCCGCCGGGCAACCTCGCGCGCGGCCATGGCGAGCCACTTGCGCGCGTCGAAGCCCGTGGCGGGCGAGGCGAGGTCCGGCGTCGATTGCATGAGGCTAGCATACTGAGGGTGGTACGTCTTGTACGTGTCCGCGATGAGGTGCGCCGGCGCCGGCGGGGAGGCGGAGCTGCTTCGGAGCCATAGGGGCTCGAGCAGCGTCTGTGCGAGAAGAGTCTTGCCGGCACCGGTCTGGCCGACTGTGAGCAGAGCGAGGGGCGTGGATGGCGAGGCTGGCGGCGAGGGCTGGGCGGCCAGCACGGGGAGCTCGGCGGGTAGAATGGCAGACTGGAAGATGTGCTGCGAGTCGGCCTCGGAGAGGCGGTACGCGGAGAGATCTGGCGGTGGAGGCATTGCTCTCTTATCCACCGGGCGAGGAGTGACGAGACTGACTTTGAATGAGGAATGGAAGTGAGCGTAATGAGCAGTGAGTTAAGTTGCTGCATGAGGACGAAGCGAGGGCACCGTCGTAATCATTTCGTCTCATTCGCCAGCGGCCAGCCGCCCACATCCCCATTAGGCAACTCGACTTACACCGATCTGCGCCCAATACCACGCCGTCCGATCATCACCCTCAGGCGAAGGCTTCCCTCTCTCAAAGACACTACATTCGCAGACGCTTTCGCAATCGCACCGTCCAGGCTGCACAATTCCAAGCTTGTCCCTGTGCGGCGGCAATGCAAACCTGTTCGTCTCCGCCTTGACGAGCCTCCCTGCAGCGTCGATGTCGAGCCTCACGCCGGCCAGGGCGTCGTTGGCGTCCTGGACCAACCTCTCGCTCTCCCGTTCCGAAAGGCTGCTCCCGCACTTCAGTGATGCCGTTTCGCCGACCTCTTCGTCGGGCAGCTTCTTGTTGAGCGGCGCATGACATGCTTCCCCGCTGCGCGCGCAGCGGCAGCATGGCGCCAGGGAGCTCACGCTGCCATGGATGACCGTCCGTGAGCACGACAACCGCTTCACGATGCATTGCAAACACCGGTCTCGCCCCGAGCGCCGCTGTTTCGAATGCGGCGCGAAGACGGGCGGGTGCAACATCTCCCGCACCGGTAAGCCGTCGACATACCTCTTCTCCGCGGCCATCAACCACTCCTGGTTCTCGATCCACAGCCTCCGTACCCGGAAGTCCAAGCACCTCATGCGGGCGACCCACGCACTCCGGCCCTCGCCTCTTCTTTGCTCCAGCCCTCCCTCCGCGTCGACGAGATTCCATACCTTGTCGTCCACCTCGGCTCTCGACAGCCGCTTAGGCGCAAGCTTGGCCGCGTGCTTGCGGTCTTCGCTCGCCTGCTGGCGGAGCATCTTGGCCATTCCAACTTCCTCCTGGCGCGCTGCGTCCTCCAGCAAGCGCTGAATCAATGGTATGTGCACCTCCCTCCGGTGCCGTCTGCGCTCGGCTTCGGCCGCCTCGTTCGTCTTGCGTCGAGCACCAGCTGCGCGGCGGCGGGCGAGAACGAGGACGCGGTCGAGCAGCAATGTCTGCCCGGGCTTAGACAAGCCCTCCAACTCTGATTTTGAAGCCGCGTGGGAAGTTCCTTTGACCACGGAGCGAACGCTTTTCATATTCAGCATGGACTTCGCTTCCGGCTTAGGAGCTTGGCACAAGTTGACGGAAGCTTCCCCCTCCGAGTACGGTGCTGGAGGCTCCATGTCCAGGGTATGCTTCGGTACCTTTCTGGGAGATTATGAAATATGCGCAGCGAAGGCTGACGACCCTGATCAGAGATCATGTTTAAAGTCTGCAGAACACCCTCTTGTATCCAAGCAAGCAACAAAGAACCGTCTGTTGTAGCTGTTCATTGACTGGGCTTGATCACGTTTGCTCATAGTCCATCAAGTCAGCGCCCACAAGCAAACGCACGACTTTGCATCGCCCCCAAACAGGCTCTTCCGCACTACTTGAGAACACTACTCGTAGTATGTGCCACTGTGGACGAGTTGTTCCGCGTCTGGACAACTAATCTCGTACATTCTCTCCAGGAAAATGTCCACCTTCTTGTTCCGTTCGCCTGTCAAAGGGGCGATGGTGAGAGGTGGACCAGGAGGATCCTATTCTCTACGAGAACCTACACATAAGACTCAACCAGCGCTAATCATCGCTTCAGTCCGACCACCCTTAAGCCAAAGAAAAAGGCCACAGTGATACTCCCACCCAGCAGCGAACGCCTACCCATGACTTGGGTTCCTTTGTTCCATGTAAAATCAAACCGGAAATGATTGAAAAACAACACCGGCCCGCTTTCCGCATCGAGCGACGGGTATTTGAATGGCTGTGTACAAGTATGCACCCCGCAGCCGAGACCCCCAAACGCCGTTAACGTAGAACACGATGAAAATAGAAAAAAAAAAGCATCGTCGAACGAGATATCCTGCCGTGAGGCGGAGCAAAGGGTATGTAGTAGTATGAGGATTCGTCGTATGCGTCATCTTGCATGCCACATTTCAGGCCTCTCGCAAGCTTCAAGTGGATCCATGTGAGGGGACGCTACGTGGCGTCACATCGCCGCTTCGTCTGCGTGCCGCCTGCAATTGAGCCTGCTGCTCCTTGCTATTTGCCTCGACGATCATTTGCTGCTTCTTGCTGACCGAGGCAAGTCTGCCCGTGATCATTTTTATCACTGTGACGTGTCAGCATGCTCCATTAATGACTGCAAGGCGGAGTCACTTACTCTTTCGCACATGAGCCGCTTCGTCGCTATCAAGGTCGCTGCCACCCTCTTGACTGGAGCCGCCGCGGGCCGCCTGTCGGCCAGATGACAGTCGCTTGCTTGTCGTGTCATCATCGCCCTCTAGCACGGCCTCGAGCATGCGGATGGCCGTGATGTACGAAATCTTGCAACCAGGCAGGTTCTCGTTGGTGACCTCGTCAATGGCGGCCGCACGGCTCATCTCGAGGGCGCGGTCGTACATGAGCTTCTCGGCACTAATTCCTGGCGTGAGGAAGACTTGCTTCACGCCTGATCCCGACGAAGAGGCGACGGAGTCGTCTCCGTGATTAGACGGGTGGCTCGCGTGATCCTCCGGTAGCAGCTTTTGCGCTTCTGTCAACTTCAAACGGACAATCTCAGACTTCTCCAAGACCTCGTTGAAGCGCTGTCGTACCCATTGGACAATAGCGTTGATCTTCTGGGCGACATGCTCCGACACGGCCGCAGAAACACCGCTGCCCGTCGATGCTCGACTCTTCTTAGACCACCAAACGCTGGCGATGTCCATGGCTCGGGCCAGCAGCGTGAGAGACTTGACGTACAGCACCAAAGCCTCCTCCGACAGAGACACAATTGCCTCGACAGTCAGTCCGTCTTCCTCATCGGCCAATTGCTCCATTGTGACTCCCCCAAGACCCTGATCCATAGACGGCACCATTGGGACGAGCTGCTTGTACTTGACCTCGGCGAAGCCGTACACACAGTCGCTCCTCTCGGCGTACTCCTCCATAGCCTCTCTGGCCCTGACATCCTCGTCGGCTGATTGATTGCTCTTGCCGTCACCGAGAAGTCCTGCCGGGGCCGTCGGGGTCGGATAAGCCGGAAACGGTTGGTACATTGGAGGTGAAGGCCCTTTGGCGCCTCTGACCGGTGCCACCTTGAATCCGAAGAGCCTGAGACTGGCATCCTGTATAGCTTTGGTGATGGCACTCGAAGCGGATCCGGGGCTCGCAGACAAGGCCTTCTCATAAGGTGAACGATGGTCCTGGCTTGATCGCCCCTGAGCTACCAGTGCCGTCTGCGAAGTTGGTGTGGGAATCGCGCCGGTGGTAGACGTTGGGACCCCCTGCTGTGTGCTCCTGCGGATCATGGCGCGCGCTTTTTGTCCCGGCTCGCCCTGTGAAGCGAGTCTCTCGTTCGCAGCCAGCTCGTCGGCGAGGGCATTGACTTCAACGTGCCGCCTTTCGACAACGACATAATCCCTCTCAAACATGACGTCCTGCGCCGCTTTTTCTTCCTCTGTGGCCTGTCTAGTTGTAGTCGCGTTGGTCCTAGGCGAACCAGACGTCACGTTGGCTGGCGTCGTCGTCTGATCGCGCGAAAGCCCTCGGACCAACTGTGCACGATTTGGCGCCGAAGCAGTGTGCTGAGGTGCAGGGCGCTGAATGCCTAGGCCCTCGCCAGCATCGCGAGGAGAGTTGCTCAGTCGATGAATGTTGCCGCTTTGCCGTCGGTATCGGCCTTCGCCGGGGCTCGCGGTTTGGGGCGACCGAGGTTGCTGGTCCTGAGGAGACCTTGACGAACCGCCATCTCGGATGACCAGCTCTGGGCCAGCGTGACGCATGGAGCTAGGCTGCGGAGAAGGCAAGGCCTCGCCTTGGTGGATCGTCGGCAATTCTCGCTTGGTCGGCCTGGGAATGTCGTCTTCCACCAAGCCAGGAATCTCGCTCGTGACCACCGAATGAGTGAAGAAGTTCTCGAAACTGATGCGTTCCACGGGGTTCCTCTTGAGCAGGCCTCGCACGAGCGCCTTCATTTCCGGGCTGACCACGGCCTCGCGCGGAAACTTGATGACGTCCTCAGCAGCTTCGATCTTCCTCAGCAGCTCAACGTGATTCCTGGCCCTGAAGGGAGGCCTTCCAGTGACCATTTCGTACAAGACGGTGCCGACGGACCACAAGTCGGCCTTGGCATCGTATCTCTCATAGCGAAGGATCTCAGGGGCCATATACAGTGGTGATCCACACAGCGTGTCGGCCAGTGACGTCGAAGGCAGGACTCGGGCGAAGCCAAAGTCGGCAAGCTTTAGCATCGGCAGGGAGGCGATCCCAGCCATAGGTATCAAAGAGTCCTGGCTGGCTGACATGACGAGAAATTGCCTTTGGTCCCTAAAGGCCTGCGACGGCAGTAGGAGTAGATTCTGTGGCTTGACATCCCGATGAACATAGTTGCTGCTCCGAAGGAACTCGAGTGCACTGGCCAACTGCTTGAGGAAATGCCGAATGACCACCTCGTGCAGGCCGGAATTGGGGGCAATCGGGTACTTGCGAGCCATGTCATGCGTGGCGGGATGCGTGATGAGCTTGTCGCGCTTCTTGATGAAGAGTGACAAATCTCCGAGCTCGCAATACTCCATGATGAGATTGATGTGTGTTGATGACTCAACGCAATCATGAAGGGCAACAATGTGGGGATGGCGGAGGGTCTTGAGAATTTGAATTTCGCTGTACAGGTTCTCCTTCAGTTTCTTATTGAGCCGAGCAAGCTCAACGGATTTGATGGCAACAGCGGCTTTGGATTCCTATGTTTTGTAGAAGTTGTGGTTAGCTTTCTGCCCATTTTGCGACGGGTGTATCTGGCCAAGATGAGGCGACCGATGTGACACGCCCTCAAAGAGCTGCAAGCGTAGAGCACCATTCTAAGGGAACACACCTTGTGCCAGCCCATGTAGACTTGGGCAAAACTGCCTTTTCCAATTTCCTTATCAATGACGAATTGGCCGATATTCCGCCCGCTTGACTTTCGGGAGCCGGAGGACGGCGCCTCCTGTCGACTCGCCATGGCTCCTGATGGGGCCACGGTTGTCGATGGCAGGAAGGCAGCCGAAGTCGATTCGTAGCCCGTGGGTCTACAACGTTCCAAGGACGGGAGCACCGATTCGGGTCGTCATGTAATCGAAGTGTTGGATGGCTGGCGGTCGATGGTTGATGGCCGTAGGAATGAAGAGGTTAAAGGAGGAGAGAAAGATCGGAGGCGACGAGGTAGGAGCAAGTCTGAGAGGCGGAAGGACAGGCGGATCGGTGAGGTGGTGGCCACAAGTCCTGAGACGGAGGTCGAAATTGGCCGAAGCGGTAGGTATCCGATAGGGTGCCTGGTGGGAGGACAAGATGCTGAAGGAGCACAGGCGGTCAGTGGATAATGGGAAGAAACGGCGATGGGACCTCGCGAAGCTGGGCTGCGCGCGGCGCGTCTGCTCTGTGCGACGCAACGAAGGAAAGGGGCCGGGAGGAAGCTGGCGATGCTCTGGGACTTGTGGTTGCTTCTTGGAAGCACTGCGATGTTCGGGAGGCGGGCGAGCATGCAAGGGTGGGAGACGGTGACTAACAATGAGATACGGCGGAGATGGATGCCGATGAAGAAACGTCCGAGCTGAAGTACGGCGGGATGCTGTCAGTCTGCTGAGCAGGCTGGTCTCGCTGTCGCCTTGAAACGCTTCGTCGCAGAGGTTCAGCAGTTCGGCAGAGGCTCAACCCTGATGGACGAGAAGCGTCGCGAAGTTGACCGGGGGGGCCGCAGAAGTATGGGCAGAGGCACGAAGCAGTCGGAGGCCCAAGGTACTCGCAGAGTCGAGTCGACAGGCAGTGCGCGTGCCTGCGCGTGAGTGAGGCGTCACCGTCTGCCTTTGGCCTAGCCCGGCATCGATCCACCCAAGGCTAGGATGTGGATGCCGGAGTCGATACCGCGCAGCTGCAGGCAACGAGTCGTACTGTTAGGTCTCGCAGGTGCGTGATGGGGGGTCCGAACGAAGGGAAGTCTGGGGGGAAGGGCGAGCCAGACTGGCGGGATGGAGAAGAGAGAGGGAAGAGAGTGAGCGAGAGAGAGAGATGGAAAGCGGAGGCCCGAGGTGAGGTAAGGGGGCCGAGACGATACGTTGGGATGGATGATTGATGGATGATGGGCTGGTCACCTCACTCTTCGCCGTGTCTCGACAGCGGGCTGCTGGGAGTACCTACCTACGAGTCCGGTACGGCAAGGCAGGCTTGGGGGGCTCGTGATGCGCCGCAGCGCACCGGCACCGCAGCTCCAGCGCTGAGCCTCGGGCGCGCTAGCGGGCTCACCCCCGCAGGCTGCGGCACGCCCAGCGCATCCGCGAGGTACCGGCACGGTGATGCACTAACACGCATCGCCGGGCGCACTGCTACAAATCTGCGACGAGGACACTCCCGCGGTACGACGACCCGCTCCTCCCGGGCTCCCAAACGCCAAACCCTCTCCGGCGGGGAGCTTGCTCCGCTATCGAAGGGTGCCAGCAGAGGCTGACCCCACTGGCAGGCAGCTTGCTGCTCCCTGCTGCCGCTGCGATACGCCGCGAGGGGCGTTCGATAACGGCGCGATAATGACGGGCAACAATAGGATCCGCTGTCACCTATCGTCCTATCAATCAATACCTTAAGAGGTAACGGCTCGGAGATCTTAAGGCAGGAAATCTGTCGGCCGTCCCCCTCTCGCAGGTACCGTACCGATCTGCTTCGCAGGGGGGCCACGGGAGGAACAAGCCTCGCCCGTTATGGGTGGACGAGGCCCGAAGGCGCGACGTGATGTGCTCGTCACGAGGGTTGGCATCATCGAAGTGGTCGAGCCCGCCATCGCTGCTCGACTGCTCGTCATCGCCACCGCCCTCGGCTGCCAGGGGCTAGCAGCAGCAGTAGCCTGCGCTTATTACTCATAAAGCTCCCGGAACCGCGACGCAGGGCGAGCCAATGCAGGTGCCTTGCGCAGGAGCCGTGGACAATGGATGCCTCTTGTTGGTGCTGGCCACTCGTCTCCGTTGCCTCGGCCGAAGGCAGGTCGCAGACTACTGCGATGCTAGCCCTTCCGACCCCGGTCCCAGCTGTCGTCGATTCGGCCTGTCGACTCTCGTCATTCGCTGGCGTCGTTCAATGCTGTTGAGCCCGTGGTGGTCAGGCAACGTCTCGACCCCCCAACGGTATCCACTGGCCAACCCACTCAGCTCGTCATCCTCGCAGTGCCGGCTTCGTCTCCTCGTCGACAGGGCCACCTGGAAAACTGTACAAACCCTTTTGCCGGTTGCTGCACGTTTGCTTGGATACGTGTGAGGGCTTGATTTGACTCGCGGCGCATCCCCCAACCCCGGTCCCGGCAAGCATGCATCTGCAGCCTCCAGCAGGGCATCCTATCAGTCGCCTCCGTCTCGTGCCGTCCACCATCTCAAGTTTGGACGCGAGCCCGCCTGCGGCAACTCACCTCGCCTGTACCCATGCGTAGAGTTCCATCTTGCTTGGCTGTGCATGCCGGCGTGCGGAAGGGCCCTGGTTGCACGACATGTGCTCAGTGCCCCACGACCTTGAACACCCATCCCATTCCCTCCAAGTCTTCAGACCCCGTGAAACAGCTAGACGAAACGCTCTCCAACTCTGGACATTCACTCGCCTGCCTCCTTTCTAGGAATACGACCATTAACACATCACCAAGATGAACCCTGAGGTGCGTCATCTGGCCCATCGACTCAGGTTCCTACCAGCAACGGCAAATGCCATTGTAGCATGCGGCATGTCTTGGCGATTCGAGACAGTCGTTGCCCCGTACCACGTGGGCCAAACCCGCGCCCCAGATCGCCCCTCGGCGATGAGATGTGACGAGCTTGAATACTCCTTTGTTAGCTCGGGCGACGAGCAACGCCCTGATCTGCCATTCTGGTACCTGGAAGGCGAGGTCAACACAACTCAGCAGGGAGTGTCTTGAGCGAGCGGACATGCTGCCGTGTGTGGCTCCGGTTCGTCGGCTGGCATGCATGCAGGCACACATGCCGAAGGCTTCGCGGCGAGTACGAGACCGGCACCGTATGCCCGTACAACGTAGACTTGCGTCCTCCGGCTTCAATGCTTGTCCATACACCGGTCTGCTAATGCTCCACCACCTCCGCGGACTTGTAGCTATGGCATCCCTTCCTGCTCTACCGAGTAAGGATTCCCTGATTCGAACACGACAACATGGCTGTTTGCCCGTGGGGGCGCCAACAAACACAACACAATTCAGACTCGAAACCAATCTGTTTAATCACTTATGAGCATTTATAACTCCATGTTCGCTACTGCGCTAGAGTGCCGAAGTTCAATGGTTCCGATGCCATCGTGCCAGGTCGGCCAGAGGCCCAACGGCGTCGTTGGCATGATTCCACCTCTCCCTCCTCTTGCGCGGGCGCCCGTTTGCCCTGATTCCTCTAATTCCCAATTTGCTCCGCTCACATGAGGCCGACCAGCCATAATTCCTGGGGTATCTGTTACGACGAAAACGCTTTCTTTATATCGGTTGTCATTCATCATCACATCCCGGAGCTTGCGCTCACGTGCGCTCACGTGTGTCCGGACTAGACGTCTTAAAGTCTTAGTGGCCCGCAGCCTTGGCGACGGTAGGCAGCTCCTTGAGGGCCTCGGTAATGATGCTCAGGCCCTTCCTGAGCTCCGCCTCGGTGATGACCAGCGGGGGAGCGAAGCGAATGATGTCGCCGTGCGTAGGCTTGGCCTGTAACGGATTCGTTAGTACGAGTTGTGCAAGGACAAGAGTGATGGAGTCGGCCTTACCAGAAGACCCTTGCTCTTCAGCAGCATGCACAGGTCCCAGGCGGTGCGGCCGGACGCAGCCGACTCGTCGATGACCATGGCGTTCAGCAAACCCTTGCCGCGAATCGTCTTGACGATGGGGTTCTTCAGCGCCGCGATGCTGTCCCGGAAGATCTGGCCCAGGCGCTCGGCGTTGGCAATCATGTTCTCCTCCTCAATGAGCTCCAGAGCTCGGATAGAGACAGCGCAGCCAAGGGGGTTGCCGCCGTAGGTAGAGCCATGGGTACCAGGCTCCACCACCAGCATGACCTCCTTGCTGCTCATGACAGCACTGACGGGGTACATGCCACCGGAGATGGCCTTGCCCAGAGTCACCATGTCGGGCTTGATGCCGGACCACTCAGAGGCCAGCATGCGGCCCGTCCGGCCAATGCCAGTCTGGATCTCGTCACAGATGAGAAGGACGTTGTGCTTCTTGCAGAGGGCATGCACCCTCTGAAGGTAATCCTCGTCAGGGACGACAACGCCAGCCTCGCCCTGGATGGGCTCAACGAGGAAGGCGGCAGTGTCCTTGCCGTGGGCCTCGAGAACCTCCTCAAGGTCGGCGACGTTGTTGAAGCGAATGGGCTTGCCAGTGGAGGGGTTGGCAGCGCCGATGTTGGGGACATAGGGGCCGTAGTTGTCCTTGGACTCGGGGTCCGTGGACAGTGTGATGGCAGTCATCTGTGCTCACAGGTCAGCGGAAACTAGTGTCGAGAATGCGGACGCCCTGCGGATAGCATACCGATCGGCCGTGGAAGTTGTCAGTGACGCAGAAGACGAGAGCCTTGCCCTGCTCGACGCCCTTGACCTTGTAGGCCCACTTGCGAGCGATCTTGACGGCGGTCTCGGTGGCCTCGACACCCGTGTTCATGGGCAGCACCATCTCGTAGCCAAAAACCTCGCGAATCTTCTCAGCCCACTTGGGGAACACGTCGTTGTAGAAGGCACGGGAGCTCAGCGTCAGGCGGCTGGCCTGGTCGACGAGGGCCTTGACAAGCTCGGGGTGGCAGTGGCCCTGGTTGACGGCGCTGTAGGCAGAGAGGAAGTCGAGGTACTGGTTGCCCTCGGGGTCCCAAACGTTGACACCCTGGGCCTTGGCGAAGACGACGGGCAGCGGGTGGTAGTTGTGGGCGGCATGCTCGTTCTCGGAAGCGATGGCGGCGGCCGTGGACGTGGCGTGGTAGCGAGAGTCGCCGGCGGCGCGGGAGGCGGCGTCGTCAGCGTGGGGAGCCATTGTGACGGGTTGGCGTAGAGCGAGACGGATTGAGTCTGGAGTCTTGCGTGCGGCGATTGCGGTCAGCGACGACTCGTAGCAGAGACTCGGCTGTGTTTCGCGTGTCAGTGATGACGAGTTGTTGAAGGGGCGACAATGGAGGGGCAGGCCAGGAAACGACCCCTCCATCGTGACATGCCTGCCGGCTTGGAAGTCCGGGGTCGGCGCTGGAGGGGGCCTAGGCTGGGAGGCAGGCAGGTACTAACCGGCTAGGGTTGCTGTGCTGTCTACGCAGTTGCTTGTTTGGGCAGTCCCAGTGGGTGGCAGGTGGCTTCTGGAAGCGCGGGGAAGAAAGATGGAAACAGTGGTTGATGTGAGACGAGAGAAGCGCAGATGGTTGGGAGAAAGAAGGAAGCGGTTCGCCTGCGGGGGCCCGGCGTCTCCCCTCTTTGCATTTATAGGTGCTCGCGCGAGGCCGACGAAAAACTCGTTGCCCTCCGACACGACGAAGTTTGTCCGCCGCTATACCCCTAAGTGCAAGTGGACAGCACGGAGGGCCCGGCGTTGGTGAGGCGTTGGTCGTCGATGAACGCCCGTGGTGCCACCACACCTTGGCGCTGGGGACGCCTCCGTGCCGAAGCCAGCCGGCCACCGAGACACGCCCGCGGCCTGCACCGAGCAGGCTAGCACCAGCAGGCGGCTCCTCGTAGGCGCGGAGACTCAGCTCACGGAGGGCGCTGGCCGTTGACGCCCTCGCGGCCATGACGGCGGCTTGCACCGTTCCCCACCGTCTGGCCGCCATCCATGTCTTGCTAGCCGGTCCAGGCGCGCCTCGAGGCCAGACCACATGACGGCCAACCAATGGCGGCCAGAATATTACGTACGGAGACGGGTCCGGGGCTCTGACACGGAACGCATATGGCCATGACCGGCGCCGCCAGCGGCCCGCCACAGGCTGAAGTCGTCGTTTGGGGATGCCGCCGCTGCACCTGCGCCGCAGGTTGGCGATCGATATGAGATGCCGTGCCGCCGTGCCGTCCGCGGGATGGACACACGGAGAGCCGTAATACTGTGTCATCTCATGCGCGTGGCTTGCTGATGTTGGGGTTCGGGCCAGTGCACGCATCCAGAGCCCGTGGAACGATGGCGCAACGGCGGCCACTCGCACCGCTACAGGAGGCTCCGAGGAACCGCCTCCGCTGGACGCCAGCCAGCCACACTGCTGCGAGACGATACTTTGTTGGCCACCGGCATCGGCGCGTTCCCAAGGTACCTCGGTTGAGCAAGGCACGCGTACCTGGCGCGACGTACCGACCACCGCGCTAAGTCCCCATCGTCAGGGGTCTCGATTGGCATCTCCAGCGTCCACCGCGACCACAACCGCAGCAGCTTCCGTCGACAACCTCAAACGCCTCGTCGGCACTGCTTCAGCCAAGGGCCGGTAGTTACGCCAGATCGTCAGGCTTGACCGCGGACCCTCCGCCCGAGCAGCCGGCCAATGGGCCTTGGATAGCTGCCCGTGCATGCAGACCTCTCTGTCACCTCCCCAGGCTTCAAGGACACGTCTTATCGGACGTTTAAGCCCGCCATGGCTCAGTCGTCCCCTTCCTCGGCTCGCAACAGGCGCAACCGTCCCGTCTTCCTGCGTGACGTCGTCATCATCCGTCTCATCAACGCCTGGTTGATCGCCACCTTCTTCCAGCCTGATGAGTTCTTCCAGTCCCTCGAGCCCGCCTGGCGGCTCGCGTTCGGGCCGTCCAGCGGAGCGTGGCTGACCTGGGTAAGCGAAAGCCAAACCACATGTTATCTGCATTTGGCATCTTTCGTGAATGAGGCGCTCTGAACTAAGCGCCTTACCCCTTCGCCGCAATAAGGAATGAAACACTGACGCCTCTCTTGCAGGAATGGCATCATCAGCTGAGGTCTTCTCTTCATCCCGTCCTCTTCTCGGGCGCCTACATGGTTGCGGATAAGCTCTCTGGCCTGCTACCCGCGGGCAATGCGCTGCGCACCGCGGTTGTCATGGCCGCGCCCAAGGTGTTGCAAGCTGGCATTGCCGGGTTGGGAGACTGGTTCACCTGGCAGCTTGCTGTCAAGATCTACGGCTCGAATAGCGACGCCTCTTTCTTTGCGGTATGTCCCTCTGCCTCGCCTACCTTGATGTCTTATTATTCTCAGGCTGCAAAACTCACACGTCGGTACGCAGCTCTTCCTCCAGATCTTCAGCCCCTGGCAGTGGTACGTCTCGACGCGGACATTTTCCAACTCGCTCGAGACCACCCTCACTGTCATGGCCTTGTACTACTGGCCTTGGCAGCTCCTCGACGCCGCCAAGTCCGCGAAGGAGAACCCGAAGCCCATCAACCCTCTGCTCAACCTGTGGCAGCTCCGCGCCTCTCTGTGTCTCGCCGCCCTGGCAGTTGTCTTGCGGCCAACGAACGTGCTCATCTGGGCAGTCGTCGTGGGACTGGCTCTCACAAGGGTGACTCTTCGGGGCTCTACGCCGCTGACCTGGACGTCCACATTGATCCTCTTCAGAGAAGCCTTCCTGTGCGGCAGTCTGGTCTTGAGCCTATCATTTGTATCCGACCGCCTCTACTTTGGATTCTGGACTTTCCCGCCCTATAACTGGCTCAACTTCAACATTTCCAAGTCTCTAGCCGTCTTCTACGGCCGCAATCCCTGGCACTATTACCTGCTCCAGGGAATTCCTCTCCTCACGACCACTAGCCTCCCCTTTGCCCTCTGGGGCCTCTACAAACCTTCGGCCTCATCCGTCGATCAGTTCAATACGCTCAGGACTCTATCCAACACCGTCGTCGCCACTATCATTGCCCTATCTCTGATCACTCACAAAGAAGTCCGCTTCATCTACCCCCTCCTGCCAGCCTTCAACATCCTCGCGGCGCCACTGGTCGCCTCCTTCTTCACCTCTCCTCCATCATCAAAGTCGCCTTCTAAGGCCGCCACCTCCCGCCCTCGTATCCGCAACAAGCCGTACCTCTTCGTCGCGCTAGGCGTCAACCTCATCCTCGCGGGGTATATCACTTTTCTTCACCAGCCCGCGCCCCTGACCGTCATGTCCTACCTCCGCAAGGAATACGAGCGCCTACACGCTGCTTCTGTGCAGCTCGCGCACGCCACCCACCAGGCTCCCGAGCCCCAGGACGAGCTCTTCGCTCTCTTCCTCATGCCCTGCCACTCGACCCCCTGGCGATCCCATCTTGTCTATCCAGGCCTCAGCGCGTACGCTCTCACTTGCGAGCCCCCTCTTCACACGTTGCCCGGTACGCCTGAGAGAGAATCATACCGCGACGAGGCAGATCGCTTCTACGACGATCCCATGGCCTTCCTTCGCACGGAGCTCTTCGCACCGGGGAACGAAATGCGAACTCCACGCTACATAGTCGGCTTCGAGGGCATCGAGCCTTGGCTAGCCGATTTTTCCACAACAGACGAGGGCAAGGCGCTGGGAATCAACATCCGACGTGTATGGGGCGGCTTCAACGGCTTCTTCAACGAGGACAGTCGACGCTCCGGCAGAATGATCGTGTGGGACACAGGTGTGTATGAAAACGCGCCACCATCCAAGCACCGGCGTCGAGCAAAATAGACATACCATCTCATAGACGTTGCAGCATATTCTCTGCGAGCACTGTATTCTCAGAAACACACTAGGCTCCAGTCCATAGACTTCAATGCATACCACCGATGTACATGGCACCAGTACCACAATCCCGACGGTCAATGTGAAACGCCTCTTCGGAGTCCTCCCCGACTTGCTTACCAAACAGTCACGCAGCAACGAAAACGCACAACACAAGATATTGTGAACAGCGAAGAATTTCAAGTATCTCCTAGTGGGCCGTACATTAAACAAAACATCGCCTCTCGCGTCCCGTGAGCCTCTCCGTTGCGTTTCCCGTTCCCAAACTATCCCTTCCCGGCCATGTCTCTCCTGTCTCATCTTTTCGGCGGAGGAAGAAAGTGCAATGCGTGATATCAAAAGTGTCGGTGTGCGTAGTTACATCCAACTAAGCGGTTTAAAAAAAGGGGGATGACGGATGCGGTCGTGGGCAGTCAGACAAGACAAATTAAAACAAGGGGGGGTTAGACAGGTCCTCCCCGTGCGGTATCGAAGAATGAAATAAGCTGCTCGAACAAGCCTGTGCGCACTCAACGCCGGGAATGGTCTGTCCTGTCCGTTCTGGAATGGACAGCTAGGGTAGATGCTTTCCGTCTGGGGTGCGGGGGCAAAGCATCAAACATGACGGAAGAAATTCGATGCGTCTGGCCATCTCCCATAGTCCTAAATTCCATATCTATAATCAGTCGAAAGTGTATCGGAAGGTGAAGACTCCTTGGCCATGGTTCCAGAAATCAGTCTATGGCTGGACATCCGCAGCTGCTGCGCGACTGAGCTCAGATTGAGTTTCAGCTGCGTGTTGTGTTTGAGGATGCTCGTGGATGGTCCTGAGTTCGTCCTTTGAAGTCCCGGTCATATTGTCTGCTGCCGGCGCCGTTGGTGGCGCAGTTGATGCCGACATCGGCGCGTCAGAGGTAGCTACGACTGGCGCGTCCGGAACAGTCACATTTGAAGGTCCCTGTTGGGCTTCTGCCGAGCCTGCAGCCTCCTTGTCCACCGGCCTGGCTGCTTGCTTCTCCTCGTCACTCGTCTCACGCTTCACATCTAAGCTTTTGCCGCGTGGGAGGATAGCGGCATTGATGGTCTGGCGGTCTGCAGGTGGCGATTTGGCCCGTCTCTGCTCGGCGTTTTCCTTGGCCTCGCGGTATTTATTCTTGATCCAACCGATGGGTCCTTTGGACTCGTCCTTGTTCTCCTTGCCGCCCTCGTGAGCCATCTGTACTTCGGCACTGGTCTGGGTTGTCGGTTCCGAGCTCTCGTTCCCAAAACTCTTGCGTGGCTTGCTAATACCGCTACCGATGGATGTGGTACTGATAACTGCCGTGTCATTGGAGCCGATGTTCATCTGCGGCGGAGTTGTCACGGAACCTGTTGAGCCGGGGCCGTTATCGTTATTTCTGCTCCGCGACAATCTCCACCGCCTCTTTTTCTCCTTGTCGGCGTTGTCTGCCGTGGGTGCGATCTGCTCATCAATCACTTGATCCATTTCTGATCCCTCGTTGAACGAGGAGTGGAGGGATGTTGGTGGAGACTTCTTCCTCCGCAGATTGTCCTCGGGATGCAGGCTACTGTTGGACGCTTTGTGAGATGCGCGAGGAGTGGGATCGGAAGACATCTCACTCGGCCCCTGGTTTAAAGCTGTGGGGTGCTGCCCTGCAGCCTCAGTAGAAGGTTGGACGTGAGGAAGACTCGGTTCTCGAGCAGCTGCCGGAACGGGAGGCGGTGACGTATCTTGTGCAGGCTCCGCCGGATGTTGCGCGATGGGTTGCGTGGCAGGATGCGAGGTTGGCTGTGACGTTGGCTGCACCAAAGGCTCCGCAATGGGCTGCAGTGAGTCCATGGGGTTCTGGGCCTCCAAAGATGGCGATGCATTATTCGACCGGGGCAGCGAGGTGCTTGAGCTCTGGGCGCTAATGTTCAAGGCACCCGGTATGCGCTTCTTCTTTAACTTGTTGGGCTGTCTCTTCTCCCCACCATCCGCAGTCGATCGCTGGAAGAGGCTCTGCAAGTTTCGTTCCTTCGTGGGCGGTGTCGGCGACTCTTGGGAAGCTTCCAGCAGTCTCTCCTGGCTCGGTGCTGGCACTGAGGCTGATTCGGCAGTCAGGTATGCTGCACCTACAGCGGCGGGTGTTGGGCTGGAGCTCTGGGGCGGCTGCGCTGGCCGCGTCGCGCGAACAGGCGTCATGGGCCCAACATGGGCGGCTGGCGAGTGTTGACCGCTGGTGTCACGATTCTTGAATTTACCCGCTGGCAGCGCAGGCGACTTCTTCGACGGGACGGTATTGCTCCTACCCAAGCCGCCCGTGGGAGTCGCGGCCAGGGCAGGACTGTTTGGCGTCGTACTGCCATCTTGCCGTGAGTGTCGTGAAGAGACCGATCTGTTCCGCCGAAGCTTGCCATCGCGTCGAACGCTCGTGGCCCCTGCGCTGGCATTCGAGGCTGACCTGTCGAGGCCGCCCGAAGTCCTGCTGGGATTAGGCGTCAAGGGACCGGTCGGAGTTCCCGATTCCACCTCTTTTTTCGTCTTTTCGTCCGCTGCTGTCCCTTGCATGCCGATGAGGAAGTGGTCCTGGTTCTCAATCAGGAAAATCAGAACACATTGATTCAACCTGTACTCCTCTGGTGCCATGGCATGGCCTGGGTGAGAAAGCATTCCGGGCTGAAAGATGGCTGCCAAGTTCTGCGAATTCATGCGATTCTCATCCGACTTGGCGGCAAAGACCGCGAGGAGATCCAGGATGTAGAGGAGCAGCTGTTTGTTGAGAGGAGGTAGCTCCGTGATGAGATGCTGATATTTCTCAATGGCGGCCTTCTCGTCGAAATTGTCCACGAACTGAGGGCCTTCGACATCGCCCACGGCCTGCTTCGTGGCGCCGCGTAGAGGATCGCGAAACTTTTCGTACAAGTCTAACGGCACGACGGGCTCAGGAAGGTCGTTCAGGTATCGACGCAGGACGTTGGCCGCATCGTGAACCGTGTACCCGTCCCAGACCAGCCCCTTGCCGTAGCGATCTGGCGAATCGAATATCAACTTCAGCTCTTTGATGCGCTTTTCGGATCCGCTCAGGCGGAAAATGCCCTCGACGCCGGTGGCTGCCACAGAAGTTAGCATGCACGCAGTTAGGCACCTCGGACTCCCACCCACCCTTTTCCTTCAAGAAAACTCCACACTTTGCCACGACGATTGGCACATATCCATATATGTAGCTCTGGCCGTGCTCGTCGATGAGGGATATAGCAACGTTGGCGTACGTTATACTCTGCCGCAGGGGAACGCCGAAGATGCCAGGCGCCTTTATCTCTGCTACGAGCAAGGTTAGCGAGCCGAGGATTGAGGACAGCAATTGTATCGCAGCAGTAGGAAGCTTTGGAGCACTGGCGGGTTGGGCTTCGACGGAGCATTCGACGGCCAGCGCTCATAGGTCGCATCGTACCGCTCGTCCCAACTGCCAACATGGTCGGGCCGGGGAGGACGAGAGGTGAGTGACATGCGGGGTGAGGCAGAAGCGTCGGGCCAACGGTCGCGAACGTGGGACCCAAGACTCGGGGACAGGATACGAAGCAAAGCGAGCAGAGGGGCCCTACCTGCGGGTTCTTGGTGCTTGGAAGCAAGTTTGAAGCCCTTCCACCACGACTTGAGGTCTCGCTTGTTCGGGGGTGAGGCAGGCGTGGCGCCGAGCGGCGTCGTCTGGTTCGACGGGCTGCCTTTGCTTGGTGTAGGAACGGCGGAAGCCATGGTAGGCGACGACGACGCTCGTCGCGACGAGACGGTAGGCGACGTGGAACGATTTGTGGCAGTGCTCCAACCGAGGACACCGACCTCGACTCGACGCCGAGCGGGCGCGCGACGCGACGTGAGGCGACTCTTGGCGGCTCGGGATGCAGGGTCGGTCAATGGCTTGTCGGCTGCTCCCGCAGAGCCGGTTTCAGTCGGCTCGGGATGAGGCGAGTGCGGTCGGCGGCAGATACGACGAAAGCGCTCGAGCGGCGGGCACCTAACGTCGGGCTAGCGAGTTGACGTCGACGATCAAGTTGTGCGGCATGGAGGAGGCGACTGCGTAGGCGAGCGGTGCGCTGGCGATGGAGAAGGAGGTGCAGGAGGAGGGTCGCGGCGAGGTGCGCGGCAGGCCTCCGAGGGCGATGACGGTCCGAGGTGTGGTGGTGGTGGTGATGAGGTGGTGGTGGTGTGTCGGGACTGTGAGCGTGCTGAGGTGGGCAATCTGAGGTGCTGGTAGCGGTCGCTGTGCCCACATGGAGGTCGAGGCGCTGATGCTGGCGCTGGCGTTGGTGCGGCTGCTGGGGGCCTGGGCCGCTGCTAGTGCTGGGCCTGTTGGCTCGCGGATCAGCAGCGCGAGACAGGTCGAGTAGCAGCACGAGCGATCGAGAACCGGCGGAGGATCTCAATTGGAGGGCGAGTGCATGCAGCGACCAGTCTCAGGGCCGCGTCCATGCACCCCTGAGGGCCACTGTTGTGTCCGCGCGTGTTTCCTGTTGCTGTCGAGCGGGACGGACGGGGGGGCCCTGCTGCTTGTTTCTCGCGATGGGAGCAAAAGACAACAACAGAAACAGGCACGGCCCGCGGCTGCTCAATACTGTTCCAGTCCCATCTGCCGGCGCTCGAGCATGCTTGTCACGCACTCTACGGACGAGAGAAGGCAAAAAGGAAACATGAAAGGTTGAGCACGCAGCCAGACAGTGCGCGGCGCATTCGCAAAGCTTACAATGTCGCTCGCTTCAGCGCCTCGCGGCACCGCAGCGTCATCCTACGAGTACAGAGGTACCTACCTCATGTGTTTTAATTGCGCTGGGGGAGCTTCCGCCAGAAAAAGACTTCGTTCGCCGACTGCCTGCTCGTAATAATGGAACCCTCAGCCACCAACGAGCCGCTGTTGGACGCATGCATCAAGCCTTGAATCTTGCTCCCTGTGGCTAGCCTTTGCACTAGGCGCGCTCAGTGCCTGTCCTGAAGGCGACGGCACGTGGCCACAGCCGAACTGCAACAGCCGTCGCCGGCACGGTGTGGATATCGTCGTCGTCGTCGTCGTCGTTGTCGTCATCGTCATCATTCAATCATTCAAGCAGGCGACAGACTCTGCGGGTACAGTGACAGGACGATCAGCGATGTCCCGCCGCCCAGTCGTGATGTGGGGGGGAATCCAGGGCGGCCATTCGCCCCGGCCGTAGGCATCCAAGCAGACCAGAGGGAGTACGAGTACCGACGCAATGTTGCGATCCCGCGATAACGATAAGATAAGCGCAGCGTCCAATCCTTATCGCCGCAACGACAGGCATACCAAAATTTCAAGCTCAGCAGCAGCCAGCACCGCCGTCATCACCGTCACGACATCCCATCGCCAACCTCCCTCTCATCCAATTCAACCACCCAACCACACCCTCCGCCCACCATGGATATGTACGCCTTTCTCACTGGCGCCGCTCGCCGCCGTCGCGAACCCATCCGCTGACCGATTCCAGGTTGACCAACGCCGAGCAGCGCACGCTGGAGCAGCGCATGCAGAAGCGCCAGGTCAAGGAGTTTATGGGCGTACGTAACCATCCCATACCGCCTCCTTCAAGGGAGCTTCTGCTCTGGGTGGGCGAGATCATGGCTGACGACGAGAGCAGGCTTTCGGCGGTCTCGTCGAGCACTGCTTCACCAGCTGCGTCGACGACTTCACCTCCAAGGCGCTGTCGACGCGCGAGAACGGCTGCATCAACCGGTGCGTCCTCAAGTGGATGGCCACCCAGCAGCGCGTCAGCGACCGCTTCCAGGAGCACAACGCCCAGATCACCCAGCAGATGCAGAACAAATAGAGCGAGACTCGATAATGCATCCAGCTTCGTGGGACGCGGGTCCTGTCTTTGAGATGCACCATCGACTCTCCGCTCTCCTCTGCGCGACAAGAGATATTCTTCCCCAGGGTCGCATGGATTAGACGTGGGGCTGTGTATGATATGAAAACATTGTACGCTTATTCTGTTTTGGTCTGGAATGTCGGTGACCCTTTGCGTGGGCATAGCGGCGGTCAGCCTTGATGGGCCGGGTTCGCCTTGTATGATGCGGAACTTGCACAAAGCGCGGAAGCGGTGGACGTGGGATGTCTGTTTATCAGATGTGTATTCAACCTTATTCATCGGCCAAGAAATGCAGCTCTTGAATCATGCTCAAGCTCTCTGCGCGAGAGTTGCATCATCGATGAGCGGCCCGGCAGCTGTGCCTTTTCATGCGTCCCAACACGGATTGTTCTAGAAGTAAACATCGCACCTCGTTTCCAACGCCTGATCCCAGTCATCTCTCTACATACTTCATTGCTATCCTCGGGCCTTTTGCCCGCCTCCTCTCAGTACCAGGATCAAGTGAGCATCGCTCGGGGAGCCATCAGCCTTCGAGCTCCTCACTCAAAACGTCCCTCACTGTTTCCAGCTGGGACACAATCTTCTGCTCCAGCAGATTATCGCAGCCTCCGGCCGCGGCTGGCAGCTTCGTGTTCTTCCATTCCATCTCTCGCGATCCCAAAGGCAACAGTCGCTCTTTCAGCAACCTCTTACTGGACAGCCAGAATTCGACATTTTCTAGCAGACCAGCCGCGTCCCAGTCCACGGCGGGCACATCTCGGCTGTTGTTGGCGCGCAAGGCGACCAGTACACGTGTGAGAAGTGCTAGTGAGTGAATCTCCGACGTCGCTAACACGGTCAGGTAGTGGGGTGTGGATCTCGACGCGGTTCGGCTGGCGCCCGGGGCCTCAAATCGATCCACGCTTGCTTCCAGCAGGTGAGAAAATTGATTTAAAACGTAGGTGAGCTCTGGTGCGATCGTAGCGCCGAGAGCGACAAGGAGGTTGAGCATCAGCGGCAGTAGCCCTTTCGCCCAGATTGCATAACATCGCTGCGCGACCGGGGCGTCTGCGTACGGTGAAATGTTGGCCTTGAGCATATACTTGGTCAGGTTGGCGGACAGCAGGCTGCTGAGGATCCCGTCACATGCGAGCTGCTCAGCCACGGCCGGCATGGTCGAGAGCTCCAGCAGGAACAAAACGCTCAATTCACCGTACACAGGGTCGCCTTGCTGTGCCAGCTTATCAGCCCACGAGTAAAGTGACGTGGCGGCATGCACAGCGTCGTGCGAGGCCATGATGTTCAAGATCTGCATCTGGGACTGATCCATGGTTGGAAGGCTCAAGCTTGCCTGCAGGATTGCAGTTAAAAGAGCCAGGTCCTCCGGACGGACATCGGCATCGTCATCGTGAATGAGGCTGACGAGAGAGCGGAAACCTCTCCCGACAACGTGATCCAACACGTTAAGAATCGTTTGAGTGACATTTACCGATGAACCGTCAAAATCGACTGGAGAGTCTGAATGAGCCTTGGGATCGGCAAGCTGATACGCTCGAAGCGTAACGAAGAGCGCTTTCAAAAGTGTGCGATGGTATGCGATAGATTCTTTGCCAAACGGCTCTTCCACACCGTGAATAGTGGCAACAAGAGTGCTCAGCAGCTGGTTGATATCTTTGGCTGGCATGGACGACTTGGCAAGCCGCTGGACGAGGACCAGAGCCAGGTCTGCCCGCGCGTCAACGAGCTTGACAAAGATGCTTTCCGGCCCCGGCGCCCCCTGATTTGCATTCAAGCACTGTTGCGCGACCTGCAACATCTGCCTGACGACCGCTTCGTTGGCCGGAAGGCAAGTGCTTAGCTCAACTAGCAGAAATTCCCAAGCATGGAATAGAGCCTAAAAAGAGGCAAGAGGGTCAGCGATGTCAAAAGTAGGTCATCTTGTGAAGACTTACTATTTGGGCGTCGACAAGAGACAAATTCGCGTTCGCACGCTCCATTTCGTTCTTAAAGCCGTTATCCTTCCTGCCGAGCCACCCGGGGTCAAATCTGAGCATGTCATCGGCTCGATCCAGATCATAGTAGTAGTTGTTACCAAGCTCTCTGGGTTCCAACGGCGTCCGTTTGAAGTTGCCCACCGAACAACCGAAGTACTTGTTGGCGAAGTTCTTGGCAAAGTTGCTGTGTAATGACTTGTTGTAGCCAGCAACTTCAACGCCGTCGCGAAGGTAGTAGTCAAGGTCAGTCAAGAGACTCTTAGCCAGGGCATCTGCGGTACCATGGTGTCTGGAGTGATACAGCTGCATCGCCAATGTTTCGGCGACATATGCGGCAATCCTGGCGTCAATACTGGTACCGACGGCATCCGACTTCACAGTCAAGTGAGAGGGTTTCAAGTCGCGAACATATGCTTGCAGACCACTGATGTAGGAAGTGTCTTTCAAAAGCGTGAACACTGTCCAGGGCCAGTAGTTCTGCGCAGAACCGACAAAATCGAGGATGGCCAGAGCCTCGGCGCTATCCAGGTCTTTCAACGTCTTCAGTTTCGCCAACGCAGCGGCAAACACAGATTCAGCAGATAGCTCGCCCTTCTTGCCGTCCTGCTTCATTGCCTCCCGAGGCGTCTGCCCTGTGAGGAGACAGTTGGACATCCACTGTTGCCGATTTCTAAGGATTGACGAAAAGAATCGCCACGTTGTTCTTACGTCCTGCATCAAGGCAAAAGGCTTGCCAAGGTTGGAGAGCAATTGCAGGAAAGACTTGGAGATTTGAGGCCCCAGGTAGCCAAGCAGTGAAGGCGGCTCTGAGCCAGACTTGCCGGCGTTGACCACGAGCGCCTCCAGAAGGCCAATCGCAGGTCCTCGCACGAGATCCGACACAGCACACAGCCTGGCTAAAAGCGTCGAGCTTTTGAAGAGATATGCCTCGATCATCGTAGAGGGTCGTTCAACGTAATTTGCTGCCCGGAGCAGCGTCGTCAAAAACTGGACGATAGCGCACAGCTGATCTCGGGTTATCTTTGTGCGTGTCGGATACAAGGTGGAGTCGGATGCTGTGAAACCAGTGATGAATGAGGAGAGGATGGGTTGAAATCGCAGAGTGCCTGTTGATGGTGACGTAAAGCAGTCGATAATGTAGGAGGCCGCAGGCTGAAAGCACGATGTCAGATTCTCAGAGCTGGCCGATTCGCCCATATTATAGCTGAACAAGACCAACTTGTCGAGAACGGGGATCACTCTGCTCAGCAGTGACGAGCGGCAAGACTCTGATGCAAATCTCCACGTTGATGTGCTCTCAAACACGTCAACAGACGCCTGAGCGATTGACAGGCTGACCATTCGAAGAACCTTGTCGGCAGTCCCAAGCCACGGGTTGACCTCTGGCTTCTGTCTGGCAGCAAGCTTATTCCCCGCACGGCGTTGAACTGCAGAGTGCATAGCGGTATCGATAAGTTCTGAGAAGAATGAGAGAGAGGACGTCAGGAGTTCGAAACGTTCCGAAACCAGATCAAGGCTGCCAGTAATTTTGGCCAGTTTTCCTGCTCGGGAATCGGAGTTGAGCAGCTCGCTTCTCGCTAGGTACGACCACACACGGCTAGGTTGAACCGGCAAGATGGCGTCCAAGAATTTGACGCAGGCGGTGAGAACATTGACAGCAGACTCTTCAGCCATTGCGAGCTCATCTTGCATGAAGTAGTCCATCGTCTCGCAAACAACGGTTACAATATCCTTGCCGCCGCTGATATGCTTGCTGGCCTCCTGCAAGAGGTCGCTATCCTTGTGAGCTAAAGAGTTGCCGTTGTTCGTCTGTGCCGTTCTCAGATACTCTATTCGAAAGAGCGTCGCGAGCAACGAAATGACTTCAGCAACTTCTTCGGGACGTAGCATGTTCAACTCAGACCGGTAGCCCTCCTTGGCGAGGTTGATCTCAAGCTGTCGGCCAAGCAAGGAGAGCGTAGAGTGTGGATGCTCCATCAGCACAACTCTACCTGAATCCGTAATGAAGCGTCCATAAGTCCCGGCGGGTATGCGATAAGCGTCGTCTTCGATGTACCTCCTTCGCCAGGATGACGACAAGGATATCAGCGGTATTTCTTCCACAAGGCAAAAAGAGTTCGTGTTTTCGTCTTCCTGGACAAGTTCATATCCCTGAAAGTCATCTCGGAGAACAAATGTCAGGGTAGGCGTCCTTCTGAGGAGATTCAGGATTAGGTCGGATGTGTCGTCGTCGGAGTCAGAGGCCGCTGTGCAAAGCGTCCTGCAGAAAGTGATGAAAGGCATGAACTCGTAGGGATAGCGCTCCAGTGCTTGTTTGAAGTAAAACTCCATCGCATAGTCGTCGTGTAACATCGATGTTCGGACATCTTGGGATGCAGGAAGAGTGTTCCGGGACGAAAGATCCCAGTAGCCCCGGCCCGTGGCCAGCAGAGAGAGCAAGGAGCTCAAGGGGTCAGACTGGTAACCAACAATGGGATAAGACACCTTAAGGAGTTCCAAAAAGACGTTTCTGATGCGAGAGCTGATCAATGGCGTCGCGTGACCTTCAGATGAAGGCCCCAGTGCGGTGGCCATGTTGGCAATGACGTCGAACACGCGGCCCTGCGCAGTAACGCCGGAAGCCAATTGCTCCACTACCTGCAAGTCCTTTGAACTTGTAGCATTTTCCAGAAACCCATCGAACTTGGACGACTCGATGGAAAAGATACTGCCAGCCGAGTTGCGCCTGGCCGCCGTCGGCCGAATGACCCCCCCAGATTCGAAGTTCTCTCGGGCATTCTGCTGGAGCAGATTGTCACGCTTCTCAGTTCGGTTTTGGTACGACACATTCATGCGATGGAGAAGCAGGGTCCAGGCAAAAATGACGGGGGTTGCGCTCTCGCAATCCATAGCGGCCGCATTGATGACACTCTTATGAACCTGTTCCAAAACGTCCGATAGAAGCAGGTAGGCATCATATGATTCCTCACCTGACGTTGGGTCTTCCTCTCGCTCAGCAAGGAAGGTCAAAGAACGGGCAGGCTTGAGAAGACTGATCGAAATAGCCACCGAGAGCGTCTTCATGGGCATGATCAGCTCTGCGATTTTCTCGTGGATCTGTCCAATGGTCAGCAAGTGAGCTCCTGGTAACAACATGGCGGGCCACGGACAGGTTGAATGGAATCAAAGAAATTGTAAGCATCCATCAAGGAAAACCACTGGTTAATGGCGCCCGAAGGGGGAAAGTCGGTGCCCAGGCTGTCCACAATCTGGAACACTACCGACAGAGCATGAACAACCTCGGTCAAGAGACTGCGCAGCCATTCCAGCTCGACATCGTCGGCCAGCAGCATATCATCATCGGTCAAGGATCCGAATCCTGTCTCTATGTTACCCATGCAGACAGTGATGACCTTCATGTATGCGGGAAGCAAAGATGCTGTCTCGTCCTTGACGCGCGCCGTGTCCTTGAGCTTGTAGAGTTGCGCGAGCTTTTTGGTGTCTGCTGTGAAAATCGGGAGTCGGCCGTACAGCTTTATGGAGTACACATAGTCCATGGCCATCATGAACGACCGCCGTTCCGTCAGATACGTGTGAAAGAGGCGTCGCCTTCGTGAGTCTGCCTTGTCGAAATGGGCGGAGATCTCGTCCGAATCCTGCGCCGCTGCCGCACCCAAGTCCGACAAGAAGGATGAACCTTGGCCAATCTGGATACCTGCGGCTTCTTGTAGATTCGTGGCGTCCTGGGAGGAGAGGGGTCCCATGAGATGTTGCAGAGGACGCGATTGAACGTCGACTGTGGCCACGCGAAGCGCAGCGACAAGGTTGATCTTCGCGTTCCTGCTGAGCCATTCGGCATCTTCCCTAATGGTCTTGACATCGCACTTGGCTGCCGAGGCCGAGGCGACGTTGATTGGTGCAGTCTTTGTTTCAAAATCCTTCTTGGTCGCTTCGCTTGATGGCGCAAACGCTGCCGAAGGGTCTTTGAGCAGCGTATGGACATATTCGTCTGCTAGGAAGCTGGTGACAGCTGAGCTCGCCTGCCGTAGTCCGGAGTCGTCTGATAGCGCCGTCGATATGTGCTTCCATGATCTGCATTGCCAAAGTCAGCCGCGTGTTGTCGTGGGCATCTTGGGAGCCAAGCTCACAGAAGCACCCGCTCCCCGGACAGGCAGTCTTCCAGGGAGGGAAAGTAGTTGCTATCAGACACCGGCGCCATTGCCACGAGCGTCACAAGAGTGGCAGCGGCACGCGATGCATCCCCTGTGGGTGGATGGGGACAGAGTATCAGAGTCGATTGACGCGCTTCGGCCGCGAAGCGAGCATCTGCTGGGAGCTCAGCGCCTGCAGGCAGTGGCTGCAACTTTTTAGATGGAGCTAGCTCCAGGCCCAAGAGCCGATGTTGAGCCGACCAGGTACCCGGTCGCTGCTAAGTGAGCGCAAGTGCCGGAGCAGCACCGGCTGCCTGCCGAAGGGCGGCACTGTGCAGGACACGGTGCAGTCGGCGTTTCGCACGGGCGAGCGTACAGTGCACACTGTTCTGGCGCAGCTTGGGGAAAGTGGCCATTTTCTCGATGATACGAGGGAGGCTCGCTCCGATCTTGACTCACCTCTCGTATTCTGCAATTATCCCGCAGAACAGGTCACATCCTTCTGCTCTGGCCAGCTCGACCTGCTCGACCTGTTGCTGGGAAGCCGAGCTGACTGTCAACGGCCACCGCTGAAAATTCTCGCAAAATGCCGTCTCTAAACATCATCGATCACTCACCCCACCAGCCCGACGCCTCACCACCGGTGCCAACGGCTTCAAACCTCATCCTGATCGACAACTACGACTCCTTCACCTGGAACATTTATCAGTACCTTGTTCTTGAGGGGGCTACTGTTCACGTCTTCAGAAATGACCAAGTGACCGTGGAGGAGCTGATCCAGAAGAACCCGACCCAGCTCATCATCAGCCCCGGCCCAGGACATCCCACCACCGACTCTGGTATTAGCCGCGATGCCATCCGGCACTTTGCGGGCAAGATCCCCATCTTTGGCGTCTGCATGGGCCTGTAAGCCTTCTCCCTTCACTACATCTCGGGCGAACCGTGCTCACATGCCGCAGTCAGTGCATGTTTGATGTCTACGGCGGTGATGTGAACTCGGCCGGAGAGTGGCTTCATGGCAAAACGTCCCCCTTGACGCACGACTCCAAGGGTGTGTTTGCCGGCTTGGACCAGGATCTCCCAGTGACCCGATACCACTCTCTCGCGGGGACCCAACTTACGCTCCCAGAGTGCCTCGAGGTGACGTCCTGGGTGGCCAATGCCGACGGCTCGCCCGGCATCATCCAGGGTATTCGCCACAAGGAGTTTGCCATGGAAGGCGTTCAGTTTCACCCGGAAAGCATCCTCACTGCCCATGGACGCAAGATGATCCGAAACTTCTTGCACATGCAAGGTGGAACCTGGGAGGAGAACGCGTTGTTGCAAAAGGCGACATCTGTCACCGGCTCTGACTCCGCGCAAGGAAAACCCAAGAGCAGCAATATCCTTCAAAGGATTTATGCGAGCCGCAAAGCCGCAGTTGCTATCCAAAAAGAGATTCCCTCGCAGAGAATGGCCGACCTGCAAGCCGCCTACGACCTCAATGCCGCGCCGCCCCTGGTTCCACTCATCCAGCGCCTACGACAGACGCCATTCGACGTAGCTCTCATGGCCGAAATAAAGCGTGGTTCACCATCCAAGGGCATCTTTGCTCTGGACATCAACGCTCCCACACAGGCGCGCAAATATGCTTTGGCTGGCGCCAGTGTCATCTCCGTCCTCACAGAGCCGGAATGGTTCAAGGGAAGCATAGAAGATTTGAGAGCTGTCCGCCAAGTCCTGGATGGAATGCCAAACAGGCCAGCAATTCTGCGCAAGGAATTCATATTCGACGAGTATCAAATCTTGGAGGCGAGACTGGCTGGTGCAGATACGGTCCTGCTGATTGTCAAGATGCTTGATACCCCACTGCTCGAACGCCTATACAATTACTCTCTCTCCTTGGGAATGGAACCTTTGGTAGAG
Organism: Tolypocladium endophyticum; assembly: GCA_024339985.1. Taxonomy (NCBI): domain Eukaryota; kingdom Fungi; phylum Ascomycota; class Sordariomycetes; order Hypocreales; family Ophiocordycipitaceae; genus Tolypocladium; species Tolypocladium endophyticum. The sequence continues at coordinate 112,702 of JALHBW010000126.1, forward strand.
GTTCAAAACGCCGAGGAGATGACGACTGCTGTGAAGCTGGGGTCCAAGGCCATTGGAGTGAATAACCGGAATTTGGAGAGTTTCGAGGTTGATCTGAACACGACAGGCCGGCTACGGAGCATGGTCCCCGAGAACACCTTGATATGCGCTCTGAGTGGCATCAATACATACGAGGATGTGTTGATGAATAAGAGTGACGGTGTCAACGCCGTGCTAGTTGGAGAGGCGATTATGCGGGCACCAGACGCCAGCGTCTTCATCAGCGAGCTCTGCTCGGGCTCCAAGCCGTCTGTCAAAGAGCAGTCTCCGCAACGCCTGTACGTCAAGATTTGCGGCACCCGCAGTGCTGAGGCTGCTCAGAGAGCGGTGGAGTCAGGCGCTGACTTTGTGGGCATTTGCTTGGTTCCTGGTGCGAAGAGGTGCATCTCTCACGAGACGGCGCTGTCGATATCGGACGCTGTTCACGCATCGACTGTTTCTCTGGCTGCGCGAGACGACCGACAGATCTCGGCTACGGGTGCCACGGACTACTTTGCGGCCTCCGGTGCGCGACTGGAGAGCTCACGGCCGCGGCTCGTCGGCATCTTCCAGAATCAGCCACTCAGCGAGGTCTTGGAGAAGCAGAGGCTCTACAACTTGGATCTCGTCCAGCTCCATGGTGACGAGCCTATCGAGTGGGCCAAGCTCATCCCCGTTCCCGTCATCCGCTGCTTCAAGCCGGGCCAAGTTGGAATCGGTCTGAGAGGTTACCACACAATACCGCTTCTAGACTCAGGAGCCGGGTCCGGAAAGCTCCTGGGTGTGTCTAGCGTCAAGGCAGCTCTGGAACAGGACCCGGACCTAAGGGTCTTCCTGGCTGGAGGGCTGAACCCGGATAATGTCGCCGAAGCAGTCAAGGCTCTGGGCGATCTAAGTGATCGTGTCCTCGGGGTGGATGTAAGCAGCGGCGTTGAGGAGGACGGGAAGCAGAGCTTGACGAAGATCGCTGCTTTTGTGAAGGCAGCGAGAGATATCAGGTAGACGTAGATGGAAGAAAATACTCAGCCTTGAGCGCCACTACCGTACCACACATGTGCCAATCGGTTGCTCGTGTTAACTCATCATCGCGATCCTCGAGACACAACACTTTGTTTTAATGTCATATCAAACTCAAGAGGCCCGCAAAAGTACCGCATGCTTTCTAGTCTTGCTCTCCTTTCGCCCTGACTTGCCCCGGCACATCATAAACAGTGGTGAGCTTTCACTGGCTTGGAGCTAGCTCTCACAGTCCTGTCCGACACGCGCAACAGTCGGTGCTCCTGTTGGAGATCACTTATCTTGCCCGTAGTTACGACTCCGACTGCTCTCCGCAAGCCAAACACAGCATGCTCTTCCACTGCCCAATTGAGCGATATCGTTGAGCTCACAGCAGCCTCTAAAGCTTTCTTCAACTTATTTCTTTTCCTCGTCTTAATTCTTACCATCCTCCCCTTACGTGACTCGAATCTTCCCCTTCTATATCCATTTTTGGCGTTCTCGCACCTCGGTACTAGCAATGCCTCGTCAAATCTATAAGAACTGCGTCATCGCCGCCGCAGGGGCCCTTCCCGGCGAACTGACGGTCGACAACCTCAAACGTTGGGCGGCACTTCGCCGCGGCGTCTTCACGGAGGACTTCGATGAGACGGCGACACATCTTCTGTGCACGAAGGAGCAGTTCAAGAACAGGGTTCCTCGAGGTACAAGGCTCATCGGCCCACTCTCAGCACACCACACCATACAAGGACCATTTCGTGGCTGACATCGTCTGTAGTCAAAGACGCTCTACAGCGAGGGAAGCGCTTCCACATTGTCCACTATGACTGGTTTGAGTTTTCGACCGTTTATGAGAAGAAGGAGCCCGAGCGCGACTACTCGATGCGAAACTGCGAGGCGAAACTGAATGCTGCGAAGCGGGAGCAGGCCCGCATCGAGAGAGGCAGAAGGGAAGGCGAAAAGTTTGTCAACACAAGTATGCACTGACCGTTCTCAGGAGCCCCTACATGCGAATGCAAGTGCTAAGTTAATCACCAGACTTGTATCACGTATACGTTGATCGGGAATTCTTCCCCTACCAGGTCGACATGACTCGGGATGACGAAGCCGCCGGCGAGACGGGCCAGCGCTATACCCTCAGTGTAAGTCAAATCAAACCTCTTGCCCACGCCGTCCATGCCCAGCACCCAGCTAACATCCGGCACGACGTAGCTCTGGGAATCGAACGCCAAACCGCACCTGTACTGGTTCACAACCAAATTCCTCAAGCGCAAGGGGGACAGCCAGCCCAGCTACCACCGTCCGAGCCGATGCTCGGGCAAGTGGCGCCGTGAGATGGACCTCTTCATGGACTTCTTCCGCATCAAGACTGGAATCGAGTGGCAGGACCGGGTCCTCCGCGCCCAGACGATGCCGTCGTCCATGTTTCAGTACGCGCCTCCGGTAAGATATTCTCCCCAAGGTGCGGCCTGGAACGTTGCTGACGTCGGTAGACGGGGGGCAAGCCGGTTGGACGTCGGCTGCGCTTTGAATATCAGTACTGCCTCGAGATCAATGCTCAGCTCCGTGGACTACCGTGGCCACCCGCTGCGGAGCCTGTCGTGGGCAATGTGGATGATGAGGTCGACGAGAAACTGAATCTCGAGGTGGTTGAGCTCGGTCAGGAGTAGGCCACCAACCTATGCGAGGCATATCCACAGTCTACCTTAGAGATACCATTCACGGCACGAACCGAGTCGGGTAGATTAGAGTCTCAGATACGTAGTAAATGAGAAGAATCTCCCCAGCGAGAAGCAAGTGAAGGTGGGTCCTGTGGCTGCCGTGTGGCGCCTGCTGTGGTACGAGTGGGCCCATTAACGCGCTGGCTCGTGACCGCGTTACCATTTCGCGTTCTCCTGCGTCATGACTTTTGTCGAAAGGCGCGTGGCGCCCCTTCGACTCACCGTGAATTTGGTCCTCAGCTTGAGCCAGCGCTGCGATTGCGAACTTGCTTGCATTCATTTCGGGCCAATTACGACATGCCACTGCGCTGACAGCTGTTGCTTTCTTTTTTTGGATATTCCATCAGGCCGGCGCTAGGATTGCAGCTTGAAGGCGCTCGTCCGACACTCCTCGCCACCTGTCGCCGCCCTCAGCTTAACTCACCACGTCTACTCCATTGCACCTGCGCAGCCTCTCCGAGAACACAATTAGCGAGCATCTCACAGACGATCAGTTTGAGCTTCCTTTCTTCTCGTCCTTGAGCCAGTCCATTCGCTCCAAGCCGCAGGACCACGACAGAGCGCAGTCTTGTGCAAAGTCCACTCCACAAGGCCGTGCACGGCACCATGGAAGGCTCTTCGTCCGATGCAGAGTCAGTCCTGTCAGCTCAGCACAAAATGAGCAGCGCGCCGAGCTCGCCTCCCGCCGAGGGGTCCCCCAAGGCAGCGAACGCCGAGTTCATCGACGAGGGAACGTTGGAGAAGGAGGAGGAAGCGGCGCATGCGGCCAACGTCAAAGCCGAAGAAGAGCGTCGGCGGGCCCTCGCGCTTTCGCGAAAGAAGAAGAAAAAGAAGGCCGAAACCAAGGCTGAGCGAGAGTCCAAGGCTCGCGAACTAGATGAGCTGCTGAAGAAAAGTGCTGCCTTCAGCGACATTTTAACCAAGAAGACACAAGTCCTGGGACGTGTGGGCAGCAGCCTCGACGGCAAGGCCCTCGGTGAGCACAACCTGGAAATGGCCAAGCAGCCAAAGTGCCTGGTTGGAGGCACTATGAGGGACTATCAGCTTGAGGGATTAACTTGGATGTATGAGATCTGTTCTCAGGGCATGAGCGGCATTCTGGCTGATGAAATGGGGCTTGGTAAGCACATTTGAGTGTACCATACAACGGCAAGGCCATTAACCGCTGACTGTGATAGGCAAAACTGTTCAAACGATCTCTCTCATTGCCCTGCTGCGCGAGCAGGAGGGTTACCTTGGCCCTCACCTCATTGTAGCGCCGCTCAGCACTCTATCGAATTGGATGGATGAGTTTCACCAGTGGACACCCTCAATCCCCGTCATCATGTATCACGGAAACCAGAAACAAAGGGAAGACATCTTTAAAACGAAGATCATGAGGAATCTCGATCGCGGACGACCGAACAAGCGGTTTCCTGTGGTCTGCACCTCATACGAGATGGTCCTGAGGGATCAGCACAACCTTTCCCGTGTTCAGTGGGAGTTCATCATCATTGTAAGTGCGCACAAATGCCCTCGAAGACACCCTTGCTGATCCTTCATCCAGGATGAGGGGCATCGAATGAAAAACGCCGAGGCAAAGCTGTTTCAGCAGCTCAGGCAGTTCTCCTCTGCGACGCGACTTCTTATAACAGGGACCCCTTTGCAGAATAACCTCAAAGAACTGTGGTCGTTGCTGCACTTTCTCCTTCCAAACATCTTTACCGATTGGGAAGCCTTTGAATCTTGGTTCGACTTTTCGGACCTCGATGATGAACAAGGAACGGAGGCGTTCATCGGCGACCGCATGAAGCAAGACTTGGTGAAGAAGATTCACCTCATCCTCCAGCCTTTGCTCCTGAGGCGCATCAAGCAAGACGTTGCAGCATATCTTCCGAAGAAGCGCGAGTACGTCCTTTTTGCTCCCATGACCAAGGAGCAGACAGATCTCTACAACGCCTTCACGGACAAAACGGTTGATACCCGGGCATATCTTGAGAACAAAGTAGTGGAGAAAATTATGAGGGACACTTCGGTCTGCTCATCACGGAGGTCTTCCTCTCGGTCCAGCAGCAGTACTCGTGCATCAAAGGCCCGCAGTTCCAAGGAAAACAACATGTCTCTTCCGCTACGTGAGAGTCCTCGAGGCAAAAAGGTTGCCGACCGTTCCGCTTCCCCCGCCCCCAATGCGTTTAGCATGATGATGGGCAAGCGGGGACCAGGACGACCGAGGAAAAGTGTGGCGGAACAGGCGCCAGTCGAGACACCAGCAAAGCAGACCGGAAAGCGCAAGAGTGCTCCAACTTCCGTTGTTTCTGACACAAAAAGCCTGAAGTCGAGTAGGGCTTCGACACCAGCTTCGACTCGAGGCCGAACGCGAAAGACCAGGAGCTACAAAGAGGCTGAGTCGGATGACGAGGACGCGCTGTCCGATGATGCCTTCGAGGCCAAGCTTGCCGAGGAACTCGCCAGCAGCGACGAGGACGAAGACGAGGAGTCAAAATCTCCCGAGGAGCTGGAGCTTGCGCAGACGCTGGAACTGGCCAGTACGTACACTGCAATGATCGACTTAGTGTTCCGACGTTGCTAACCGCCATTTACAGAGAAGCAAATTGCGCAAAAGAAACTGGGTAATCCTCTAGCACAGCTTCGCCTAGTATGCAACAGTCCCCACAACTTCTACAGTCCGTGGGCTACAAACACGGACATTCCGGTAGATGACTCCATCGTCAACGCATCCGGCAAGATGCTGTTGCTGGACCGGCTTCTGCCTACACTGTTCGAAAAGGGCCACAAAGTCTTGCTGTTTTCGCAGTTCACAACGCAGCTGGACATACTCGAGGACTACAGCCGAGAGCTACGAGGCTGGAAAGTCTGTCGCATCGACGGCTCCGTCCAGCAGGACAGCCGCCGACAGCAGATCCGCGACTTCAACAATGACCCTAGCTACAACCTCTTCCTGCTGTCCACCCGTGCCGGCGGGCAGGGCATCAACCTCGCCTCGGCCGACACAGTCATCCTGTTCGACTCGGACTTTAATCCGCAGCAGGACTTGCAGGCCCAGGACCGCTGCCACCGTATCGGCCAATCCCGACCTGTCATCGTCTACCGCCTCGCCACGCGCGGCACCGTCGAAGAATCTCTGCTCCTCTCCGCCGACGCCAAGCGCCGCCTGGAGAAACTCGTCATCCGCAAGGGCGGCTTCAAGACGATGGGCCAGAAGATGGGTCCCCGCGGCGCCCAGCAGCAGGACGATGACCTCGACGCCGAGACGCTGCGCGCGCTCCTCCTCAAGGACGGCCTTGTGTACCAGACTTCTGGCGGCGGCGAGCAGATCCTCAGCGACGCGGACCTGGACGCGCTGTGCGATCGCAGCGAAGAGGCCTACGACAGGGCGGCCAGCGGCTATGGAGACGCCGATCGGTATCGCGTCGTCGAGACGGGTGCTGATTCAATCAAGATGACGCGGAAAGAGTAGACCATGTGGTGTTTTTGTGCTTTTACGTGGATGTGGCCCGGCACGAGGCTGTTTGCTATGATGTTTGTTTGCTGGCACGATACATGGACATGAAAGTCCTGCATGCAAGAGGGTTTGCTGAAAGCGCCATGTGTCATTCTGCACTTGCTCTGATATATAGGTGACACATTATGGAACGTGGAAATCATATTCTCATATAACTAAGTGTCTCTCATGGACCTGCAGATATAGCCTGGTTCATGGACTCCAAGCCTTTTGTCATTACATACCCAAACGCCTGCCATGTCCTGACCCATGCGCTGTGCTCTATGAATAATACTAACAATAGACAAGAAACTCTGGGTGCTCCAAGCACTCAGTTCAGCTCCGTCACGTAACCAATCTGCCGTCGCGGGTCGCCCATGCCCGGTGGGCCGTCAGCTAGCCTCTTGGCCAGCTTCTCCTGGCTCTCGACGAGCTTGCGCTGCGCCTCGAGGTGGTTCTTGATGCGGCTCTCGGCGCCCTTCTCGATGCGCTCCACCTCCTGGCGCTCGCTGATGCGGATTGAGCTCAATGCGCGGGCGTTATCCACACGCTCCGTGTTGAGTTTTGTCTCCCACTCGAGCGCCTTGCGCTGGCGCGTCTCTTCGGCGTTGAGCTCTGTTGCCGCGAGTGCCCGCGTCCGGCTGACCGAGGCTTCGGCGACGGCGCGGTGCTCCGTCAGGCGGCGCTCGTGGGCTGCGCCGGCGAGCGACTCCTCGAGCTGGGCACGGGAGCGGAGCGCGTTGATGTCTTCGGTGTGCAGCTTCCTGCGGCGGGCATCTTCCATCTGCGCCTTTTGCGCGAGTATCTGTTGCTCCACGCTTGCAATCTCCCGCTTGCGAGCCATGGCAATGGAGAACTCTTCGGTTTCCTCAGCCATGCGCGCCATACGGGCTTTGCGGGCTCGTTCCTGGACGACCATGTCCTCGGGCAGACCGACTGCGCCCTCTGGCTGCGGCCCTTCGTTTGCATAGAAGACGTCATTTGCGCGGCTAGCGCGTAGCACGTCGAGAACCTGGCCGCTATGGTCCGAAGGAGGCAGAATCTTGGTGATGTACATGGTCGGAGAGTAAGTGTAGCCCGCTTCGACGAACTGGTTGAACGGCTTGTTGATGTTTTTCCACATGCCGCTCTTGAGAAAAGCTCGAGTCGTCGCGACTGGGTCTCTAGCGTCGAAGCAGATGTGCAGCAGTGATTTGCCGTTGGTCTTGAGGGACAAGTCCGAGTTGGAGTCGATGAGAAACGTCATGACCTTTTGCATGGCTCGCTCCCTGTCTGGACTCATATCGCAAGCGTCGGATCCATGCCGACAAACTTCGCCAAGGACACTTCGGCCTCCGTGCAAGGGGCTCGGAAAGTCAGGATCATGGCCAGACTGGACGAGCACCCTGACTGCCGGCAAGTTGAGATCTCTGGCGGCATTGTGAAGCGAGCCATCGTCCCTGGCCGGCTCTGCAGCAAGGAGACTGGTCATCATCTGAACGGCAATATCTCCCCCAATATTTGTGGCCATGGATAGCGGCGTGCTTCCTTGATGGTCGATAACATCGGCATCAGCGCCTTCGAGCAGGAGCAGCTTCACGAGGTCCGGCCTTTTGGCCTGCACAGCCAGCATAAGAGGCGTCGTGCGAGACAAACTCGTTTCTGCATTCACCTTTGCTAAATTCGCTGTCAGTACGACTGGTCACAGAGAAGCGTACATTAGTGACTCACCTCCACGCTCAACCAACAACTCAATCACTGCAGTGCTGACGCGCTTTTGCGGCTGGGCAATGGCCCATGCAAGCAAAGTCGCCTGCTCATCTTCGTCAATGTCGGAATGAATGCGACAAGTCGTCATTTGATCATAGTAGAACCCAGCATCCAGAAGCGTCGTCAGGATTGTTGTCGATCTCGGATACTGGTTAATAGCACGGACAAGCACAGGCTCAGAGCCTCGCTGGCCGTTCATGACGTCTATCCGAACGTCGCCTTCGTGGTAGTCGGCGAACATTTTGAAAAGGTCCAAAACGCCGTCTTGAGAGAGAGCTGTATCAAAGATGCACTGAAAAGCCGACGACAAGGTTTCAGCCGATGGATGGCGTTTAAGCAGCTGAGCAGTCCACGGCACGTCGGCCTTCGACGCGGCTTGTTGCAGCGGCTCGCCTTTATTGAAGTTGACATCGGGTCCATGTTCAATGAGGAGGTCGAAAAACCGATCGGCCAAGTCTCTCGTTCCCCTTGTTGAGTTCTTCATGACCAAGACTAGCGCAGTGCTGATGGCATTTCCGCCAGCTCCCTGGTCTAGGAGCATTCGCGCGGTTTCCAAGCCAGGTTCTGTGAACCAGTTGCAAAATGTATCAGCCGTGAAGGCTTGAGTGAACGCTCGCTTGATGTCTTGTTCGGGTAGCTTCTTCTGAAGGAGGAGCGCTAATGAAGTTGACGCGACGTTTTGAACGGCGTCCACCAGAGTCTTGCATCCATTCGCCGAGGGAGAGGCGCCATGATGGAGCAGCAGTCGGATTAGACGCTCCTCTGGATTCTCCTCGTTAACCGCGTCATTCAGAGCTATATGCAAATCCTCGGTAACTTCGAGGTCGGCTTTGATGAGATCACCAATAATGCGGAATCGATTGTCGCGATTCAAACCCCAACAAGCTTTGAGAGCCCGCACGAGTGTTGGTTGGGATGCTTTTTTCTATGCAATCTGTCAGAAAATATGAGTTGCCCGTTATCCTGTGCGTCCTTACCTGGCTGCCACCTTCGCTCCATAATCCCAGGAGAAGTTCAAGGCTCTCGACAAACGCACTTCTGGTAGCCGCGATGACAGACTCGCCGTTGTTGTAATTTGGATCCGCCCCAGAAACTAGGAGAACCCTCAACACGGCCTGGCCATCATCTCCAGATCTTGCTGCTGATTCGAGCTGAGCATCAACCAGCTCGCCCGAGACACCCCTCTTGAGAATCTGCTCAAATATGACGGCGCGCTTGTTCAAATCGCTCACCTCGGTCGCAGCTTGAAACCCAGCCTCCAGCGTTTTCTTGCTTGTGCTAGGGTCCGATTTGAGAAGCACGCTGAGAACCTCGGGAGAGCCTCCACGGCAAGCTTCGATGATGGCTTGGCCGCCATTGCTTGTAATGCTAGCACCATGCTCCATGAGAATATCGCCCAGCTTCGAATCCCCATCCCGAGCGGCAATCAACAGTGCGCTGGAGGCACTCTCGGCTGACACCTTAGCCTCAAGAAGACTTTGACACATGGCGCTCCGGGCTGCGCGGTTTTTGACTCCCATTACCTTGCCCAGCGTAGCACTTCGGACTTCGATTGCGTGTTGTGATCGGGCTAGCAGCAGATTCAGAATCTCAGGAGACTCTTTCGCAACAGCCAACGAGAGAGCTTCTCCATCCGAGGTATCGGCGGCGGCAGCCAAAACTCCAAGGAGTGAAACATCGTCGGGGTATGTAGCAATCGCGTGTGTCAAGGCCCTATTGATTTCGAGTGGACTCGCACCGGCTTCGACAAGCTTTTTTGTCAGAGTCAGCCGTTCCATGGGCTCAGAGATGTGCAGGACATGCGGCAGCGCAGCCCCCAAGGATGCTGAGCTTGGGGGCACCAGGCACTCGAACAGCATATCGACAACTTTTGTATTTGCGGCTATAACGGCATGGCACAGAGCGGCGGCTTTGTACTCATTCGGGTTCGCGCCAGCGGCCAGTAGCTGCTTCAGTGTTGCCATTGACACTGCATCTCCTTTCGTTTTGGAGAGCGACTGTACTTCGTGCACAAGGACCCAGCTGAGATCTTCCTTGCGGTTCGACTTGGCCGTAATGGTACGAAGTTTCCACGCCTTGCCCTCTGTGGACGGCAATTGTACAAGGGCATTCAAGCCGCAGCTAATGGATGACTCTGAGATTCTGCCCTGAAATACTAACTCGAGAACCTTAGGGTCTGGGTTGACGACCGCCTGTTTCACAATGGCGCCATCGAGAAGGTTGACATCAGCGCTACCCTGCTGCAAGAGGAGGTGCAGCAACGACATATCCACTGGCTTCTCGGACAACGTCGCTAGCAGGGCGGTCGAAACCTCCGTGACTCCAATGACTGCGCCGGCGTTGAGAAACATGGTCATCATGTTGAATCGCGCTCGATGGTCTGCAACCTGCATCACGTCATTCAAGTGAGCCGCAGCAGTTTGTGGAGACGCCTTTTGAAGAAGAGCGGCCAGTAGCTCTGTGTCGTTTTGCTTTATCAACGACGCCAATCCTGGTCCTTGGCTGAAGTTGACATCCGCTTCGTATTTGAGAAGCAGTTTAATGAGAGAATTGTCTCTCTGGGATACGTCTTGGTTGATAGCATCGTGAAGAGCGGCATGCAGACAAGGACCAGACAAGGACCTCTGCAAGAAGAGCTCCGCCATCTGGTAGCGATCCACATTTGACAGCTTCTTTGTGAGCGGAAACACAATTGACAGGGTCTCAGGTGTAGGCTGCCCGGTCAGTATCTTTTTGGTCATCGGAATATCCCCCCGGAGCACGGCAGTCCGCAGAGCTTCACCGGACTTGTGATCAACGGACGCAACCGCGTGCTTGTTGGATGAATATGACGCCGGAGAGTTTGTAACGCGTTGGGGCGACGCAGGCGAGTCAGCGGGGAAGAAGGGAGAAAGGAGCAAGTCAAGCGAGTCCATGTCGCCTGCCTCGGCCGCATCAATAAGCATGTCATCAAGTGCGATGCCATTAGCGCCTTTCCGAAGCAACAAGTTGAGAACGGTGTAGCGGTCAGCGAATGGCGCCTGTTTAGCAATGAGCGGCACACAGCTCGACGCCAGAGATGCGTTGAGCGCGCTACCATCGTGAAGCAGCGACTTGACGAGATCTAATTCTCCTCGCGCGATTGCCGTCTTCAGCACCACGGCGTCGTTGTATTCGACAGAGGCGCCGTATCTGGCCAGAAGGGTCGCCATATCTAGAAATTGCGCCTCACAAGACCTTTCGAGCGCTTTCGCGAGGACCATGCCGTCGGCACCAGCGCACAGGAGAAGTTCTGCCATCTCGACCTTGACGGCTGGGTTGAGAGACGGATGACCATGTAGTATCTCGAAAGCCTCGTCGAGGCCCGGTCTTTGAGGGGGCCGGTTCCCCATGATAATTGCCAAGGCAATATCTCGTCTTCCCAGCCCAACGGCGGACTTGAGAGCCTCGGCTTGGTTGTGGTTGCCGTCGGCCGTGGAGCGGCTTAGGTGCAGCACCGTCTCGAGGCATCCTGCTCTCGCTGCATCGCACATGGCTGCCGACGTCAAGGATGAGGGCGGTCGGCCCTCGGAGCGGAGGATGAGGCTGATCATGCGTGACTGCCCATGGATGATGCAAGCCTGGCGAAATGCATCTTGACCAGCAGGCGTCTGCGCCGTGCTCGCGCCATGTCTCAGGAGCAGCTCGACGATGGGCGTGTTGCCGCTGCGAATGGCCGTAGGCAAGCACGCGTCAATGGCGAAGGAGTCGGCGTGAGGGAGCAGAACCTGGGTCATTTCGAATTGGTTGCCGTCGACAGCCAGCTTCAGCAGCCTGGCCTTGTCGCCAAAAGACTCGGAACTCCGCCGCCTGCTGAGAAGTCCGCTCTTTTGCTTCTGCGAGCCGCTGAGATCGACACCAGCAGCTGCCAGCTTGGCGATGAGCGCCTCCGCAACGGCAGGCGATCCGGCACTGGCGATCCATGTGCTCAGGACCTCAAGGACCTCGTGGGGGTCCCAGTGCTTGCCCTTTTTGAGATTGTTGGTAGAAAAAGCCCGGCTGAGGCTACTCTTGGGGCGATACTGGGCGACGTCGGCCGCGCGCCGCTGCATGAGCTCCTCGGCCGTCTGGTCATCGGCAGACGTTCGAAACGAGGGTGGCGGCAGCGGGCGCGGCAGCGGCGTGAGAGCTGGCGGCAGGACGATGCCCCATTCTTGGGAGATTTGGATGATGCGCCGCTGGCGCTCGTTGGAGGTCAGGGCAGGCATGCTGAAGCGAGTGCCGAGGGCGGCATCAGACGAGCTGAGGTGAGGGAGAGCTGAAGCTGTGGGCACCCAGCTCTCGATGTTGTCTCATCAACGTGCTGCTTCAAGATCGCTCCCGTACGGTAGATAGGAAGGTGCGAGGTCAAAGATTTTAGAATCTGGGACAAACGAGGGACAGAAGCTGATAGCCGACTTTGTCTAGTACCTTGGACCTTGGCTGCCAGGCTGAGCTCGAGGCTGTAACCTGCCTCAAGTATGTGCCTCGAAGCTTGAGGCTCCCCGGCGGCGTGAGGCGGACGTCATGGAAGGGACGGTCCCACACCGGGTTCGGGATGGTGCAGCCGCAGCGCAGCCCCTGTAGCGCAGCCCCTGTAACGGGCCCCTGTAACGGTTCGCGGCGTTCGAGCCAAGCAGCGTGGTTGGTGCACATTCCGAACTGGCCTCGAAGGCACAGGGGCAGTGCCCCGGGGGCTAGGGAGCTCGGTCCACTGAATAGAGCCCGCTGTTCCGACGCCACAGCGAGCACCGCCCCGACTGTTCGGTGTGCAGCACCGCGCGCAACAGAGGATGGGGATTCGACTTCACTTCTACCGACACTTCGTCCATGCATGCGGCGCGGTGCAAAGCTCTGGACGTGTTGAGCTGTTCCATCTCGGAGAACTCCCGCTCCTGGCCGTGTAAATATAGAATCCCGCCTTGCATCCCTGTCGCCGTAATATCGGGGTCGATCGTCCTGCTGTCGCGGCCTCCTACACAGCCACCAACAAGCCGTTCTGCCGGACGTCGTCTCCCTGTCACACCACCCTTGGCAGTTGAGGAAATCGGGAAACCATCGAGCTAGCGCGTAATGTGGTTGCGCGGCCCTCGACGCACATCAAGGGCGCAGGAAACGAACCTTACATCTGCGAGCTGATGACGCCATCTAATTCCCATGCAGGCTTTAAATCAGCGAGCAAGTCGCGACAGCTCGACAGTGGCATCGCTGTGCTCGTTCGTAGCGCCAATGAACCGCTCCAGTGCAAGCACCTCCAGGATTGAGGAGCTCATAGATATGAATAAGCCGGGCCGATGTCAATCCGGTCTGGTGGCATAGTTGGTTAGCGCGTCGTACTAATAAGTTGTTAACCTCAACTACAAGTAATGCGAAGGTCGAGGGTTCAAGCCCCTCCTGGACCAGATTCTTTTTTTTTTGTTATATTTTTTTAATCCATGGCCATGAGTACCAGGACGGTTGACTGCTTGTGACACTATTTTTCGTGTTCATGACTCGTTACCTCAAATCCCACGTGTCAATGGCAGCAATTTGCTGCTGCAGCGCACGAGTACACAGCCGCCTTGCCGCCTCGTACCCTACACCGGCAGCAACCCGCGACTTGGAGCCAGACATGGCGGCGCCAATTTATGTGATGTCTATCGTCGATCATATCAGTTATCCGTCACCAGCTCTTTATGTTTCGTAGAATTCTATGTAGGTGGCTTGAATGCAGGTGGGGTTGTGGTTGATAGGTTTGATAGGCACATATGGACAGAATCCATCCAAGCCCTCCACACCAACATTCGTTGCTTGATCTATCACCAACCACAGGTCCGAAGTAGCATGCTTAGCCAGATCTTGAGCCGCTTTCTAGCGGCTACTCTCCCCTGCCGAGGAGACTTTCACTCAGATTTTGGTGAGTCGTCATACGATCATCGAAACCTCTTTGCTGGTATTCCGCAAGAGTGCGTGCAACTGGTCTTGCGTCTCGAAACGCCAAGAATGAAGAAATGCCCACCATTTCGCTCCAGTTCGGCCCACATCGGCTCCATGACACGTCACGAAGACGCCAAGGCTCCGACAGTCTCCCCTCAGCGGGCCGCGCCGCAGAGGCCGGAGTTCTTTCCGAATGCCATCAAGTGTCCTTGCGAAGAAACAAGCCAAGATGATTGTTTTGGGCGCCAGTGTGGCTCAAATCTGGCAGCGATGATGTGCCATCTAATAGAGTTGTTGGCAGAGGCTATGTTCAATCGTAGTAATGAGTCGCATTGGTGATATGGGAGGCAGCAAGAAGCGGGTGAGAATGGGCTGAACCAGACGAGCCCTGCTTGGCAGAGAAAACGGAAAGACAACACCCTAAGGAGTACTTACTTGTAGCCAATTGACTAGAGGGTATGCACATGAATCAATCCGACTGACCAATTAGCGGTCCGAGAGCTTACGGCATAGTTACTGTACTTTGCGCACATAAACCCTATCGAACAACACTGCACGAGCAGAGTCTCCACCTTGGCACGCATGGCAACGTTCCTGACTGAACTGAGTTGCAGGTCGATTTCTCAATAACTCTGCTTTTCGCGATGCTTTCGACCTGACGGGCAGCAATCCTTTCGAACTCCAATGGAACTCCAAACTTCCAGGCATGTGTGATACGTGTGCGGCCCTCTGACAGCTCTGAAAGCCTACAATGGTGGAGTGAGCCGAGCGAGCCCACCGCCCTCTCATGCATGCCACACCTCCACCGAGCACACACCGCACATTTCGTTCCTGCAAAGGGTTCCGATTCGTCCGTTGGCTCAAAAGAATGGCAAACCACGCGGGCCAATAGTTTGCCAGCTGCCAAGAACGTCGCGACATGTGAGAACTGAGCGCTCGCCTCGGCGGACTTGAAGTCAAGCGTTCCTACAAGCAGAACATGACAGCATTGGATGGAACTCAGAATATACACCCCTTTCCTTCCATTAGGTACCCCGTTCATGCAGCTGAAGTACACGTCGACACAATAGTCTATGAAGTCACTCTCAAGAACCTGCTGCAGTTGGACAACTCAGACAGCCTCATCCCATTCCATACTGAAGTACCTCTTTTGAGGGGTTTATGCAGCAATGAGCTCTCCCCTCGTCTTTTCGGAAGCGTGTGCGGACCTGGCATTGGATTGGCCCCGCCCCGGCATCATTGCCAGCATGGTTGTGCTTCAAGGGTGTATATGTGGTGCAACAACTCACGAGGTGGAACCCCATCATGGCTATGGCATGAGTGGAGTGTCGAATCCCAGCATGAAACGCTGCATACTTGTAACCGAGCGCAACGAGTGATTACGAGTATATCTGTGCGTGGCCCCGTCAGTCCCGAACGAGGTGTTACGTCTTCCTTTTCCCCCTCTGAAAAAGGCCTGTGTATACCACAAAGCAGCTTATTCTTGCAGCCGTACACGCACTTCGCCCGCATCTCAACAATGGACTTCCATCGCAGCGCCGAGGACATTCGTGTCGAGGACAACCACATCCTCAAGGCTCGTCTCGCAACCGTTTCTGGTGAATGGCAGGACGCTGAGTTCGACCTGAACGACGCTCTGGGCAACGAAGACGGTGTGACTTCCCACGCTGCTCTATAATACGCGAAAGTTTCTCCCTGCTAACTCTTTGCCAGGCAATATTCAATGGGGCAGCCGCGGTAAGCTTCCTTCATACAAATGCGCGATAACTCATCGTGCTGAGCAATTGCTATTCACACAATCTGACACTTGACGCAAACCATTTACAGACTTCTCTCATTCCGCTGATGAAGTCACCTTCTCCATCGAGGGCGATGCTCAAGTCCCCATTCTACGCGTCTATCTCCGCTCCATCAGCGGTGAGCAGTACTATCGCGATATCAACCTCGCGGAGCGCATTGGCAATGAGGACGGCAGCTTCGTTTTCGGTATGGCGCTATCTCTGAGTACGTTTGCTCCTCAAATGAGTGACTGACTTTCCACCTCTAGCCTAAATCGTGGATCCTACGATCATGATTTAAGGTTTTGTAGCCAGGGCATGCATTTGAGATTTGATGACTCATTCGGCGAGCTTCTGAAATACACATTATGTAGGAGTGCAAGATTGCAGTCACTGACAATTGGCCCCGATTGACTGCCTCCGGCAGCTGAGTGAATTTGAAAGGAGCCATGATAGCGCTATAGCTATTCAAGGCGATATATTCACAATACGTCGAAGCAACTTCCAGACCCTGTAGGTCTGCGAGGGGTATCTCACGTCCGTCAATCCTGCAAGCTCTTCGACAGTCCTTCCCTGAGCGCCTGGAATGGATGGATCACCATCCTTGTAGTTGTATACCTTTGCGTGCAGATCTTCTACGGAACGATCTCGTAGAGCAAAGAACAGCTGATACACCTGATTCATCTGCCACCTCCTTCCCCGTAGCACCGTCATAAGCCCAACTATCACCCTTCCAAATGGGCCATAGGAAAGAGCATTCTGATAAACATCCCCATTCCCAGTCTGGCGATCGGCGCTCACCATCCTATGATTCGTTGTGTTAATCTCATCGTTGGTTTGCAGACTGGGGATGACGTCTCCGTGGGGATCATTCGCTCTCACGGCCTCGAGCATCCACCTCAACACCAGGTCCGATAACACCTCGTTCGGCTTGATCTCGCGATTTACGAAGCCCCAGCTTGCGAGGCGTTCTTCCAGCCATCCCACGCCAGAGACACGAAGGAACCGGAAGCGCTGCCGTCCGAGGTCATAGTGCACCCCGGGAAACCATTTCTGGGTGATGCCAAAGTCATCAGGTCTGCCATCGCGTGGCTTTCGTTTGGCAAGACAAGGCGTGAAGGCGTAAAAGCGGTCGTGCAGCGACAGGGCGTGGTAGACAAGATCAACAGCCGTCGACACGTTTTGGCTGTGGAATTGAGGCCAGTCCAACCCGACGCCGCCAACAAACTCTGGGATCCCAAGGGCGCCAACGGTGTCGATGATGCCCATAAACTTCACTGGGGGCGATAGCTTCGGGGCGCCGGCTTCTTCATCGCCGATGAGTGGCCAGCTGGCATGTCGGCGGAAAGCTCGAGACTGGGGTGAATGAGGTGCGTCGATGGGATCGTCGGAGCGGTAGATTTTGTAAACTTGATGGCAGAGGAGGTCGGTCTCCGCGATGTTGACAGTGCCGTCCGGGTTCATGACATGTTTGACAATGCCGCAGTTGTTGATCATGCCCGCAATCGACCGTACCAAAAAGGCCCCACGCGATAAACCGAACATCCAGAGCTGGCGGTCGGGATAGGTATAATTATAAACGATGAACCTGTAGGCTGCTATGCACTGTGCGGCAATGTCTTGTCCTGTTATCCCGTCAAAGACATAACTGTCACCCTCTTAGCAATAATCGCAAGGCATCAAGTAAATAATTGCTGGGGACAGCTCACTTTAGAAATGTGCTTCCAAGCCCGACACCATGGATGTACCACGCCCGGCCGTCCTGGAAATGTTCATGCGTGTCAGTTGGATCGTCAATCTGAATGCCCACTGTCCGGGCCAAGAGGTATATGTTCGATTTCGTATTTGTTGTGCGGCCGCACCAAGTGCCATCGCAGAGGATGATGAGCGGCCTAGCCCGAGCCTTATCTGGGCCTAGTGCTGGCTGGTTAGACATTATTCAGGCAATACACGAAGACTGCGATGACTGTGATGTGTTGGACAATGCCTCGAGGTACGGACAAGGACCTTACGAACAAAGATGCAGAGACATGACGAGGTGAGATTAGCGCGGCAAATGGATCTAAAATATCATTTTCTCATAGATTTCCCACATGCAGCATGCTGCTGAAACATACTTCCGACGATTGACGGTACGGTGCGCAATGCGTCTCAACCCCGAATGCGGAAGTGCACTGTGACCGGAACCGGATGGATTAGGTTCAGCGTTGCAACGCCTTTTCAATCTCTCTGCTCACAAGCTTCTAGTCAATCAGCTCAAATACATATTTTCCAGAAGTTGGCTAAAAGCCGGCAGTTTGTACTTGCGTTCCCTTCTGCCGAGCAAGGCTTCACTTGGCCGCGTCGCAGACAAACTCTGCATTCCAGCCGCAATCTTAAGCGCATTTCGCAAACTTCCGCAGTGTTTCACAAGCTTTCGCAACGTAGAATTGATCCCCCTTGCAAATCTCTCAATTATTCAGATAACAGCGTTGGGGTAGATAACACCGCATCTGAATGTAGGAGCCATGGTGACGTATTTTGTTCTCTCGCGGTCGGTAGGGCAGGGATACCAGCATTGACCGTTGTCAAGCGTCTTGGTCTGAACCGGCCACGGGCAGTCGGTTCGATAAAAGAAAGTCTCACTCGTAACACCCGTAGCATGAGCGCAGGTTGAGCAAGCCCTCTTCGTGGACGTTATGGTTGGGCACGGACTGGTAGGCGGAGGGTCCCAAGGCGATTTGATGTCGTAGACAGTCGTTGCGCAGCCCTTTGGACACTTGCCCTCACAGCACGGGAAGTATGTCAGCGATGTCGCAATGCGATCCGGACAGTCCTTTGGGTTAGTGATCGTGGCTGTGACAGTGCAGTCCTGGACGCAGCATTTCGAACAGACGTCAAAGGTGGAAGTGATGGTCGGGCAGGGCCCCTCTGCGTGGGCGACAGACGCGAGCCTATGGGGTTGAAAGGTAAGTGACGACTTTTTTGAACAATTGAGCAGGCGCTTACAAGAGAAGAACAGAGGTCACCGTTCCAAGGAAAAACATCATGTTTCTGGTATTGGAGAGCGCCTTGTTGACAATGTGCTGCTAGGGAGAGTGTCCCGTGTAGGAACCGCAACATTGACAATCACTCATCTGTCGCGGAACCATGTCGCCTTAAGAACTATGCTGCATTGTCGGACCACTGATCAATATTGATAAGACGGCCTTGATTTGCCCCGATGGATAACCCTTTGGATGCGAGAAGAAACGCCACAGATCCTAGGGTTGGCAAATAGCTGAACGCCTTGAGCTCGTATTTGGCCTGCTGACTCTTTTCTGTTTTAGCACCCAAGTCCATGGACACGATGCCGGCCGGCGCCAAATTTCAGCTTCCATTCCCCGACATGGTGCCCCCTGCTGGCATCGGGCATCTGGCAAGTGCATTTGGGCCAAGGCATTCCGCCGACTCTGAACCCACCCCAGTTGCTATCTTGGATTTTCTACCTGGGAGTGTCCAACCCAGGTTCGCCTTGGCGGATCTATCCGGTGCTCCGACGCCGGGAGCGGCGCCGTCGGCCTCCACCACCCCCCCGCGGCACGGAAGCGTTCCGGCGTATTCCTCGGGCGCAGAACCCCCTCTCTAAGCTGTTAGTAATGGTTGCATCATCCGGCCCAGCATCGTCCGCAGGTGGCTTAAGCTATCCCAGCAACACCGCACCCAAGCTCATGGCTCAACTCCTCGTGCGTGCCGCAGCTTCGCAACCACTATTGACAGCTTCCATCCGCGCCGCACAGCCAATCCGATCCCCAACGGCCATCAGACGGCTCGCATCCTCTGTCAGACGGCCCGCATCCTCCACCGGAGCCATCCCTACCCCTCAGCGTCGGAGCTCCTCCCTGCACCTCCTCGGCAGCAGCCCCAAGGCGCCACCGCGAGATTCGTTGCTGCAGCACCAGAAGAGACGGAGCAGCACCATGGCGCCCATTCCCAGCACCATGAAGGCCGTGCAGATCGCCAAGAACGGCGGCGTCGAGGTCCTCGAGCTCAAGGACATCCCCGTCCCCAAGCCCGGCCCCGGCCAGGTCCTGGTGCGCAACCGCTTCGCCGGCGTCAACTTCATCGACACGTACTTCCGCACCGGCCTGTACCCGGCGCCGCACTTCCCGCTGACGCTCGGCCGCGAGGCCGCCGGTGAGGTCGTCGCCGCCCACGGCTCCGTCGCCGACGTCGGCCCCGGCGCGCGCGTCGTGTACAGGAGCCCCGACACGTACGCCCAGTACACCGTCGTCGACGCCGCCAAGACCGTCGCCATCCCCGACGCCATGACCGACGAGCAGGCCGCCGCCGTCACCCTCCAGGGCCTCACGGCCTGGACCTTCATCCACGAGGCCGGCAACGTGCAGCCCGGCCAGTGGACGCTCGTGCACGCTGCTGCCGGCGGCGTCGGCTCGCTGCTGGTGCAGATGCTGCGCATCGTCGGCGCAAAGGTCATCGGCACGGCCGGCTCCAAGGAGAAGTGCGAGCTGGCGCGCAGCAACGGCGCCGAGTGGACCATTGACTCGCGCAGCGAAGACGTCGTGGCGAGGGTCAAGGACATCACTGGCGGCCACGGCGTCGACGTCATCTTTGACGGCGTCGGCAAGGCCACCTTTGACGCCGACCTCCAGATGATTGCCATGAAGGGCCATCTCATTTCATACGGCAACGCGGTAAGCTCCTCTCGAGCCCAGTCCATCCCGTGCCATCATGCTAATGACACGACCAGTCCGGCGCCGTGCCCCCGGTCAACATCCTGCAGCTTGGCCCCAAAAATGTCAAGCTTTTGCGCCCCATCGTCGACGGCTACGTCGCCGAGCGCGAGGCCTTGGTCAAGTACACGGCCGAGCTCTTCGACCTCGTCACCTCGGGCAAGATCAACGTCGCCGTCCACGAGGTCTACCCCCTCAAGGATGCCGCCAGGGCACACTCGGATATCGAGAGCAGGAAGACGACGGGCAAGCTGCTCATAAAATGCGATTAGCTTCATCAATCATATTCATGCTCCTTTTAGATTTTGCACATGGCAGCATCAGTAGCGTTTCTAAAGTTGTTGAATCATGTCTATAGGCTTTTGTGCTGTCCAGGTCCGGCTCTTTGCTCTTTGGAAACCACTCTCGCGTCTACTGGGCTACTGAACCTTGGGACTTGACCGCGGCCAACAGCTCGGGCGGGGGCTCCTGCCGGTAGCCCTGAGGGTTGTTCTCCACCCATCGCCAGAGGTCCTCGCAGGCCCGCTCCATCGTCAGCTCCGTCTTCCACTGGAGCTCCTTGTTGGCAAGCGCCGGGTTGGCCGTCAGGTCCAGCACGTCGCCGTCACGGCGGGGAACGACCTCGTACGGGAGGTCGCGGCCCACGACGGCGCTGAAAGCCTTGATCATCTCGAAGACGGTGCTGCCGCGGCCAGAGCCCAGATTCCAGGCCTTTACACCGGGCTGATGCTCGCGGAGGTATTGGAGCGCAACGAGGTGGCCCTTGGCCAGGTCGAGGACATGAATGTAGTCGCGAATGGCGGTACCGTCGTGCGAGGCGTAGTCTAGTGCGCAGCATGTCAGTAAGTGGCCATGAAACGAGCAAGGATACACGGTAATGGCTCACCATCGCCAAACACCGCCAACTTCTCGCGCTCGCCCGTCGCCACCTTGCTTAGAAGGGGCAGCAGGTTGTAGGGGACGCCCTGGGGGTCCTCGCCCATGATGCCGCTGGGGTGAGCGCCGCATGGGTTGAAGTATCGCAGCAGCGCACCGTTCCACTGCTCAAAGGGCTTGCCAGCCTTCTTGAGGGTGTTGCGCTGAGCGTTGACGTGGTCGGAGATGACGTCCTCAATCGTCGACTTGGTGCGGCCGTAGGGGTTGGTCGGGCCAATGGGGCAGTGCTCGGGGATGGGGATCATGTTGGGGACGCGGGTTGCGTCGCCGTACACCGTGGCAGAAGATGAGAAGACGATGTTGGTGACGTTGTTGCGCTCCATGGAACGCAGCAGAGCGATGCTGCCGCCAACGTTAACACGGTAGTACTCGAGGGGGATGACGCCCGACTCGCCGACGGCCTAGACGCGCGGGTGCCCTGTTAGCTGTCTGCATGATGGGGCCCGTGGGGACGGGAGCTTGCCTTGAGAGCGGCGAAGTGAATGACGCTGTCAATGGCCGGGTGCTTGGCAAACACCTCGTCGAGGGCCTTCTCGTCGGTCACGTCGACCTGGTAAAAGTCGGGGCGGCGACCGCAGATCAGCTCGATGCGGTCGAGGGCAACCTTGGACGAGTTGTAGAGGCTGTCGACGATGACGACATCGTAGCCGTGCTCGAGGAGGGCAAGGGTGGTGAAGGAGCCAATGTAGCCCGTGCCACTGTGACGACGACGTTAGCAAGGGAAGGGCCTCGAGGCTGGCTCAGAGCAAGAGACTGGGGGCGTCGACATCGTACCCGGTGACGAGGACCGTTCCTACAGCCATTGTGCGTCGACTTGAAGTATCGCGGTGTTGATGGGAGGAGATGAAGCTGGGAAGTTTATGGCGGGGCAGCGGGAGAGTGAGGGGTGAGGGGTGAGGGGGAGGGGCAACGCTCAGTTATGTATTCGTAGAGCTTGGCCGGTGCAGATGAAGCTTGAGAGTCGCTGAGAAGCGCGCCAATGGAGAAGAGAACGGATAGAGGGACCCTACGAAATAAAAGGGAGGCGAAAAACAGAGGGCGCCACCGAGAGAGCGGGTTCGCAGATGCATCCGGCAAATGACGAGGCGGTCAAACATCATTAGAGTGCCACACGTGGGCTGGCGAGCTTCAGCGGGACGGCAGCTAGTGACTAGGGAGTAATAGCACCTGGTAGTCAGTTTACGAGCACTGTGCTATTGTTAGCCCCTTTTCCCGACCTCCATGACTAGTGAGGCGACGTCGATCTCGGGTTCGAGATAACGACAGTGGGGACACGAAGCTTGTCATGGCCGATGGCGCTCATCGGAGACCAGCCAGCCAGCTATGGAAGGTACGTTGCCATCCTGTGCACCGGCCATTAGACTGCAGCACTGCGTTCCTCAGGCGCGGCGCGACATCGTGGTGGCTGGCCTTGTCCCCGCGATTCGATGCTTGGCTGCGCTGCTGGGAATTCGCTGGCCGCGGGGGGCGTCGCCATCTAACGAACGCAGTGGGGGAGAGCGCCGCCAGGGGTCTGTCTGCCAGGTGAACCACAGCCGCACGTGACCCGTTTGCGGTTGCGAGTTACCCGCAGCGGCTGTGCCGCCTAAACCTCGGCGCGCGACACGCCGGCTCGTCGCGTGTTACTTCCCATCGCCAACAAAACAAGCGTGAGAGACCGAGCATACTGCAAACGAGCGTCTGCTTTCTTTTTACGTGTCTCTGGGTTTCTTCGACAAGCAGTAGCCTTCTGGAAATCAGCACTTTTGCAATTGGGCGATTTCTGCGCCGCGCTTCGCCTTTCTCAACCTCGCCGATTTGTCCTCTCAGTTATGCTTGTCACTGTCAGCCCCCAACATGCCCTTTGTTGACCAGCGCAACGTCCACGACTCGCCGCTACAGGGAGGTTGACGGCCGGCTTCACCAAACAAAGGCCGTTTTGAGCTTGGATCCCATCCTGAGCATTTCACTGTTTACTCTCCAGTGACCGGATTGTTGCTATTTCCATCTCAAGAAACCTACCTTCATCGCGCCGACTTCTTACAACTTGACAAGCAAATCTCACTTCCATTACCACAACTCATAAATTTTCATCCGTCCAAAAGACGCAATACCTCATATCTGATCTCAGTCCCACGCAAATTCGCCATGCCGCCCCAAGCCGCAGGACGACGGCGAACCCCCCGGCTCGCTAGCCGCGAGCCAGACAGCGCGCCATCTGCGCAAAGCGGCTTTCAGAAACCAAACCTGCCTCCACTACAAGGCACTCCCAGCTCACGGCGGCAGTACGCCTATGGTGCCGCCGCAGAGCCAGTACCCTCGCGCCCAGGGAGGGGGATGCAGCGTGGCCAGGTGCTAGATCTCGGCACTGCTGTTCGGAGTGCCTTGGTCCGACACGACGAGGAAGAAGAGCATGGCGGCAACCCCGGTGCCGCTCGCGTGCTGGAGCAAAGCGCTGACCCGGATGAGGACGAGCTGGCCGGTCCGACCGACACTGCCTGTGAGTTTCTCCCCACGAAAGGATGAATATTGGTCTAATCCTATGTAGCTCGCGCTCCGTCACAGATTGTTCGCGAAACGTTCAATCTGGGGGTTCAGGGGACCGACATGAGTGAGAACGATGACGCCCGCAGTTTCGGTATGGAGAGCGACTACTACGTGGATGCAACGATAAATTCGACACCCGGAGGCATACCGCCGCCTTCAACCCGCGGCGCGGGTCGCGCCATGGCCTCCAAGGCCGACGCCGTCTCGGCCAGCCCCAAAACCCGTACCTCTTTTCGCAGTCAAGGACGGCCTCGTCAGTTGCAGGATTTGGCGGAGGATAACTCGTCTGATCTTGACGCGGAATCACAAGCCGCCATCACAACCAAGCGCGACGGTAAGCCGCTTGCTGCCGAAGCCGTTGGCGGGACGCAAGCAAACGTGAGCAAGCCGCCTCGACAACGCGGACGAGGTGCCGGAGAGAAGGAGGCCACAGAGACCGAGGACAATCAGATTACCAAGCCCATGGAGCTCCGGCAAAGCACCAGCACAAATATTCTTGCTTCAAGACGTGAGCAAAGGGGCGTCAGGGGCAAATCTCAGACGCGCAGCACCCGAGCAGGCCCGGACCGCCCGTCAGAATCGGAGGGCAGGATGCGTCCAGAGCCTGCCTCTGTGGTCCCGGGAAAGTCGGTGCCGTTACGAAGGCGAGGGCGACCCGCAGCAGGAAACCAGTCGGCTGGTATCAGCAGCCCCAGACGGAAAAGGTTGGAGGGAGAAGACTCTGGGGAAGAAAGCGGCTCAGAGTCTGGCCAATGGATCACTGGTGCAACAAGAGCCTCGGCCACAAATGCACTGTTTGCAAACGCCCCTCTGCTGCAACCGAGCTTGACGGGACACCACGCACCTGCCCGGAAAATGCTGGGCGCCGGAGATCTGAGGCGATATGAACGTGATCAAGAGACCGAGGATGAACAAATCGCACCACAAAATTGGGAGGGCTGGCTTGGATTTCTCGTGCCTGGGCCTCTGCGCAGAAGATTCCAAGTCGATGAGACAGAGGGCGATGAGGAGGACGAGGCACCAGCTATAAACTGGTGGCAGCTGCTCAACCCCTGGACATACATCAAGGCCATGGCCTGGGCCGCTGTGGCCATTTGGGAGTGGTTCACAGGCATCTTTGCATCATTATTCCCCTCTAGAACGCCAATATTGATGCAACGCGCCTGGCGCCAGCTGCCGTATGCCATTTCCGGCGTCATATCCCTCATTATAGCACTGGCTCTCATGAGAGCTGCATATACTCATTCAAGGAATTCCACAGTGGACGATCTCTGGGATCCTGTATCGCGCGGCTCTGCGTGGACTTCGCTGGGGGACATCACCGGCAAGATTGGCGGATACATGCCGCGCGTCTCGTGGCCGTCTTCTAGCTGGGGCAGCGGCGACATTACGTGGGAGCTGGACGGCGACGCCCGTGCAACGTGTGACGACTACCTCCAGAAGACGAAGCAGGCGTTCCAATCGCTAGAGAAGACCGGCAGACTCCACGACGGGGCCCTGAAAAGATTAGAGGACCTGCTGCCCAAGGTCGTGCACATGCAGCTCAAGAACGGGAAGCCCGTGGTCGCAACAGAGTTTTACCATGCTCTGAGAGACCTGATCCGTGAAGACGACACCGTCTTAACTTTTGCCGATGAAGGCAGTGAATACGACGTTACCTCAGAGCGGCAATGGAAGACTATTGCCACACGGCTGATGAAGGACCCGATGTTCACATCCAAGCTGAACATGACCGTCAATGAAGCCGAGAACAGACTTGGTGAGCGCGTCACCGGATTCTGGAACACCTGGGTCAAGCAGAACGAAGCCAAGATCCAGCAGGCCATCGGCTCGGCCGTCGATCAGATCAACTCGGCCGGCTCGCAGCGAGAGTTCGACGAGCGTCTCGGCGTCATCCTGAGTGCGCAGCTCAAGGACGCTGAGGAGCAGGGCGTGATTGTCACGCGTGACGAGTTCCTGCGGCTCCTGAACAACGACGTGGCGGCCCTACGCAGCGAGATTAGGGCCGAGCTCAGCGAACTGCAGCCGCGGCTCGAGAAGCTGGTGCGCGACTCGGTCGACCTGGCGACGCGCGACACGCCTCCCAGCATAAGCCGAGCCGAGGTCACGTCGCTCGTCAACGGCCTCGTGCGCCGCGCCTTTGCCGACATCAACCTCGAGGCCGTCGCGCAGGGCCAGATCCACGCCCACTGGGACGCCGAGCTCAAGCACCAGGTCAACTACTTCTCCATCGGTGCGGGCGCCACCATCGACGCCCGGCACTCGTCGGCCACGTATGACGCCTTCAAGCCGCGCTTCTTCTCGTCCGACGCCTTCCGCTCCGGCGTCCGCAAGCCGCTGCCGCCCATCGCTGCGCTCGCGCCCTGGGCCGACGTCGGCGACTGCTGGTGCGCCGCCCGCGCCGTCAACCACCGCGGCAACCCGCACGGCGCCACCCTCTCGGTGCAGCTCGGCCACCGCGTCGTCCCGCAGCATCTCGTCCTCGAGCACATCCTGCCCGGGGCGACGACGGACCCCGGCGCGCGCCCGCGCGACGTCGAGGTCTACGCCGTCATTTCCGATGAGGCCGTCCGCGCGCGCGTCCGCGACTTCGCCGCCGTCACGTACCCGGCACCCGACGCCGCCGAGGACTGGAACCACGCGCCCGCGGACCTGCCGGCGCACTTCGTCCTCATCAGCCGCTTCGTCTACGACGGCGCCGAGCTGCACGATGGCGTGCACGTCCACCGTCTGAGCAGCGAGCTCGTGGCCCTGGGCGCGGATACGGACCAGGTCGTCGTCCGGGCGACGAGCAACTACGGCGCGGCGGATCACACGTGCTTCTACCGCGTGCGGCTCTATGGGCACAACGTCGAGGCGGAAGGGCGGGGCCCTGCCGAAGGCATGGAATGGCAGTAGTAGGCGCTTGGGTAGGGTTAGAGAGTCTTGGGGGCGTTGTTTACTTTTCACGATACCGATTTCGTTTTCTTGAGCGGCGTCAGGTCATTGGATTCGTCGGGCAGAGCGACAGATGCGATGGCGCACTTAGATACGGTAGCAATGAAGCAGGGACAAACCCTGCCGTGGACATTTCCACGTACATTTTACACATACGAAGAATAACTCCAAGCTGTATGCACAAACGTAGAACCCAAGGGTATATCGACAATCCACCCCCCTTATCCGTCCAGCAGGCCGGTCGCCAGGGCCTCCAGATCCTCCAACGTCTCGGGCTCCTCGTTGACCTTGAAGACCTTGCCCGCTTTCTTGTCCTTGCCCTTCTTCTTCTGGGCTGCCTTGTGCTCGTCGTCGGACGCGTCCTCGAACCACTTCTTGGCGCGCTTCCGCGGCGGCTCCACCTCATCCTCGTCGTCGGCGGCGCCCGCAATCGGCAGCGACCGCAGCAGCGCCAGCGGATCGTTGTCGTCGTCGTCGTGACCCGCGTGGACCAGCCGCGGCGCCTCGTCGTCGTCGGACACGTCGCCGCCGTCTCGCTCGAGGGCTTCCCTGGCCTTGCGTTTGTCGCGTTTGTCGCGCTTCTTCTGCCGCGCCAGCTGCTTGTCATCGACGTCGGCCTCACGCACGCGAGCCGACTCGCTATCGACAAACTTCTGCCGCTGCTCGTCAGCCGGACCCTGCTGCTTGAAGTCGGCCTCGTCCTGCAGCTCGTAGAGCTCGTGCGCGTTGCCTTCGTCGTCAAACACCAGCTTGGACGGGTTGCCCTTGAACTTGAGCATCTTCTTCTTTGACTGCAGTGCCTTTTCGCGGCGCTTCGAGTCGATGACGTACGGCTGGTCGCCGCCTAGGCCGTCGAGGACCTTGACGCCGCCGAGAAGCGACTTTCTAGACTCGTTGTCCAGGTCGTCGTCGTTCAATCGCCGCTTCACCGCCAGGAAGTCGTCGTCGTCGCTGCCTTCGCCGCCATCTTCTGCTTTCTCGCCATCAAGGACGAGCTTGGAGTAGTGGCTCGACAAAACATCCTGGTTTTGTCGCTCAAACATCTTGTCGTACTTTGTCCGTACTTCGCCCTTCTTCTTCTTGGGCTTCTCCCCATCCAGATCCATCTCCGACTCTGACCCGCTCGACATGCCGTCGCGCGGCGCATTTTTAATCTTCTTGATATCCTGACCCTTTTGGAACTTGATTTGCGGCGTTCCTGGTAGCCCCATGCCCGCCGCGAAGCCGTCCAGGTCCAGCTTGTCGAGCTTGAAAACCTCCTTATCTTTCCGCAGGTGGATCGCTCGCGAATAGCTGATAAAGGCCTTTTGTCCGAGGTACTTGAGGTCTGGGTTCTGGAAGCACATGTTTTGCAAACTGTCCTTGATGCTCTTCTTCTTCTTCTCCTTCACGTGGACCTGTTGAATGGGGATCTTCTTTTGCTCCAGCCTCTTGACCATGCCCGCCTCCTCACTGGGGTCGAGAAAGAGGACGGCGCGGCCATTGCTTTGGTACCGGGCTGTGCGGCCCACGCGGTGGATATATGTATCAACATCCTCGGGGCAGTCGGCCTGGATGACCCAGTCCACGGCAGGAAAGTCGATGCCGCGCGCCACGACGTCCGTCGCGAAAAGGCACGACTGCTTGGCGGCTGTAAACCGAGACGTGATTTCAAGTCTCGCAAGCTGCTTTTGTCGGCCGTGAAGATGCAGGAGGGGAATACCGGGTTGCAGGTGACGGAAGCTTTCATAGACGAAACGAACCTGCTTGCCGGAGCTCAGGAAGACAATAATCTTGCTCTTCAGGTTCGACTTGATGAAGCCGTACAGGGTATCAAGTTTGTCGGGGAGAGGGGTCGTGATGTAGTGCTGCTGCAGGTTGGTTGGGGTAGCAGCGGTGGCGTCTTCGTGCACGGAAACGTATTCGGGATCCTTGAGGCTGAGCCGGGCCAGGTCGGAGACCTTTTTGCTCTGCGTCGCGCTGAACATGAGGGTCTGCCGCGCCTTGGGCAGATGCTCGACCAGCGCATCGACGGCAGACTGGAAGCCCATGTCCATGATGCGGTCGGCCTCGTCCAGCACCAGCACCTGCAGGTTGTCGGCGTCGAAGCCGGCCGTCTGGTCCAGATGCTGCAGCATGCGGCCAGGGGTGCAGACGAGGATATTCATTCGCGACAGCCGCTCCGCCTCCTCCTTGAGGCTCTTGCCGCCAATGACCAAGCCGGCGGAAAAGGCATGGTAGCGGCCAATCTTGCGCAAGACTTCAAAGATCTGGACGGCGAGCTCTCGGGTCGGGGATATGATGAGGGCGCCGAGGCCGTCGAATTCCGTCCATTGGGCGCGGTAGAGCTTCTCCAGAACGGGGACCAGGAAGGCCAGCGTCTTTCCGCTGCCCGTCTTGGCCGCGCCGAGAATGTCGTTGTTCTTGAGCCCGAGCGGGATCGCGCGCTGCTGCACGTCGGTGAGGGTCTGGAAGTGCGACGCCTTGAGTCCGGACGTCGTCGGCTGGGAGAGGGGAAGGTCGGCAAAGTTCTTCATCTCGGTCGACTTGGGATCCTGTGTCACAAGCGTCTCGTCAGTAAAGCCAGATGCAATGCGCTGCAATCGGAGCGTTTTCGATCCCCGACGTACCATGTCGGCCACGGCGGCCTCGAGCTTCTGCAGGTCCTCCTGGTCCCGCTTCCGCTTCTGCTGCCGAATCTCCGTCTTGCCCTGCTTCTGCGGCTTCTGCGGCTTCTGCCGCCGCCCGGGTGGTTGTGTCGCCATGTTGATTTGCGCAGGTGGTGGAGTTGAAGCACCAGCAGAAAAGTTGAAGCCTACAAAAAAAAAAAACCTAGCCTTGGAAACTTTTTGGCGGCGCCGCTAAGCACCGACTGCGGGGACGCTGCAGGACCGTCGGCGTGGTGGGCCGCGGGACCGGTAGTTCAGGCTGGCCACACTACACTCTAATCTGCCCATGGGCTCGACCAGTTAGTGCAGTGAATGGAATCTCTGATGAGGTAGGTAGACTGTGGCTATGAGTACCTTAGCGATTGACCTTTGCGACCCAATGTGCCATAGGCAGGCAGGTAGTCTTCGAGCGCACTCGCACTACTTTCATGATGCTTGCCCGCTTCGATAACAGCGGCAATAGCAGTTACCCATTACTTATCTAGAGAAATGCGCCTCGTTATTTCCGTCAGAAATGTTAATTAAGCAGGTGAGGGCGGAGCCGTCGCCCTGCCAGGGTCTTCCAGCAACGATGCTGTAAGCCGATAAGCCGATAAATATTACAGGGCACTGCATTGGTCGGAGCGTAAATTTCAGAAGGAACTAGATCATATGTTGGCACGTCAGCTCCTGGGCACGGCAGTGAGGACAAACGCGCAACCGGGTCTTTTGGGCCCAGATATCTTGAGGCATGAACACCAGCAATGAAGCATCACATAGGCAGCGCTGAACTTAAGTCCTTAGCTTGAATTCTTACACTTGCGTGAATTGCTTACTCCGAGTCTCATAATCTGAGGCGAGGAGGTCTGTCTACTGATTACCATCGCCTGAATCTTGATACAGCTACGTTAAAACAGAATAGAACCGTGATACGTTATGTCATATATCCCAAATTCCCCGTCGTCAAATAAGCACCCCTCAAGCCCCTTCTGCCTGCAGGAGGGGTAAAATATTCATCGACTCCAGCACCTCTCTCAAAACCTTGAGCCTAACCGGCTTCGTGAGGAACACATCCACTCCGCTCTCGGCCGCTTCTTGCTGCACGCTGTCCGACGCCAGACCAGTGAGCGTGAGTATGGCCACGGCCCCGAGCTGGTTCTTGTGTTCGTAGGCCCGGATGTGCCTCGTGGCCTCGAGCCCGTTCATGACCGGCATGGAAATGTCCATCAAGATGGCTGCGTAGTGGCTCGGGTTTTTCATGTACGTATCGACAGCCTCCTTTCCATTCGTCACGACTTCGAAGGCCTGACCGAGCTTTGCTATGTATGCCGATAGGACTTTGAGATTGATATGGTTGTCGTCGACGAGCAGAATTTTGTTATTGATGGTAGCGGGTTGCACAGGTTCCGGTGGCGTCTCCTCATCCGAATATGCTGGAGGTGTAGTTGATTCGGCTTCGGGCAGGGGAGCGACGTCTGCGTCTGCCGGCTTCGAAGGCGGAATTTCCAAATCTCGTACCAGAGCTGGCAATTCCAGTTTCTGTTGCAAAGATCTCTGTGTCGGCAACTGGTAAGTGCCTGAAGATCGTGACCTATATGGTCCCCGAGGGCGTGGAGCCGCAAGAGTTTTGGACTGGCTCATCCACCGTTTGTAGGCGAATGATATTGACCGCGCAATTTTACGGGGCCCAACTCTGAAAAATGTCTGTCAGTGGACTTCATACACCAGGACTGGAAGGATGAGAGGACGGTCACTCACGGTTGAGATATAAACTCAAAGATAGCCCCCTGCCCGGCCGACTCGTAGCCGGTGGACCGCTCGTAGGCCGTGAGAGCATCTGGGCACACCACGACGTTTGGAGTCTTGTCCAGTAGCGCAATTTCTTCAAACGACTCCGGCAGCGAGTCATTCGACCATAGCACAACATCTGCCGCCATCTTTTGAGCCTGGTCGTCGGAAACAAGCTCCATACGGAGCCAACGACGGCAGATTTCCTCCAAAATGGTGCGGCCGTCGAGGCCTGCGCCTCGACTCCCAGGATGATGGTGAGCAAAGCCAGATATTCGCACTCGCAGTCCCTTCAGTTCTTGCACCTGCTCTTCAAATGCTCGGTCGTCTTCGGGCAGTTCAAGCGGCGGTCCCCCCGGGGGCTGCGAGGACTGCTCCAGCGGCAGCGTGACGGTGACGGTCGTGCCAACTCCGACCTGGCTCTCGACGTAGACGCGGCCCCGCAGTTGAGACGTCATCTTTTTGACGAGGCTCAGTCCCAGGCCTGTACCCGCCGCTAGCTCGTCTTCTTGGGCAAATGGCTTGAATAACTTGTGGCGAAGGTAGTCCTCGCTGATACCCTTGCCCGTGTCCTGCACTATCAGCTTGACTTTACGATCTGATCCAAAACGCCTCGAAGTAGTCGCCTCTTGGCTCAGTGAAACCCGAATGGTGCCTTTGGCGGTGTATTTAAGCGCATTGCCAAACAAGTTCATAAAGATTCGACGGATGGCACCGGCTGGAAGGTTGAACATCCAGTTGCACGCTGGGTCGATTGAGAGGTAGACTGATACGTCTCCGAGTTCTAGCCGTTGATCTCGCTTCTTCTTGAGGATCGGACCGAGTTGTTCCAAAGCTCGCGCAGAGTCGAGCCGAGCCTGCGCCGCGATGTCGGGATCCGTTGGACGGCGGCCCGGCTTGGTGAACTGCCGAATAGCTTTACGCTGAAAATTGAAGCCCGCAAATATGCTCTCGGCTACCTCCTCAATAAGGCCGTCGAGCCTGGCATCGGCGTATAACGTCTTCTTGACAAAGTGATCCGATTTTGCGCGTCTCCGCAAGGTTGGTGCTTCCGCATTGGCTTCCTGCTTGCGCTTGGCCGTGAGACTATTCACTTTGGCATAGTCAAGGAGATGATCTATTGTGTCAAGCAATGTACGACAACATGTCTCGATCGTATGTATAGCGTTTTCCTGAAAAACACTCAACTCCGTATCGTTGAGTAGCTCGGTACCGAGGATGACACCGTGCAGGGGGGATCGTAGTTCGTGCGATAGCGAGCCCAGTGCATCCGATTTGGCCTTGTCCGCCTGCAGAGTCTCGACATGGAGAACCTCTGCTGCGGCAAGCGTGGCAAAGGCCTTGAGGAAGCTCAGCACCCCATCCATCGTGAATACCTGGGCGGGAGTGAGCGTGTAGACGAAGCCACCGGTGAGCCACCGTTCTCTCCTCGAGTCCCAAGCTGGCATAAAGGCAACGCTGCGCGCACCAGGGAAGGCCTGCTGTATGAGAGCCCCTTCTTCAAGCCTGCCGAAGCGTTTGCCACCTCTTCTCCGAGTGATGCCTGGGCCATCTCCATTGACACCCTCCTGCGTTGTTGCCACGTTACCAGATGCAGCACCGTCGCTGTCTTCTGAGGAGTCGCTGGACTGAAGCTCACCAACAGCATCAAAGCTGAAGATTTTGCCATGGGGGTATCGTCGAAGGAGCTTCGCAAGAAAACCTTGTGGTACCACAGCATCTGCGGGATTAGACTTGTCGCCGTTTATGCTGGAAGATCCCTGTATCGAGAAGCCAAGTAGGTCGCACGGGGGCCCTAACGGTTCGGTCGGTGATATGGGGGCGAGGTCATCACTGCTACTAGTCGACGACTGGTGGCTGGCCGCCTCTGCTGCCTCGGGCTCCTCAGATGGCTTGCGGACTCGCGGCACTCGATATGAGCCTAGGGTAACGTCGAAGAATAGACACCCCTCGACTCCGAAGGCCTCGCGAATAATGTTGGCTGTTTTTGAGAAAACATGACTTGGTCCATTTTCGCGTAAATCGCATACTTCGGCTTGACTTGAGGAATCTCCGGCCTTGACAAGGGGGGAAACACCGTCATGTAGAGAGCGTGAGAAAGCAACCTTGGGCGTTGGGTCGGGTGTCTCCGCGGGTGTACTACTCGGTGATTCCAGAGGCGCGCTAGTCAATACGGCCGCCTGGCGTTGCATTTCTTCGTCCTTGACTTGTTCGTGGCGCTCGGGGCCATCTTCCTTCACATCTAAGGCGCTTTCTGAAGCAAGCTTGTCGAGGAAAGGGTCCGGTTCGGATGCAGGTTGCCACCTAGATATGGTAGATTTGCCTTCCATGAAGGAACCCAGGCCCCGGTTCATGCGCTCATTTCGCCCGTAGGAATGCCTCAACCTGCTAATTTCAAGATGCTGGATGGCGGCGTAGGAAATTTCCTTCATGCGGCAGACACACTGGTCATTCCACGCTGCGGGACGCGTCGCGCTCAAGACGGACATGACGCCGATGTTGATCCCCCTCCGTGTGCGAACGGGCACAGCCGCGAAAAACTGGCCTCGGCCGCCAAACCGGCAGTATGGCTTTGAAGAGAAACGAGAATCCTGGGTCAGGTCGTCCACAATAGTAAGGGGAAACGCCTCGGGTCCCTGGCACTGATCCGACGCGCCAGCCGCCGTTGTGGCGTAGAGCACAGCTTCAGATAATCCATGGCTGCGAGGGATGGCGGTGCCACAGTGGACGAGAGGCGCTGCGCTGTCGCCGTTGGGAACTCCGGGTGTCAACGGTGTCGACGGCGTCGCCTCGGCGAGGATGTACTGATGGGTGGTATCGAAGAGGGATATGAAACAGCGCTCCGTGCCCGTCTGGCAAACCCCGAGCTGGGCGAGCGCAGTCAAGATGCTGTCTGGGGAGGTTGAAATCTCGGACGCAGGGAGCAGCTCGCCGCTGTTGTTGTAACGGAAGTTGGAGAAGAGGAAGGGGTCATATCTGGAAACAACGTCAGCTAGAAACGACGCGGGGCAGCACCAGGCCGAACGGACTTGAAGGTCTCGCGTTCCCTGACGGACTCGGACACGGTCTTGGCCGGTCTTGCGCTGTCGTCTGACTGCGGCGTAGCCATGGTTGGAGCGTCATCGAGGTGCAAAGTTTCCGTCAACCGCAAGGCATGTCTTCTTCCAGCGCAGTCGCCGCTTGCACGGGAGACGTCAGTCACCAGCACGCTCTTCGCATCTATGCTTGCATGCGGGACAAAGAGGAGGTGCAGAAATCATGGTTGCGAGTTGCACCGCCTTCGCAGGGCGGCTTCAAACATGGACTTGTCCAAATGCGATCCCGATCGGCGTAGTCGTGCTCCAGCAAGCCTGGCAAGCCTGGGCTCCTCGAGGCCCATCTACGTCCAGCGATGTCTTAGGCTCCCCTCCCGCTTACAGTACCCACTTCGCCACCTAGATGATCGTTCGTGCATGACAAAAATACCGAAACAAGCCTGGAACGCTTCTAGCGCGCGTGACGAGAGAGGCTGCATTAAAATGCAGCAATGACGCACCTTATGATGCTGCGAGTGACGATCCTTCGTCCTCCGATTCCTATCGCTCGTCATACCTGATTCCGAGGGACTCGATATGAGTTGGGCCAGGGATTCGTTGCTGTCCTCCCTGGGTACGGCAGTTGGTACCTTTCTGTCATCCTAGCGTCCGGATGTTTTACTCCGCGATTTTCAATCGTCGATTCAATCGTGGATTTTCTACCCAATTCCCATCCCCTGTCTGCCTTGCGTGTTTACGCGCTAAAGTACCTATGGATCCGCTATTCCCCCACCCACTCTGGCAGCGTCAAGCCCGTCCCGTTCTTTTACCCGTTTCCTCCAGTCTCCATTACTCGTAATCGCTCGTGCTTCCCGACGGAGAATCTGGTAAAGGCCATAGCGCTATTCGTAATTTGATCGCTTCCTACAAGTAGAGTTTAAATGAAAGACGAGGCTCCCGTTCTCCTCTTGCGGAGGCTTTTCTGCCTTGGGTACAGGAGATCGAGATTGCGTCGAGCTACGTTGTAGTTCCAGGTGCAAACGGCATAGTCGTGTCTCTCAAGACATCGGCGCAGGCGATGCGGATACGTCCTAATGTTCTTCATCAGTCCCGGCTACCTCGTCGATGTCATCTTTCGGCACCAGTTGACTTTTTTTTTTAGAATCCTCAAGACGGTAGCGGGGGAGACTGGGAAGCCCTCTGAGGGAAGCTCTCGAGCAATGTCAGTGCTTGTCTTCTCCCGCCCTCGACTATCCTGGAGCTTCATTTTCAATATCTTATCTTCCATATCCTTCGTCTGCTTCGACGGCCGTCCAGACCGGGGAGCATCTTTGAGGAAGTCATCCTTGATCAATACAGGTAGGCAGGCCGGGTTGAATCCACGCTCAATGGCCTTGGCGTAGATGCGGTCTACCTGACGAGAAGAGAGGCCTGAGAGAAACGCCACCTCAGAAGAAGTCTTGCCGCCGCATTTTAGCCCAAGCACAAACGCTCTCGTTGCGATGTCCGAATTCGGGGCCATAGCGGTTCGATCGACGATGCGGGGGGGTGTACGAACAAAAAGAGCAGCCGTGTCTCAGACGCCTGCGAGGCTTCTCAGCGCTTCATCGTGAGCCTCACGTGGAGGAACGCGACCGGGGGGCTGACCCCTGCAAACCTTATTAAGTGCGAGTAGCTTTCCAAAGTAGCCCTTGCTTTTTACCATACTCATGATTAACATTTCGTATATCCGGTGACTTAGCTGCATTAGCCTCACATCTTTGTCTACTTCTTTTCGATAATGCAAGTGTTTGGATGCAGACGACATCGCTTTTACTCAACGTGGCAGTGACCGCACCGATCAAAATGTCTGGCCTTTTCCCGGGTCTATGAAGGAAGGCCTAACATGGTGCTAGGACTCGGGGAAAGCGAGTCCCGAGACTAGTCGAGAAATGATATCAGAGCGACGAGCGACAAGTTGGTGAGACGGAGACTACATGAATCCACAGCCCGAGGGAGGGTGTTCAGAACAAATTATCGCAATTGTCTAACAACTATTTCGTGTTTGGGAAGCTTCAGAATCCCAAATTATATCCATTACAATCGTCCGTCTGGTCCAAAGACCACAGCAAGATAGGTAATCATCAAGCCTCTTGCGCCATTCTCTCAGCTCACTGGATCTGCCGCATTCCCACTTGCTATCCGAATCAGACTGCGATATGTGCGTGTCACGTTCAGCGCGCATACGACCATTATGTCCGACGTCGTCTACGTCTGTCGACTTTCTGGTATCACCCTTGCCAACGATACCTTGAGCCTGCCACTTGAGAAACGCCGGCCGTCGAGTGCTTTCATCGCCTCGTTAGCTTGCGTGCTGGTTTTGAAGTCGACGAAACAGTAATGATGATTGCCAGGCCTCGCTCTCACACCCGCACGAGGCGGAATGCGTTTCCCAATTGCGATCCTAGTGTATGGACACACTTTAGTAAAGGGACAGGGGAGTGTATAGTTTGTTAGGATCACGCACGGATTGAAGCCGGCAAAAAGTTCCTTTACTTCTCTGTTGCTGTTGGCTTGGCTAATCGTTTTGCCTAGCCCACCGACAAATAACCTTCGCCCCTTGGAATCCCGGACCATGTCATCGAAATGATCGAGTGCCCTGGAAGGACCATGCTCGGTGCTTTTGTGGTCAAGCTGACTTGTTGGACCTCTGGCATCGGCTGACTTCACGCCCCAGTCGGCCCAGCGTTGGAAGGCAAAGTCATCTTCACCGTCGTCGCGAATCAGGTGGCGGTGAGGCTGCTTTTTGGGCTCGCAGGGACCTACTCTGACGGTCCGGCCTCGGATGGTCGCTCTAAAGGAGGCAATGACGCGATCAGCCGTCTCGCGATCGGGAAAATCGACGAAACAATAGCCTGGACCTTTCGCGCTGATTGGAT
Organism: Tolypocladium endophyticum; assembly: GCA_024339985.1. Classification (NCBI taxonomy): domain Eukaryota; kingdom Fungi; phylum Ascomycota; class Sordariomycetes; order Hypocreales; family Ophiocordycipitaceae; genus Tolypocladium; species Tolypocladium endophyticum. The sequence continues at coordinate 149,816 of JALHBW010000126.1, forward strand.
CGATGGAGATATTGATCTTTTCGAAGTTGCCAAAGCCATGGTTGACGAGAGCTTCCTCGATTTCATAAGGCTTTATCATGTAGCAAAGATTGCCTGACAGCCGCCATTAGCTTACGGGACAGTGCAAGGGAAACTCGAATCGATGATTGTACCAAGGCAGACCCGTCGTCCTGTAGATAAGGCACCTGTGTGGCTGTCCATGACGCTGCTATCCAGTGTCTTTGCGGTGCGTGACCAAGTGCTTTTCTCAAGTCTTAATGATGGGTTGCAGGTGAAATAGAGCAGCTCTTGGTGAAATGTGTTGAGGTGGCAAGAAGATTGGTCAACAAAGAGATCTGTCAACAAAGAGGTCTATCAACAAAGAGATCTATCAACAAACAAAAGATTAGGCCGACGGTCAACATTCATGACTTTCATACTCGCCTTGCAATTATATCTGGATTGGTCTTTCATCTATGGGTCAACATTCCATTAAAAGTTTCCATGGTGTCGAGCAGATGAAAGTAGGCCTCAAAAAGCAATCAGATACAAACGAGGGTCAAAACAAGGGCAGGAGAGGATGCGCGTCACACAAACGGTGAACACAAACGGTCACATTCCGAGGTTGTGTTATGTTACACCACGGAAAGAAAATCTAACCGCCAGGTCGCCGTATGGAACTGGACCCCACGCAAACGTGCACCAAGAACCTCACGGACTTTGTAAAGAGATGCTCAGCAATCTAAGGAGCGATAACTACCTTTGTATTATTGAAAGTGATCCATCAGAAGCCATATCTTGCGCCATGCAAAGCTCAAATTGGTTGGGAAAAAAAAACGATACCTGTTTACTCCTGAGAGGTCGCAGCGACGACCAAACCAGCCCTCAACCGACTCCTCCAGTCATCTCTATAAGTCTCGCATTTGTTGAGCGTAAGCCTCTCCTTGGACACTCTTAAGCCTTGGTTTTGTGTTGCGTTTCAACAAGACATGAAATCTCGACTCATGAAGGAGTTGTGATTAGTCAAAGAGACCAACGTGGCATTCCAGCTTTTGAATGTAGTCAGCGAATGATCAACCTTGTATGGTAATCCGCCTGCGGGCAACAGATTCAAATTCCAGTTTCTCTGTTAGTGGCCGCTTTTGCAAAGGTATATGTCCCATGGTCTGGGTTCAACTGTCTGGTGAGATCTGGCACCGTATCAACTCGGGTAATGCGGCCTTTGTACTTCAGACATGGTGGCAGTGATCCACCGTGATTGTTCAAGGGTTGGTAAGAGGAGTTTTTATTTAGTCGCCAGAGCAGTGATTCGTGCAATACTGCATCGGAAGGGATGTCGCGCGTCTCCCCCTTGTTGAGTGGGAAACGAATATTCACCCAACTATTACCCACGAGCTCCCAGCGATTAACAGGAAGGTATTCTGTAGAAAGGTGAGCATGAACGGGGCTCCGTGACAACGTGTGATGGCAAGGGGCTTACCAATAAATTTCCACATCAGCACGGTAAAGAAACCCCGGCCGTGGCCAAACCGGAGCGAGTCGTGAGCGGAGCCGCGAAGAGCCTGGTCCTTGTTGTTTTGGAAGCGATGCTTAAAAAGATTTGCATTCCTGGACCATTTGACTGCCGCAGATGGGTCTCGCTCGCCCACGAGTTCGAGCTCGCGAATCATCCATGCAAGTGGGATATCGCTCATTTGTAAAGGGTCCGAGCCGACATATACGCTAGGCTCTGTAGTGCTGCGAGCACTCCAAGCGTTCCTTATACGTTGCCTGAAGGTCATTTTCTTGTTGTCATTGAGAGATTCGTTTGCTCTGGCGGGCCAGCCACCACCGACATCGCCATGGCAACCGGGGAACCAAACCTCCTTGATGTCTTCTTGGTCTGGATCGGAGGCTCGAATATCCTGCGCGAGGAGCGCTGCCTTGAATTTGACGCGGCGCTCATCGACGGCGACAGCGTGCCGTACAAAGTGCGCCGTGCCCTTGACCGTCACCGGAACAGACGTCTTCTGCTCCAGAACTGCCACCGAATTGACGCAGTCCCACATTCCCAGGAAATAAACTTTGATATTGCTTCCCTCATCCTGCCCGCCATGACTTGTCGGCTCTTTGCGGCAAAATGCGTTGCTGAAAACTGTCATTTCGTCGCATGCAGCTTTGTACATGTGACTATGAGCCATTTCCTCCGTGGTGGCTTGAATACTTCGTCGCGGCTTCATATCATCGCTGTCCCTGCCCATGTCGGTGGCGACTCTCTCTTGTTTGGGATGAGCGGCCATCACATCTTTGGTGTTGCCTGCCAGATAGCGCTGATAGAGCTGATAGGCAAAAGGAACCATCTCTTCATTACCTTTACAGAGGAGACCGACTGTATAAATCATGCGCGCCAGAAACCTAGCCGTGAAAGCGCCACGACTAAATCCGAACAAGTAGATCTTATCACCCTTTACCATTCCGGTAAGCACAAGTGCCTCGGTGATAGTGCTGCTCGCGCTGAAATCACTTACAGAGTCGTAGTAGCGCATCAAAAATCGGTATCCAGCCATGACGTGGGCGTCAAAGGTGGTCCCGAAGGCTTGGTCGACAGTCTTCGATATGGAACTCTTGATCTCGCCAAGCCATGACTTATTGATGGAGTGCTCTTTGATGTCGTATGTACCAAGGCCAGCTGATGAGTATGTGAGCAATCAGAACCGGGGGCCACGGGGCAGAATGATGGAGGCATTCACGTTGATAATAGTGGTGCTGGTGAGCATGATGCCGGTCCAACTGGCTCAAGATCTTCACGACATTAGTATCGGCATCCGATCCAGTAAAGGTATTTCCGGTGCCGTCAAAACAGAGGATCAGCTTCTTCGGCTCTCGAGCGTGATCTGGAGCCCCCACAGTATCCGAGCTACTGCTCATCGGGCTCTCGGTGCCAGAAAGGTAAGGCATACTAAGAGCGGGCAAAGATTATGCTGAATAAGAAACAAAGAAATAATTAAAGGGCCTGAAACTTCTTTGACGACAACATGGGCTGCGAGAAAGGACAGTGTCGTAAGGGATTTGAGACTCCCTTTATTATCGGCTCCGTCGTTGAGGAATCTGTGAAGTTTATCTGGCGTCGCTTTTACACTGTTTCAACAACCGCTAGGGTCTCGGCTAGAGAGAGGTGCAAAAGGCAGTCGTACAAGCATGAATTTCAACATCAGCCACATCTAAATTAGGACCAAGGGGCCGAATATGGGGGCGAAGCCGCTCTGACTGGGCCTTCCCGTGTCAGCTTGCACTAAGCGCCAGCCTTGCAGACCCAACCAATATTGGCGCCCAATTGGATTCTTAGCTCCAGTAGGATTTCCATCGGTTCTTTTAGCATAAGCCCAAGGATTCGATCGGATTTCCACGACAGAAGACCTTCTCGTCTCTCGGAAATGTTTCGTGTACATTGGGTGTCAAAGTATATAAGAACAAGTTGGACCGCTTGTTATGAGGCCATTGCGACCTTGTCGGTAATTTATGGCGAATACAAGGCTCGTGTAACCAGCCTTATGACTTGGTGTGTGTTGGTCGTGTAGGCTGAGCGAGCCGTGTCTGTTGGTTGTGCAAAATACGCCACTCTTGTCCGTTGGCTGCTTCGAAATAAGCCTTACAAGAATGTTGGCTGTCTTCAAGCCAAATATATCCACCCAATTGCAAGATCGTTCTATTTCAGCCTTGAGCTCTTCCGTGGCTGAGGCGGCTATGGCGCTTTTCACCCCGGCTTCTCCGCAATTATTGGCGGCTATGGTCCTTTACAACACCCAGCCGCTTTTCCCAGTCGTGCGCCGTAGACGCCGTGCTACCGTTGAAGAATGGCCCTTGTGTCTGCTGTCGGGCAAATTTATGTGCAAAAGCACCCATCATATTGGGCCCGCATGTGCAGACCACAGTACATGTACGGCAACCAATGTCTCGCGCGCCGGTCGTCCTACGGCAGGGCAGGGAAGCATGACATTTGCTCTTATCAGAGCATGTCTGCAAGGGCAAGTTCAGCTAATTCTTTTAATGAGAAAATCTGATACGACAAACTTTGCGAAATGAAGGCGACTTGATAAAGTTCAGAATGCGCACGCTTAGTCTTTACGTCTTGTCGTTTACATGAGGCATATCTTACTTCGAATCATGCAAGACCCTCGACCATAGTTCTCATGTCGGCAAGGAGTGTGTCATGGCCAAAAAAGCATCTGTAGACGGACCTGCCAATTTCGCAAAAGAATGTCGCAAGTCTCCTGAGAGATAGTGCCTTCATTCCTAAACAGGCGTTTCTTCTAGAGACCACAGACCTCATGAGGAGCCTGTGGGTGAAAGTCTTTCGATGAGACTGCATGGTCTGTCGAATATCATCTCGGGACGAGGCAGTACTATTAGACAGTAGAACAGCCAATTCCATGATTGGCATCTTTATCTACCTCTCTGCGCTTAGTACAAGTACTTAAAATCAGCTTACGAAACGCTGACTTCATTGAGCTATTGCAGGAGCGGCGACGTCAAATATGAGGCCGCCATTTCCAATGTGTCGGTTCACGTTAGGCCCTCCCATGTCATTGACTTCGATATCCTGGGTAAAGGCTGTATCATCCCACAACCAGATGGCGCTTTCCAGTTTTGAACTAGCTGCTATAATACCTCAAGAGCGCGGCCAATCATGCTGTCGCAGATGGTGGAGCTCGGTATGCTCAACCTAAGCAAATAGGAGCCAGTTGGTTGTTCTGGAAGCCTTGGTTTCTGAATTTCGAGCACAATATCGCATCAAATGCTAGGAAGCTCGTTAGAAGGCGCATGCTCTTATTGATCTGGCGCAACAGAAGGTAGACTAATGTGCAGCAGTACGAGCAGTTCCGATATTCCGAGAGCCTCTGTACATGAGTCGCGTCTCGCCGCTTACCCCGCAGGCTCGAAAGGGCCATCAACAAATAAGGTAGTTGCAGGGTAGCTTTCCACATGCACGATAGGTAGACGGACCATGCCGGTAGGTCACATTTGAAACGTACCGGAACAGATTCCGCCAAATCAGCCGAGAGGTCGGAACGAAGGTCGTTCACTCAGCGCCTCAAACCTACATAACCAGATGTTTCATCAAAAGGCTCGCGCAAAAGCAAGCCCAGCAAATTTTTTGGTACGCCGCAGCCATGGCTTCTGAATTGTCTGCCAGCACGTCTCGAGATGCAATTGCCTACATCAATGGTCGGATTTACACAGTCGACGAATCTCAACCTTGGGCTGAAGCATTCATTGTATCTCCGAGCGGCAAGTTTGCCGCCGTTGGGAGCACAGATGAAATTCTTGCCAAAGCAAAAAAGGACGGCCTGGTGATATTTGATCTGAAATCCCAGTTTGTTATGCCCGGCATTCATGATGCCCATGTGCATGTCTTGGTCGCAGGGCTGTCGCGTCTAAGCAACGCAAATCTTGGTCTCGACGCCGCTATACCGGCCTCAGAAGTAGCGGGAAAGCTTAAGACGGCTGCGTGTCGATGTGAGTACGCACACGCTTTCAGTCAGTAGGTACCTCCAGCAATGATTTTCAAGCATAACGCTCCTTAGGCCTCTGGTTCTTAGAAACCAGGAGAGCACCTCAACATCGAATTTGGGGTGGTGGGCTTAGTTTTCTCAAGCAAGCTTCTAACAAAATCTTAGCTGGCTCTGCGCAGATGGCTTCCTCGTGGATGAATTCGACCGCTCATACCTCGACGAAGAATACCCTGATACTCCCGTTATGATCAGAGCCGGAGCAGGCCACAGCTTACTTCTGAACACAGCTGCTCTGGAAGAATCAGGCTATGACATACTCAACGAGCCGCCTGCCAAGGGCTCACACCTGGCGCGTCGACCTGACGGCAGCCTCACCGGCGAAGTTGCAGAAATTGGTACGACAAAGGCCCTCTTAACTTGTCCTCAACCCAGCTTGTCACATGTCAAGCGCACAATCAAACACGCCATCCATCTATTGCACAAAGCCGGCGTGACGTCTTGCCAGGAGGCGTCTGCTAATACGTCGATGCTACACGCTTTCCGTCAACTGGATGAGGACCATCAGTTGAAGATTGACATGTATCCGCACATCGTGTATGCACCAGAATGGCTCGGCGAAGAACCAGCAAGCAAACTGCACGGATTGATCGACTCGGCGGAATCATTCAGGACTAATCATGTTGATCCGCGCTTTGTCAAGATCATGCTCGACGGCGTGCCGCTGGCACCTTACTACACCCATGCCGGGCTCAATGACAAGGGCGAAGTGGACGAGGACAAGATATGCGTCGATGATGTTATGGAAGCAGTCGCCAGGTACGATGAAAGGGGGATGACCTGCAAGATTCACTGCACGGGACAAGGGGCGACCAGACGAGCTCTGGACGCGATCGAGGCCGCGAGGAAGACGAATCCTCAGGGACCAAGACACGAAATTGCCCATTGTTCTGGCGTGAATGATGGTAAGCCAACCTTTCTTTTCACCTACATCCCTTGACCAAGGTCCCTTCACTTCCGAAGCGCGACCAGAATGTCGACTTACTAATTTTCATAACGACAGACGACTACCCCCGATTCCGCCAGTTGAGGACAACAGCGGAGATGTCGCCATCTGTATTTTTCTCCCAGTCCTTCAGCCCCGCTGAAGCCGCCCTGATGGACTGGAATTTTCCACGTATGCTCCACCACAACGCACACATAACAATTGGGTCGGACTGGAGTGTTCCTGAATCACCAGAGCTGTTTCCCGGGATGGAGGGTATTGTCGCCGCTGTGGGTGATAATGATCGTGCCAAAGGGGCGAAGATGCTGCTAAGGATGTTGACGCTATCTGGTGCTGAAGCAGTTTCCCGTGAGAAAGATACAGGCAGCATACAAGTAGGCAAGCGTGCCAACTTTATTCAAATCGATCGGAACTTAGCAGAGGGGGTGGAAGGCGCGTTCAGGGATGCGCAGGTGCAAAAGACTTGGTTTGAAGGGGAACTTGTTTTCCAAGCTTCGAACTGAAGGTGGACTAAGGATTACAAGCTCGAAATCCTGACTCGAGCAGATTTTTCTCGCAGTCTGCAATGTTCATGATGTTGATTGCCATTTCAGCGCGCGAATAGTCTGTCTGGAGAAATATCTATCTATTTTGGGAGGCGTGGGCTGAACGAACCATGAAGGACTTCTCAATGAAATACCCACGAAGACTCTTAATAGCAGGTGAGGGTGCTTCAAGTGCAAAGCGGAGATAGTTTTTTTTAAGTATATGTGGGACGTCTAATTATTAATATATACTGTAGGATTGGTCCAATACCGTCTCAAATACGAGTGAGTGGAAAGTTCGCATCCGGTCTATGCTCAAACATCGCCTTTCTTGGGTCCTGTCTTGGTCCTTAGGTCCACCCATCCCATTCCAAAAGCTACCAGGAACCCAGCAATGCTCGTCCCAATAAGGAGATAGAACACTTTCGAAAAGCTGTCCGAATATGCCTCGAGCAAGGCGTCTCGCACTGGACCTGAGGAGGCAAGGGCTCGAACAGCGTCGGCACTGCCGCCAGCTGCGACAGCGGCCTTTGGGCTTATGCCGGGCACGTTAGACACAATGTCAGAGGAGAGACTCTCTTGGAAAATGGTGTTTCCGACAGTTATGAAGACTGCACCAAAGATGTTCTGGCAGAAGACGATGAAGCTGTTGCCAAGGGCAGCCTGTTTGGGTGGAAGAGCTGTTTGAATAGCGATGACCCCCTGTGTAGAAGTACATTAGATCTTACTCTTCTGTGATTTATCTTCACTTGATACTGACCATCTGCATGCCTGCACCACGGGCACCAAGAAGGACCTGGTAACCGATGAGTTTGCCTAGCCCTGTTGATGGCGCCCAAGTTGAAACCAGTCCACAGCCAATGGCGGTCACAGCAGAAGCGAAAATCGCCCAAATGATATAGTAACCAATCTTCCTGACTGATTGGAGTAAGCCGACGTCCCGGAACATTTTCATACAGCTTTTCGACATACCGAGCGCTCCAGAGAGGAGGATGAAGAAGATTTGCGACAAAATCGCGCCGAGCATATATACACCGCTCATCGTCGGCGACAGTCCTTTTACTGACTGCAGATAAATCGGCATGAAATTGCTTCCAACAATGATGGAAGTCATCAGTAGGGCGAAATTAAGCGAACTTGACCATACGACCTTCTGCCGCACCATGCTCAACGGAATCATAGCATCGTCTCCTATACGGTGCTCCCAGAAGATGAAGACGGCGGCGGTGGCCCCCGCTCCACAAAACAAGCCGATGACTTGAGATGAGCTCCACCCATATTCTCCGGAGCCGAACTGAAGTGCCAGGAGGAGCATGATAGACGCCGGCGCGAAGAGGGCGAAGCCAATGAGGTCGAAATGTGGAATCGCGGATCGGAGATACGAGATGGTGGGACGGTGTTTTGGTGTTTGGTCGGGTATGTTGATGAGGACAATGAAAAGACCAGCCAGGCCGCCAAGAGGAAGATTGATATAGAAAGCTTGACGCCGGTCAGATCGACGCATTGGGGACATATGTCATGGAGCTGGGGAGCGCAGGGACTTACACCAACGCCAAGAAACATGCTGCGTGAAAATGCCGCCCAGTAAGGGGCCAAGCACGATACCAATTTGCCCAACTGCATGGAATATTAGACACTCCTCAAGAGAACCCAGAGCCAGTTTGAGCGGCATACCTCCCATAGCTAGACCCATGTACACTATGAGAGAGCATTCAGTTAGCTGGTTATCGTACCCAAAGTCCTAATGCAAGATGCTCCTTACTTGGGCGAGACTGGGGTTTACAAGCCCCTTGAATGATGGTCAAACTTCCATTCATCAGACCCGAGGTCCCCAGACCAGCCACGGCGCGGCCAACAATCAGCATGGTCGAAGACTGAGCCGCACCACAGACGGCCGAGCCCACCTCAAAGATGAAGAAGAAAACTAAGAACGTCCACTGTCTGGATATCAGCAATGGTACGTGTACCCGGTAGATGGCACTTCATTCAACCTTTGCGCTGAAATGGCTTAGCAATTTGCCAGTGAGAGGCTGGACCGTGGCGCTGCGAGATCATATGAGCCCTTGATACTGGTACCGGCTAGGACAGCTGCGTACCTCGCAAGCTGAAAGGCACCGATATACCAGCCAGCATCTTCAAGCCGGTGAAAGTCACTCGTTATTTGGGGAATGGCCTGCGCAAATGGTAAGCTGGGCCCTCTCGACTCAAGAGTCAGATTGCGAGCTGACCGTGCCGACGATGGAGATGTCCAACATGCACAGCAGCATAACAACAGTCACACCGGCCATGACCGCCAGCAGCTTGAACCCGCTGAGAAATTCAGTATCGTCATGTTGAGGGTGATTTGACTGGCGAGGCTCCGTCGCATCTGCGTTCTGTATAGGCTCGTCTCGGAGTGTCACATCATCAGGCGTTGATGATTCAGCTAGCTTCTTCTCTGGTTCGTACGCCGCCATGGTGTGTCGCAAACGCAGGCGCGTTTTCAGGTCAAGCGAATGTAGGGGTTGCTGGTAGACCGCCGCATCTGTCGAGAGCCGGTAGAAGACGAGAGACTAGCGATCCAGAAGGGTGACAGAACAGCAAACAAAACAATATCAATTTTGCCGTATCACGTTCGGGCCATGCTTTACAAGCTTATTATCTCAAGCCTGACTGCCAGCGAGACGGCTGCATCAAATAGTTGTTCGGTCTAAATCCGATCCGTCCCGCATCAAACCCGAATCCCGCGCGGAGTTACCACAGCACCAATCATGTGGGCTACAGGCCCGGGATTGACCAGGAACTGCGCAGCTCAAATGTGTCCGCTACCCGGCTGCCAGTCAAACAATTAACGATCTGACAGCGCAGTGGGGATTGCTGCTGGTTTCGAACTCCGGGGTAGCACAATGATAGTCTGGCGCGGTACGGGGATATGAATCCCGCCGTTCCACAGCCCCTCCTCGCCGGGACATGAATCGCTCGCTTTTCGGCGTTAATCCTGCAGCCGTGCCACATCCTCGAAAACGTGGAGGGCGGGTTCATGTAAGACATGAATTTGGCCGTCTTACTCGCATATCGTACTGATACAAAACTATGCTAGAATGTGCCGTACCCTGTGAACATATCCATCCACCACTCATCCGCCGAAAAGTCAATTGGTGCTACATCGGCAGCAGCCCGCCCCAATTCCGCGGCCCTGGATATCGCGCACGACTCTTCAAAGGACTTTCTCCATATCGGTGCAGTTGCCCTCAATAACTCGGCGGACTTCGTAAAAATGTCATTTCCATCAGTTTCCAAGCCGACGGCCGTCGGCACAGCCCCATACAACGCAGCGCAACGCTCGAGCGCTGCCAGGACATCGACTGTGTGAGATATGATGGTGCGATCCCATGACAGATCGTCCATGAGAGACAGCCGATAGAGAATGTGTGTGCTGCGGCCAAAATGTAGATGCAAGGCCATGGGATGACTGAATATTTCTTCGGGCGTGAACGTCAAGAAGTTATCGATGCAGCGCTTAAGTGCTTGAATGCATGTGTAGAAGCACTCAATTTTCTCAAAATCGGCGCAACCAGGCACGGGCAAGACTTGTTCGGCGGTGTGCAACGGCAGCTCGTGAATCAACGCTTCTATGAGGAAGACGTGTGACCTGACAATTTCTGTACCGGTAAGCTGGTAAACGACAAGAATCGAATGTGGATGAGTTTACTGTTGTTGAGGACCCCTGCAGGAGTTGTTTTTCTGAGTTCGTCCAGCGTTGCCTTGAAAACCTTAACGTAGATAGCTTGCGAGCCCTGTGAATGGGTTGGAGACGATTCAATATGCCGCCAACTTGATATTGCGTGTAGATCTTCTGTAACTCTGAGTAGTCTGGCAATAGCTACCAGAGTAGTATCTCCTGGTACTTCTGGGTGCTCTGATAGGTGTCGTAAGCAGTCTTGCATATGGGCCGTCAATCCCACCGGTTTTCTTCTTAGAAACCAAGCGATTCTGTTTCAGCACCCGTTAGAGAAATTTTCAACTGCAAAAAGAAGAAGAGTCTTAGTGCTCACGTTGCGACTGCCACATAGCATCCCAATACGGCTCTGCGTTCTATGTTGGTGCGGTTGGCTGCTGAGGCCTTTGATGCATACACGTTGGGAGGAGGGCCGTATGCCTTGCCTACGCTGGCCTCCCGACAAGGAAAGTCCTGAGGATTTCTGTCAAGCCGTAAGTCGAAAAGCAATGACACGGCAAGATCTGAGAAAGCGCCGAGCAACGGCTTGCCCTGATATTTCTCGGTAGCCCTGGGAAATTCATGGTCAAAATAGAACTGATTTGAAGCAGGACATGATTGGCTTACCAGCTGAGAAAAGCGACCAGGCCTAAAAGTAGATCCATATTTCTCTCAAGGTCAATCAACATTTTCTGGGCGACAGTCTGACGGATTTTGATGTCTAAATGCCGTTGCTCTATGCTTGACTTGCAACAGCTTGCGCGAATGTTGAGCCACAGGAAGGGCCAATCTCGCTGTAGTTCAGCGGCGCTTTGTCTCTGTTATTAGCCCCTTTATCTCTCAAACGCTGTCGATGATGGCTCACGTTGTTTTGGCTGAAATGTGGACGAATGGAAAGCTTCTCAAATGACGGGTTCGGAAGGTGTGAAGATATTGTTCGGCCTGAGACGTAGACGGTTCAGGAGTTGACGGTGCATCGCTTTCTTGAGGCGTCAGGTAAATTGTGGGCGGAGCTGGCGATCTTCTTGCTGCCTCGATGCTTCGTATGTTCGGGCGCGACTGTTGTTGCCTCGACGGCGGAGCGTGTCCCGTCTCCCTCGCGGTCGCAAATCCCTTGATATAACTACGGTCCGCTTGCGTCTGCATCTGAGAGTGCTCACCTGATATCGATGCCTCCGAGTCTCCCGAAGCTTGTGATGTTAACAAGGTAACTAGACTGTCAAGCTTTTGCTCAAGACCCGCCGCCCTGTTAGCTGGCTTCCTCGACAGTCGTTTTCTGACCACTGTCGAGGGTTCGCAGTCTCTGTTCAGGCGATAACATCGCTCGCATGTAGGCACATCTTCCCGTAGGATACATTTGCACTTGGCTTTGGAGCAGCCGACACATGCTTTTCCGTACGGCGCGGACTTGCGCACGGCGGGAATGGTGCGGCCGGGATTCATGGTGTCGCGATGGCACAATCCGTCGCCGGTTGGGCGAGGTCAGCGGGGACCACGACAATCTCTGACGAGTCAAATTATATCAGGACGCCTGGGAGTTTCACGCAATTGACGAAAAGTTCATGCTGAGGTACGGTGTATTTGGGTAGGCACTTGAGAGACGACGGTGGGAGCGGCGGGTTTGGTGTCGGATTATCCAATCCCGCCGTCTCACCGCTTGCAGGGATTATCGACAATTAAGCCCAAAAACGGAACAATCAGGTACTGCCCCGCATATCCATGCGGCGCAGATCATCACAGAGCCTGTTTCCATTGAAATGATCATCGAGGACAGGCGTGGGTGAATGCCGGTTCCTGGCCAGCCCCTGCCAGCGCCTCTGATATTGTTTTGTCTAATACGAAACTTTCATGCCTACTGAATTTCCCGTGCCATCCATCAAGCACCCGCATCCCGCTCAGGCTCCATGCTCAAGCGACTCTGTAGGTTAGAGAGCAATTGCTGCGCCCGCGCGTCAGTGTTGTAGTCAATCAGAGAATCCTGCCGATGCTCCAGATATTCAAGCCGACCTTGACGCCCTTCGTCACTGGTAGGCCGGCGTGCCACGTCTCATCGTAACCCTTTCCATTCGCCGCAAAGTTCTCCCAGTACACGGCATTGCCAGCTACGGGCCTGAAGATGGTTCCTCCGGGCTCATTCGTATCGACAGTCCCGTTCTTGCAGTCCACGAGGCGACACCACTGCTCGCCGCCCTCGCCTCTCACATCCATGTGCGGGAACTCGGTGCCGCCGCCTTCCAGCCCGTCGGCGGCATCTACCCACACCATGAAGCTGCTCACACGGCCCCAGCCCCCGACGTTGGCGCCCCAGTCGAAGTGGTGAGAGTAGTGGCCCCCTGCGACGTATCTTTGGGTGCGCAGACGTTCAATCAATACGTCCTCCCGCCAGCCCTGCAGCGCGCGAGCACGATCCTCGATGCAGCGCACCGAGTTCGTGCGCGGGATGAGCGCGACCGATGAGTCTCTCACGGTGGTGTCGCGGCTGGCGTCATCTGCTTTGTGCGTAATTGTCGAAGGCTCAAAGAGCGGCTCGCTTTGTTCCATTAGTTAGTTAAACCTCTGGAGGTCTCCCACTTAGCTTCCGGCGGCTGCCGGCTCGCTCAGGGTTTACCTTATCTCCAGCAGATGTTTCCTCTCCTGCTCACTCAAAAACCCTTCTAGGTACACAACCAATGGCTCTGTCCTGAGAATCCGCGCCCCGTATGTATCCGGGGGGCATTCACGCGCCCCATCGTCGGGCCCGACGAGAGCGAGTAGCGACTCGTTCAGTTGTGGTTTCGGTGCTAAATTATGTCTGCCAGTGGAGGCGCGATTTTGCGGGAAGAAGAATTGGTTGATGGGGTTAGCCAGGAAGAGACCAATGGCGAGAATGCCGATGATATAGGAGAGCATATTGACTCGTCAGAGCGAGCGCGCAAAAGCATCGAATGATGCGAAGCAGGCTGAGCAAACCAGGTGAGCTGGACCAGAGTCCGGTGGAGCCGCGACGAAGTGACGACTACACGTCACCTGACCCTGGTGACCATCAATCAGATAGAAAAATACTCGCTGCTTCTGCAAATCAATTGTAAAATTGACATAGCAATTCAATTCATGTGCGAGCTCGAGCTCAAAGCAACCAATGATTCGCAGCAATGGAGTCGCTTCAGAAGTTGCCACAGGCTGCGCATTGGATCTTCAGCCAGCGACTTACTTCTCTGCTACGCCTTTTGCCCCCAACTTCAACGACTGAAATGCGGCGGCCTCGGCCAGCCAGTGGAAGCTGGACGCGAAGTATGCACTTTGGATCGCTGCAATGTGCGGACGAATTTATTCTTAACAGAAAGGCGCCAACTGTGTCGCTGTATGCCACTAGACTCTGTCTTTATGAGGCAGTGGGAGACCGCTCGGGAGCTGGAGGGTCTACAGGTATTGAGGACTGAGACTCATCGCCTAGTCGATAGACAGGTTAGTCCGTGTCACGTAGTGTGTATATGAAATGGAAATATTCATCCTCCCGCTGTGCCGCGAATTTTATTTCTTTCCTCCTTTCACACCTCGTCGACAAGAATGACACACTCTCAGAACGCGGCCGCCAATGTTGCACTTTCTTGCGCCCTTGTGATGCAGTCCCCTTGCGCCAACATCCGTCGCTGGAGCACGCTCTCGCCCATTTCATCGAGTATCTGTGTGCCACGAACTGCTTAATCAAAGGCCGAGAGCCAGGACTGCTACGGTATCTTCGTCTATGCCAATCCTTACCCGACGATTGAGTTGTCCCATTGAATCCACTCTTCCAGGTTCATGTCGAAAGAAGAGAAATTCGGGATATCATAGGAGGCAAAAGATTCGAATTCGAATAGAGAATTCTCATCGTGCTTCTGAGGCTGGCTTTTGAAAGATCCGGTCGATGCTCCCGTCACGAGTGCAGGATGTGCAAGTTGCTTCTGATTGGGAGGAGTGTCTGCAGATGGCATTCGACAACGTCGAATTGCCTCGATAAAATCGGGCGCTGGCGCCGCTGGAGACTCCTCCGCTGCGCGGCATTCGTCCCAAGCTTCTAGCGTCCATTTACCGAGCGCTTTGAACACAGCCGACGTGTCTTTCTCAAATATTTGAGGGTATTTCGAAAGCACGACTCCAATGAGCTGCCATACCCGATCAACGTCTGGTCCGACCTTGCGGTATCGAACCTCAACGAGGACATGGAGAAGTGAGTTCCAGAGTAAGCTCGTGCCGGACTGCCACATGTATTTCTCCAAGCTTGGATTGCCTCGAACCAAATTCACATATTCCAACAACTTGGTTGCATTTGTGAAAATGAATTGTCGATCCTGTTGGGAGACATCACGATTGCCGTTTCTTCTCGGGTTGTGAGCAAATAGCTTGACCCTGCACATCCCAGACCTGACCATGATGGATGCCAATTGATGGAGTGTACTTGTCGGGTCGCAATAACGCATATATTTTCTTTCAAAGAGGTCCTCGAGTTGTTTTACCACGGCGTCCTTTTTGGCGATGGTAATATCAGGGTTTGCGAGTATGTCTCTTCGCACCAAGTCGGTGATTTCGCACCTGATCAGACACACAGCAATCGAAGTGATTCCATTAACTTCAGGGGGGAAATCCGCCATGCCAGGACTGAGGTCTTCGTCTTCGACGTTTAAAGGCATCTTGGCATCGCCAGAAAAGAGGTCCATGGAAGGCTTCGCGCCCATCAAGTCGGATATGCGGAACTCCAAGTGGACAATATGCCACCAGAGTCGCCTTCGCATTTCCGTTTGGAATGGGGACAGTCCTAGAGATGAGCCGTCTCGGTGAAGTCCCATCTTCAACGCAAGCCGTACAGCGACTCCCGACAAGACAAAGAGGGTATCACTCCGCTGACTGCTTCTCACTGCCATCTTCTCAGGTCAGCAAAACACTAGAATCACGGTCGAGAATGATTGCTTACAAGAAACATGACATATGCCTGAAGAATCATCGGGCAAGATGTGTGTAGAAATCCGGCCGTTCCCAACGCCCGGCGAGCTGCATGCTCGTATCGCATAAATATCGCAGACTTCTGTACTCCGAGGAGATCTTGGCATTCTTCTTCATCTAACGACGCTATTGTGGCCAGATAGAATGCACATATGAGTGCTTTCAGACTCTTTGAAACTTCCTGCGGATGTTCAAGCGCATTTTTAAACGAGTCCCAAAATGTCGGGAGGTGTAAGATTTTCAGAAGAGGATCAACTCGATCTTTGAAAACAGCCCACAGCTTTAGCAGAGTCTGATAAGGAGGGTGGAGGCTTGCGAGACTCTCCGTCTTGTTCTGAGCGTTTGGCGGAGTACCAGTCTGCCCAGGAGACCCCAGTACGAGGTCCGGTTCGTTGAGCTTAGGCTCAGGGGCCATCTCAGCAATGCCATCCTCTTCTGGATAGGGAAACTAGTCATCATCAGCAAAGATGCCACAAGCTATGCGAGAGAGTGGAAAAGAGAGCGCCGATAGTTGGGTTGGCTTACATCCCCTCCCAGATTCGATAAAAGGTATCTAGAAGACTGGAATTCAGCAAGTTGGCCGGTCGAAGTTGAGATGAAATGCAAGCGAACCTATCAAAATATCTCGAAGATCCCTCTTTGTTTATGAGCCTTGGCTTTATGTCATCGATAGCAAGAGAGCCAGGAATGCTTTTGCTTCGACGCCCGGCGGATTCAGACATGTCCACGTCAGGTGGAGACGTCGGTTCCGTATCCGAGTCGCCGTCATACTCAGACGCTTCGACATTTGCCCCGTATGACTTTAGCAGCTCTTCGTATCTCCTCAATCTGGCATGCAAACCCTCCTTTGGGGCTTTTGTTCTCTTTCGCTTTCCGCGCACGGGGGCGACGAAGCTGCATTGCCGCGCCGCCTTGATGCAGTTGGAGCAAGGGTTGTGCCGGTCGCATTTGACCTTGCGCTGCCGACAAGCCAGACAAGCGTGATTTTTGACGTCAGCATCCGACTCAGGTCGCTCCCTCAGATCCATAGCTGAGAAATTTCAAACCATCGAATTGTTCCGCGAAATTTACAATCAATTTGGACGGACGATCGAAGAGTGGATGATGCAAAGGTGGCGGCCAAAGCATTTCGGGGTTCGGAGGACAAAAATGCTCTTTTGAGCGCCGAGACGCGATCTTGGTGTAGTTGGTGGCGGCAAATCATTGCCGGTGGCGTCAAATCGGGGTCTCGGGGTCTCAAAGACAACGCCCAAAAGAGCTCGCCGAGCACCGACTCATCTATTTAATATACAAAAACCCCACCCGGGCTGGTGAAGGGCAGAAGCTCAAGTCGATGATCTTTTTGCATTTTTTTACATCCTCTAGCGAACAAGAGATTTTGCATATGCCCATTCTCTGTCGCCACAATGTCCGATCCAGTATCACGTGACGCTATACCGTCTGTTGCAAGTACAGACCAGACGGACCAGACGGATCAGCTGGACAAGATGGAGAAGCAAGAAGAGGATGAGAAGCCTGCCGCTTCTGAGGCCGTTGCTTCAAGTCCATATCCCAGCACTAAAAAGCAAATCATCATCATGATTGCTCTGTATCTAGCCATTTTCCTCGTGACCCTGGTAAGGTCCTCCTTCATTACATGTACAGGGGGATTTGAAGTACATGTTCCACCACTAACTAAACTTACAGGACCAAAATATCATATCAACGGCGATTCCACGTATCACCGACGAGTTCCATTCTCTGGGAGATGTTGGATGGTATGGAACCGCGTATTTGCTTACCATGTGTAGCTTTCAGCTGCTCATGGGCAAGATATACAAGTACTACCCAGCCAAGCCAGTCTTCCTCACTGGTATGCTGCTCTTCGAAGTCGGCTCTGCCGTCTGCGGCGCAGCCCCCAACTCGAAAGCTTTCATCGTCGGTCGTGCCATCGCGGGGTTGGGGTCTTCTGGCATGTTCTCGGGCTTGATGGTCATCATGTTTCACACGGTCCCGCTACAAAAACGACCAATCTACCAGGGCTTCTTTGGTGCCGTCTTTGCGGTTGCTTCGGTCATTGGGCCTCTCATTGGAGGAACTTTCACGGACAATGTAACCTGGAGATGGTGCTTCTACATCAACCTTCCCGTGGGCGCGGTAACTATCCTCGTTACTATCCTGATTTTACACCTTCCCAACCAGAAACTCGATACCCCGGCCGCTGGGTGGATGGGAAAACTGAAGCAGCTGGACCCGATCGGAAATCTCGTCTTCTTCCCCGGCATAATATGTCTGGTTCTGGCTCTCCAGTGGGGAGGAACTCAGTACCCTTGGAACGATGCTCGCATCATCGTCCTCCTCGTTCTCTGTGGCATCCTTTGCCTCGCTTTCATCGCCATTCAGATCTGGAAGCAGGAATCAGGCACCGTCCCTCCACGCATCGTCAAGAAGCGCAGCATTGCAGCTGCTATATGGTTCGGGTTCTTTATGGGCGCAGGCATGTTCGTCATGCTCTATTATCTCCCGATATGGTTCCAGGCCATCAAAGGCGTCAGCGCTGTTGATTCAGGAATCAGACTTCTGCCGATGATCCTCTCGGTGGTCATCGGCTCTCTCGGCTCTGGTGTTGTCATCTCAAAAGTCGGCTACTACACGCCATTCTTTATCCTCAGCTCCGTCATCATGCCCATAGGGGCCGGCCTCATGTCAACGTTTACCCCAGAGACTGGACATGCCAAGTGGATTGGCTACCAGGTACTATTCGGGATTGGCCTTGGGTTTGGCGCGCAGCAGCCTTTGAATGTGGCCCAGACGGTTCTCGAGAGGTCAGACATTGCAATTGGATCCGCTGTTGTCATGTTCACTCGCTTTCTTGGCTCAGCCATATTTCTGCCCGTGGCCCAAAATATCTTCATCAACAGCCTCGTCTCAAAACTCACCAACCTTCCCGGCATCAGCACTGATGCCGTCACGCGAGGTGGCGCCACTGAACTGAGGGGACTGGCTTCTGGAAATGACTTAAACACACTGCTTTCGGATTATAATGCCGCTTTAGTAAATGTGTTTTACATGGTAGCAGCTACCTGTTCCCTGACCATTTTCGGAAGCCTTCTGGTGGAATGGCGCAGCTTGAAGGCTCGCGCTAAAGAGCAGGCGAAAGCAGATGGCATTCCAAGCAGAGGCTCAGAGTCCAAGGAGTCATCTTAGCATGATCGGATCACATAGATGTGTTCATCGGAAAAGATTTGTAATAGATAGACTAAATTCAGCTCTTTAGCTTTACTACTTTATCACTGCTTATTTCATTCATGCGGACTAAATACAACCCGGTCAGCTTCTACAGCCTTTGGAAAATATTGCGATTGGAGGCCACAGTCCCGGTGTACGAGGCGAACACGGTCTGCAATTTTCTGAGATTTAATGTCCTGTTGCAGATCAGGCGCGATCCCATATCTGATGTTAAATCGCATGCTATGGGACTCGCCTAGGAATTTAAGGCAGCCCGTCGCAAGACACTCCGTCATGTACCATACCACGCGCAAGGTTGTGGCTTCATAAATATTCGCAATTGCTCCCATAACACTCCAATTTAAGAATTAGAGAGCAATAATATTTCTTCAAGAGCGTGCCAGCTGAGAAGGCCCAGTCTGGGCTTTCGGCCCGTTTTGGCAATTTGTGGCTCACCGCCTTTGGCAGAAATGTCACCGCCCGGCGGAAAAAAAAAGTCGAGACAGCTTGGGAGTGTTTTCTGCCAGCCCCTCCATTCGCTGCTGCTCAAGATTGCGATTTGGACGCAGTACGCAAACAAATCCCACATCAACAGCGCCATGAAGAATCAAAAGAAAAGCGGAGGCGCCGCCTCTGATCGCATCTCTGATGCGCGATTCGCAAGCTTCGAAACCGACCCTCGGTTCCGGCTGCCGTCGAAAAAGCACACTAAGACCAAGATCGACAAGAGGTTTTCTGGCATGCTCAAGGACGACGATTTCACCGCCACTGCCAAGGTAGACCGATACGGCCGCAAGATCAAGTCCGACTCCAAGAAGAAGGCCCTTCAGCGCCTTTACGAGGCTGAGGACGACGACGACGACGATGACGTTGAAAAAGACGATGATGAAGATGCGCAAGACGATTTGGAGGTGGACGCGGACGAGCTTGTCCAGAGGGAGCTGTTGGCAGCTCACGAGATGTCTGCAAAGAAGAAACAGGACCCCGCCAGAGGTGGCGGCTTCTCAGCTTCGGAGTCTGATTCAGACTCGGAGGATTCTGAGGATGAGGACGAGGATGAGGAAGTTGACGCAGCCGGCATCATCTCAGAAGGCGACATGCAGCGGTTCCAGGACGAGCAGGCAGAAGTGGAGAGTGGTGAGGTGACGAATCGCATAGCGGTCGTCAATCTGGATTGGGACCATGTAAAGTCTACCGACTTGATGGCTCTGTTCTCGAGCTTCATACCAGCCAATTCTGGCAAAGTCCTCAAGGTGTCGATATACCCTAGCGAGTTCGGCAAGGAGCGTATGCAGCAGGAAGAGACTGAAGGGCCACCAAGAGCCCTCTTCAAAAACGAGGCCAAAGACTCGGACGAGTCGGACAGCAGCGACAGTGGCAGCGATAGCGACAGCGACGCCGACAGCGATAGCGAGGACGAGGACGAGGACGAGGACGAGAGGATTAAGAAGGAGCTCATGACGGAAGGCAACGATCAGGATTTCGACAGCGACGCGCTGCGGTCGTATCAATTGGATCGCCTACGCTACTATTACGCTGTCATGGTCTGCTCAAGTCCGAAGACAGCGCAGCACATCTACGAGGCCACGGATGGAACCGAATACCAGTCCTCCTCCAACGTAATTGACCTGAGATTTGTTCCCGACGACGTCACTTTCGACGATGAGCCCCGCGACGAGTGCGACAAGGTCCCCGAGTCGTACAAGCCTGTGGACTTTGTCACGAACGCTCTACAGAGCTCCAAGGTGAAGCTTACGTGGGATATGCATCCCGAGGAGGCCTCTCGCAAGGAGTCCATCAAGCGGGCATTCAATGGGAGCCGACAAGAAATTGAAGAGAACGATCTGCGAGCCTACCTGGCGAGCGACAGCGAAGATGAGGAGGAATTCGGAGGGGTTGACGCTGACGAAGCCGAGGCTGATGCGCCGAAGTTGTCAAAGAAGGAACTCGCTCGGAAGAAGATGAGAGAAGCACTAGGCCTCGCCGAGGAGCCTGCGCCTAAGAGCTCCAAGGACGGGCCCGTTGGCGAGATGCAAATTACATTTGCTCCGGCGTTGGCGGAGAGCAAGTCGAAGAAGCCTGAGAGTGAGGAGACTACCATTGAGAAATACAAGCGCAAGGAAAAGGAGCGCAAGGAACGTAAGCGTCAAAACGCTAAAGCCAAGCGAGGGGCCGCCGGGGATGATGATGGCGACGACGGCGAGGCAGTCGAGGAGCATGGTGGCAATGTGGATGGTGGTGATGATCTCGGCTTCGACGACCCATTCTTCACTACGGAGGGCCCTGCAACCGCCTCAAAAGCATCCATCCGCAAGGAGGAACGGCTCAAGAAGCGTGCGGCTCGTGAAGCTGTCGAAGCAGAGTCAGCCGAACAAAAGGCTCAGCTGTCCAAGGTTATGGCCGAAGGCCTGGACGAGCATGCTGATCACTTGGACCATTTCGACATGAATGAGATTCTGCGCGCGGAGAAGAAGAAGGGTAAGAAGAACAAGAAGAATCAAAAGGGCAAGGGCGCCGAGGATAGGGGCGGCCTTCAACAAGACTTCGAGATGGACGTCGGCGATGATCGGTTCAAGGCCGTTTTCGACAGCCACGAATTCGCCATTGACCCGTCAAACCCGAAATTCAAAGCCACAGAAGGCATGACGAAACTCTTGGAGGAAGGACGCAAGAAGAGGAAGGCGGGTGGCGATGGGGAGGGCACCAAGAACAAGAAGGTGAAGAAGGGCAGGCGATGATCACGACATTCTGAGCTGAAAGTGCGACTGGCTCGTGGTGGCTGCAACTGTATGATACCTTCCATGATATGAGGATGTAGTTGCTATTTTGGAAATAGACGTTGATGTTGAAAATGAAGAACCCACGACACTGGTGTGACACAGCATCGGCACTCGAGGACGTTGCCTCCGACCCCAGTTCTATTCCAGAGATTCCCGGTTTGGATTTCCCTGCGTCTGCATCTGCATGTTTCTCACGGGTTGCCTTAAGAGGTCAAGATGTCCTTGGCATGGGGGGAAATGTCCGCCCCATGCAACTCCACCATCCATGCGTCGGACTGCGTTCCACACGTCCTCATGCTCACGGGGTCGGGTCCCGGTCTGCCCCGTGCTAGGTGATTGGCACCGTCGAGGCAGGCTCTCCAACTTTAAGCCCCTTCATCTCAACATGCACGGCATACATTCATTAATTAACAGGCTGCCTTATCGTCCGGGGGCGGCTGTGCAGTGCGACGTACACCCACTCCCCAGTGCCACGCTGGCATGTGCTATTTCGGTCTCTGCATAGACGACGCTCGGGGGGCAAGCCCAGGTCGATCTGGGGTACACGAGAGACAAAGTACATCATGTATCGCTCAGAAAGGAAGTATCAAATCACATGCAAATCAGTGTGCGATGAGGCATATACCCCAGTCCTGGATAAGCCGACGGCTTTATCACGGAGGTGGCCTCTGAGATTCGCAAACCCGGGGGTTGCATTGCGGGAGCATGGGAGGCATGCCTTGGTGGGGGTCCTGGAGAATGCGGGGGTTGCAGCTCCGGGCACTCACGGGGTGCAAGATTCCTTTGACTCATGGAGCAGGCAATTCCATGAGAAGTAGGAGACGTCCGAGGATCACGAGGCATGCTTAGTGGCGATGACATGTTGTTCGCATCGGCCATCCCACTCATCGTGCAGCAATGCACAAACGAAGTACTTTGAGATTTCTACAGGTACCGTCTCCTGCAACATGTGACGGAACAACACCATAGCGACTGTTGAGGAGGTATGGATGCCAACTACCATGGCTGAGATATGGAGAAGACAGAGCAGCCTGGAGGTGATGGACTGTAAATGTGAGCTGCACACCTTGCGCCTCGACATCACTCTGCTCGTCTCTCCGGTGCAGGGTACCTATGTCGAAGTCCTGCACTTTCTACCATCGACGCCTCCGCCATGGAACATATCTGATGAATGTTTGCGTCAGGTTGGTGGTTAGTCGACTTTCGTGTTGCGAGCCCTGGCTTTCTTGAGGTCGCGTGTAGGCCCTGGCGGATGATAGGATAGCGTGTATGAAAAGACTCAAGATCTCGGTTTGCTATTTTAATTGCAACGAATTGCCATTACATGATCTGGTAGTCTGCGGTACTCAAGCTATCGCCTTTGCAATTGTTGCAACGAACTACATCACTTGGCGACTTCGTCGGGAACCAGGGCAGAATTTCTCAACCTTGCCTCATAAGTTCGGACCGGACCCGGTGGCCCCGGATCAGGACCCGCAATTACCGGCCGAGGTCGGTATCCAGCGGGTTATCATTTCGGCCTCAACCGCTATGCATATCCTATGCGCTCTATAATCAATAGCATTGCCAGTATTCGGGCCTTCCCTGGGGCGTCTCCCTACCGCCTACTGCAACCGTCGCGTGCCACCTGCTGATCCGCCCGGGCGAAGCAGGCAAGGGGAGCGATGTTTGGCCACCTGTTAGTCGCGCCGCGTCCAACGCGGCATACTGAAGGCTAATTTCCTATACGACACGGCGTAGATCGTCGTCCTCAACTGGCTGCGCGTGGCCGCCCTGCTGGGACCAGCCGCAACTCCCCAGTCATTACTCCGTACAGCCATACTGAAAAAGGGCGGAACAGCTCGCGCTGTGGAACATGAACCCAGCGAGCAGGAAATATTTGGCGTCCGCGGCGCGCGCAGTCACCTATGCTGAAATGAGGACGGGAAGCCCCGGCTAGTTGTGGCCCATGTGGCGAACGGTGACCGTCCGAGCAGATAAGTTGAATGACTGGCTTTGATCTGCTGTCCTTGCGGAGTAGTTACCAATGCGCGCAGCGTGTGATATCACATGGGAATTTGGATGGAATATTCTAGTGAGTACCTGTCTTGATTTATCTGCGTCGGAAGTCCGATGTACAAGGTGGTAAAGGCTTGAAATAGACTGTCTACATGACAAAGAATCTTCTACGTAGAGACCTACGAAGTCAAACTTCAGCTTTGCTTCAATTCCACTCTTTTATCTGGTCATGCCTGAGTAACCAATCGTCCTTTTTGGTGCCTGTCGTGACCAATCTGGTGTCACAGGTAGAACGGGCAGCAGACAATTCCCCGAAAGAAGGCGTATATACACCTTGTGTAGCGTTTGGAAGTCCGGCGTCCGAAAAATCAAAGGATGTTAGTGTTTTGAGGCACTGTGACTTCAAGTCTTGATATGCGGCGAATAGACCCATGTGTGTCTACGGACCTTTCTTTGATTCGACCTGAGGCTTTTGCTCTTATAACGGAAAAGGGTAATAGCCGGCTATTGCCTTCCTCATTCTAGCTCGACGCGCATTTGTATAGGTACTTATCAACTTAGAAGCTGTCTTATTGTGCTCGAGCGTAGGGCATGTCTGTTTGGGACAGTGGTCTGATGTGATTCTGTGGGGCGATCTGGTGGGCTTTAGGCTATATGTTCACTAGGTACGACGGCCTTGTCCTGACCCGCCTGATTGATAATGTAGGATTGGGGACTTTGGGAAGGTTTGGACGGCGATAGAGTTCCTTTTTGTCGTATCCCAAGGGCTGCGGTAAGGATGTGGTAAGGATCATGGATCCAAGGTGAATGGAAATACCAATCAGTTGCTGAGGACGACACCTTGGCCCCACGAGCCTTCATGTTACCTTAGGCGGAGGGAGTAGTTATCGCCCGTGGCTTCCGGCTCTTCACGGCAGATCATAGGCGAGCGGGGTCCCCGTCCGTTCGGCTGGATATAGTGGTTCCAGTGATTCTTCATGTTTACCAGCAAATTTCATGAGTGGAGAGATCTGTTGTCTTCTGAAATGCGTTTGGCTGAGCCTGATTGGTCCAATGCTCTGTAAATGTCGGGCCTGGATGGCTATTCGCTCCCTGGTAGCTGGCGGTATGAGCTGTTGACCGCGATGAAGTGAGGGCTGCTGCTTGTTTGCTATAAACAGCTACTGGCTTGTCTTTCATGACTGGCTTTTGGAAAGAGAAACGCCGAGATTGAAATAAAGTTGCGGACGTCGGTGGCTCAATTACCGTTCGTATCAATTGCCTACGTACCATTTGCCCACACAAAGGTTCTGCTCTCTCACGCTCGAGGGAAAGTATAAAAAAAGTCCGGAATCCCCACTTGGCCTTAGTCCTGTAAATAATCAGCCCATTAGCATAGCCGCTGGACAGGAGGCTCCAGTGCCAAAGTGCCGTCGTTCCCTAGACACTTCACCCCGACTCCTGAGGCAGACGACCGGTCTAGCAAATCTTCGCTTAGGTTCTGATCTCTCAGGCTCGAGTGAAAGTATAAGTAAGGTCTCAGAATCCCCGTCGAGGATAAGTAAGTCCTGTAACTCTTCACATCGCCAAACATCAATCTGGCCAAATCCCCGAATTAAAACCGCCAGTGGCAGTAATTAAAGAGACTCACGACGTATCTTACAATGCTATTTACACACATTGCCGCGATGATTACCGTTCAAGCTCCTGGAGTCTTGCCAGCCGTGCTGACCGAGCCAGAATGTGGCGAGCTCGGTGTTATGAAAGTCGACATATCCAGCCTCCCTGCTGGGGTCGACCCTAACAATATCCGTCAGTGCGCCGATCATCCGAGCGCTACGTCTCCCAGCGTGGCAGATATTACAAAACGTTGGGCCTGCTTGACTTCGTCTGCTGCGGATGCCGGGTGCGACGGTGGGTACTGCTGGAGGCGGTGTGATAGTGACGGCGCATGGTGTTGGACGGCCTATAATCAGGGCGTCGGAGACTGGATTAAATGTGGGAATAATTCTGACTGCAGCACCGAAATGGCTTGCGGCAGAGGATATGGGTGCCTTCGTTGCGGATGCTTCTGCTAGACTGAGTTTATGCTGAGCAAAATAATCTATACGCACTCCAGTGACTTGCGGAGCTTCGCCGCATCAGTTCCATGATTGCGAGATTCGATCTAAATTGTGAGCCAGGGCGGGACGGTAACTCGTGTCACTCATCTGTCTGTCGAATTCGCACGCACCTGGGGTATGTTTTGTAGTTGCATATACAGTACTGCTATGGACTAACATGCTCGTGACTCATTGTCCCATGCGCCACGATGCGGAACTCAAGCACCAAACACTCATCCGTCCGCATGCGCCTAGTCTCACGTGTCTAGTATCTAGCCTTGGGGTCATCTCCAGTCTCAGAAGCAAGCCTGAACCGTTACACGTATGTGCCCCTGACCGCGTTGCTACTGTAACTACAGCTCCAACGCTGCAGCCCCAGACTCGGCCATTTGATGATTCATTGCACAATCTACCAGAAGATCTTTGCTCCAGCCCGCTTCATGGTTGCCTTACTTCATGACGAGCTTGCAAACCAAGAGCCTCGCAGTTGTTCTCTCGCCACCGGCTAGCAATGTCTAGGTGGCTACCAGACATCTTGTCTTAGGTATCACCGCGGGATGTTTTCTCTTTTCGCTTTTCTCACCCCTGCCGGTCATGCAAAAGCAAAGTCAGTGAATCCCCAATCGGACGGCGGCTGCCGCAAAACCCGTGGTACTGCGAGACGCTGAGGCCTCACAAAAATTTAGCTCGACGTTTCCGACTTCCGTGTCATACTCCACGGCATGGGCTCCCGACGAGCTGGAAGAGGTCCCATGGAGATCCTTATTCAACACGTCATGTTTGTGTCATTGGTAAACGAGAATTGCTGACCACAAACGCCAGTTCTCTCACTGAAGT
This sequence comes from Tolypocladium endophyticum, assembly GCA_024339985.1. Taxonomy (NCBI): domain Eukaryota; kingdom Fungi; phylum Ascomycota; class Sordariomycetes; order Hypocreales; family Ophiocordycipitaceae; genus Tolypocladium; species Tolypocladium endophyticum. The sequence goes on from JALHBW010000126.1 coordinate 176,373, forward strand.
ATCCCAATGGCCGAAATCAAGACTTTTTTTCGGACCTCCTTGGCCTGATGACTTGCGCGTCAGGAGGAAGTTTGGTCCTTACTCCGTAGTTGCTCGTACGCTGTTTCCCGGTCGGGGATGGGCACCGTCAGCCTCTTTCAGCTTGAACGGGGACATTGCGTTGACTACCTTACACGTACGATCAGCCTCGTTTTCGAAAGAGCATTAAAGAGCTCGCCTTCTTGATGTGTCGACGACATGAGACCTGATGGGGCTGATGCAAGAGTGAAGAGGACAGCAGGCCGCGTTTGACCGATGGTCGAGATTGAGCTTGGCTTGGTCTGCTGATATTAATATCGCCATATTTCCAGGACATAAGCCTACATCATGCTGAAGATAACAAATGACTACAGTTCTGCTTCCATCTTGACTGGCGAAAAAAAACATTGCGTGACGACACCGACCACAGCATCAGCCAGCCCTGGCCACTGGGAGCGAGGCGCTCTCCTGAATGGCTGGCTTCCGATGCTGCAGAGATTTTCATTCGGGGGAAGATGGCAATTGTGACATCCGATCTGCAGCTGCATCACATCGCACTGACTCTGGCATCTAGTACCATCCAGCCAGCACCAGCCCCAAGTCAGCTGATTTCTCGACGTCGAACTGCATGAGCATACCTGGACAGGGCGATGACTTGCACTTCGCAACTACCGAGAACAAGGCGAATGCTGGGTACCTGTACTCCTTACTTCGTGTAAATTGAGAAAATCTGCAGTCAGGATTCATTGCCTCTCGGAGCGTCTTTCTCGTGACAATCAGCCCAGATAATCCAACGGAGTCCAACGCGCCTCTCACTGTCTGCAGACAACCTGCTTATCTGGGCCACACCGCCGAAGGCGACAGTACTACTCTGTACGCGTACTCGTTTTTATAATCCCAGAATTACTGCTGAGGGCATGGCGATGCATTTTGGATGTGCCAAGTTAAATGGCAATTCCAAAGACCAGTCGACCAAACCAGACTTTTGGCGGCGGGTGGCGGCGGGGCGCACCAGCGGCCAGCGGGAGAGGAAGCGACTTTTTACTGCTTTAAGCCATAACTATTAAGTTAGCTCACCGGGCGCGGAACGGCTGGACGGGTGGCGTTCCCCGATTCCACTGGTGAGCGATGTTGGCTTGATTGGATGTAATCGATGGCGGACATGAGCTGACACAAGGTGCATGCAAAATCAAGGACGTCTCGATGAGCGTCAGTACCTTGCATGATGTAAGGACAGCAAATAGCGCATAGTCAGGCTCAAGAGGTTCTTGTCCTTCAGCCGTCCGGTCTGTCGTCGCTGTCCAAGTTCCGCGTCCCACCGAGTTCTAAAGGAGCGACGCCAACGCTTTGGCCGCCCGTGCAACGTCTGAGGTCGCAAAACGTGGCCGTCTATTCCATGGTAAAGCACCCGTCATCAGAGGCAGTGAAGGCCGTGGAGAACCGTAGACAAGGGCTGGGTCGTCCCTCTTGGTTGCGCTTCAATCACGCATAGTATGAGCTGTCTGCGGCGCGATGCGACTTTTCGCGGGTGCTTGTAATAAGCCGTGAACAATCGTCCGATTGGACCTTGTTCTCAATACCAGACAGCAATCCGTACCTGAGACAAGCTCGAAGCAGGGCAGCTGGACAGGCAAGGCAGGGCATCAGCGGATTCAGCATGCCCGCTGTCGATCAATTACCGATTGCAAGTTGATCGAGCAGTCAAATTAACGTTAAGCAATTCACGTATACGGATAGTCAGATTCGAACTGACACACGCCGAGTGGAACTCCCTCGCTTTTGGGCAACGAAGCAGTGCTACCGCGATGATTCAAGGACAGGGGCAGATCTCTCTCCCTGCAGCCGACGCGCGCCGGCATTGCCTGCTTGCCTGCGAATCACAGCAGCCCCCGCACGAATCTAAAACTCTAACGGCCGAGTTTCCGTTAAACTGCATAGACGATCATCGGCCAAAAAAAACAGAGCCGTGATCATGTTACTTGGGCAGAGTTCGTACGGCGTACGCCGGCGCATTCACCCCGGCAGAGCCACCGAGCGATTATCGCCTCCATTCCCTCATCAAAATTATGAGTACGCACTACGGAGTACATCTACCACAATGACGATTGACATGAGGCGACGAGGTTGTTAGAGGCGAATCTACACCGTATCCACTGGTGTGCCCTGCGCATCATGCGCCTGGCGCCTCCCGGCGCAGGGTCAAAGCCACCGATTCGCAAGACGGTCCGATCAGCGATCTGGGGGGCTAGTCAGGAACTCTGCTGAGGCTGGGAAGCGCCCTGAGCGTCGATTGTGTCGGGCGAAGGAAGAGATCGAACGCGACCACGCGTCGACGTCCTTTCTTTTTCGCAGACGCCACTGCGCCGTGGAAGTGAGCCGGCCGGGATTCTCATGCAAATGATACGAAAGGCAGAAGGAAATAAAGTGACATATAAGTATTGGCCGTCCGCCGCATACATCACCCTTCACCGTCTTCCTTTGTCATGCCGCAGAGCTCGCTCATGGTGTGTGGCCGTGCATTGCCATGTGCAGCTGTCGAGAAGCGATTGCACCTGAAATAAGCTTTGCTCGGTCCCCTTGAAGCAAGATATGCTTTATTGATGAGCCATCCCTCTTCCGAAGGGAGTCTCCAGGGAATCTGAGTCCCGCTCGTAAGGTGGTGTCCTGGCGCGACCGTCCCATCGTCCCTAAGCCTACATTAGGCCGAACGAGCGGGCGAGCGCCATACCAGTCCACTTTCATCCGTCCAGTCTTCCATCCTGGGTCTCGGTGCTCTGGAGAGAATTTCTCTGCTTGCAGCTTGCAGCTTGCAGCTCCCCTCTAAGCAAAAGGAACTAGCATGCATAACTTGACAGCCAATGCGCCGCGGGGAATAATGCATTTGCAGACAGCGGGCATATGCACCCAGGCACCTGCGCAAAAAGCACGGTAGGTGCCTGACAGCTGCCGTTGAGTGAGTTGTTCCTGTCCTAGAAAGGGCCCGATCGTGTGAACCAGGCCATTAGGCCGGCGTTAGCACTGCGGCTACTGCAGCAGAGGTCAAGTCGTCACACCAGCCCCAGGCGTGAGCGGTCGAGATGGCTCGGGGCGGCGCAACCAAGGAATCAGCCGCTCAGCTTCCCAGATTTCGGGGACTAGCTGTTCACCTGAGGCCTGCTGACCAGCCGTGCTGTCACTGGAGGGCATCTTGTCCGCGAGCTTAACTTGCATTGAGAGAATCTTTCGGCAGACCTACGAGTTCGAAACCAGCCTCTCAGACGATGGAGGCTTGCTGTTTGGACTTGTGTTCGCAGCCCCGTGCTGTCTCAGCACCAAACTAACACATGCCGGTGCCGATCGGCAGTTCAGGCCAGTCACAGGCCAGCGTAGCATTTAGGCCTCTGGCTTCTACCGCCCTGGAGCCCTTGGAAAAAAGCAAATAGAGCGGTCGTGTCTTCGGCCGGGGGGCGGGGCAAGGGCCAAGCTGTGCTCACCCGTACCGCAAGGGTGAGGTAAGTGAGGAAGCATCAATTTCTTCTGCTTGTAAGCATTGCCGGGCCGGGCCACTATCACGATGCTGCACCTTCACCAGCGGCTTTTCTTGCTTTTGACTTCCCGGAGATCAGAGATCAGAGCGATGGAGATCGACAGCACGAGCACCAAAGTTGCTGGAGGCAAATGCGAGTGATTTCAAGCCAAGCGTCTTTCCGCAGGTTCCCCCCAGCCTTCCATTGCAGTACGCCTCTCTTCACCGGGGTTGGTGGCTGTTGGTACATTTCGGTTGCGCTTCTTTTCGCCTTTTCATTTCGTCGTCTTATTTATGAGACTCGGGGCCCCCTCCTGAGCCGTGAGACTCATTTCCTCGCCCTTTGGACCTCGTGGCTCTTCGCGTCGATAATAGGGTCATTCCTTTCCCTGCTCCGTCCTCTCATTATCTATTGTTTACCATCCTGACCCGTAGTCGACGTCGGCCTTGTTTACTCTCCTAACCTTGAACCTGAGGCACGCCGCAACCATGGGTTCCGAGTTCGGCATCACGCCCGACACCAAGCCCGAGCTGCGGCTCGACTCGGTCGGGGTTTTCTGGATCGTCTTTGCCGTAGCTTGGACCGCTGCTGTTCTATTCGGCATGCTCTTCCTCTACACCCGTCGCGACATGCAAATCTTGAGGATCAGAGGCTTGGGTCTGTCGCTTACAGCTGTTACTCTGTTGCACCTGTACTGGTTCGCCGTCACCATCGCCTACGTCTATGGACCGCTCATGCCTGAGGTGGCCGAGTACTGGATCATGGGTATCTGGTTTCCGTTCGGTATCGCGCTTTTCCATGCGTCAAACAGCAGATTCCTTTATGTCGCCAACGCGCAGAAGAAATACGTCAGGAAGACGACGGATCTCGGATGGGATCAGCAACGGCCTCGGATCCGGAAGACACTTGTCGCCCGGTGGAAGATGCTCGACTACAGCTACAAGATGATCCTCCTGGTGGGCCTTGGCATGGCATTTCAGGTGGGTTGACTCCTGTCGGGAACAAGGCCGTTCGATGCTAACAGGTGGTAGCTCTTTTTGACTTTCTTCATGTTCATCGTCTCGCGTAAATTCCACCCCTCGTTCGGCATCGCCGGGACCGAAGTCACCGGCACTGAAATGGAACAAAAGACCCAGCAAGGTCGCGGGTGGGAGTGGTGGCCCTCCGTCTTCTGGCAGATATTCTGGGCGTGGATTGTGGCTCCCATCATCCTCTGGCGAGCGCGCGGCCTACGGGATACCCAGGGATGGAGATTGCAGACGATCGCCTGCTGCATTTCAGGGTATGTTCAGCCGCATTGGTCTCTGGCAACTATGTCAGTAAACTAACGTGCTTCAGTCTCCATGCTGCTCCCATGTGGCTCATCGCCCTCTACGTCCCAGGCATGGCACCGCTGAACAAGTACTTTGTTCCCCCTCAATGGTAGGTTTCTTGCGGCCGCCGGGTCTGACCGAAACCTTACTCACCTAATTAGGATCGCACTGTCCATCATGATGATTGAAATCTTCACCGTCTTCGTCCCTTGTTTGGAGGTTCGCAAGCAGCAGAGCCTCTGCCAGGAGACGCTCGATTCCATCGCTCGCTGGGAGTCTCGCCAGCGTTCGACCATGCATGGTGGCAAGACCATCAACTCGGGATCATCGGGCTCATCTGGTGCGTCCTCGTGGATGGGGCGCACTAAAGCCGCTTCCATCGCCAGCGCCAGCAACGGCAGCATCCTGACCATGGATGCCCTCGAGCACACCCTCGCGAAGAACCCGGAGCCGCTGCAGAACTTCTCGGCCCTTCGTGACTTCTCTGGTGAGAACATTGCCTTCTTGACGCGGGTCAGGGAGTGGAGAGCAACGTATCTGGTGTCTGGCAAAGACTCGGACAAGAATGCGGAGAGCCTCAAGAGCGAAAAGGGCTCCGGCCATGTGCTTTCCCGGGAATGCTATGAGAGCGCATTGCGCATCTACATGGACTTCATCAGTAGCAACAGCGCTGAATTCCAGGTCAATTTGTCGTCGCAGGACTTCAAGAACCTGCAGGCGGTCTTTGAGCCCGCGGCCCGCGTCGTCTACGGTGAGAGCAGGACCCCCGATCCAGCTACTCCCTTCGACGACGCGCCTCGCCAGGCCGAGAGCGCTGAGGTCGTGCGCTACTGGGGCGAAATCCCCGAGATATTCACGGACAGCGTCTTTGATGACTCCGAGATGAGTATCAAATACCTGGTCTTGACCAACACATGGCCAAAGTTCATCAAGGAGAGGCGTTCGTTCGACGCGGCGAACAGTGTGGAATCTGGGAGATGATAAGCGAAGAGTTCTTGTCGCTGTTGTATGTATAAGAAGTGTCTATAGGGTCTCCCTTAGTTCTAATACCACATCGGTCCTGCAATCTCGGCATATGCACGCACTCGCGGGGGTGTTTTGCTTCTGGTCGCATCTCCCTCCCGCCATCGGGACGGCCCTTGTGATTGATGCGAGGGACTTCGATATACATGTTGCAGAACAGGAGCAAATTTTGACAAGTCGTACAAGGCGTTTAAAGAGGGCGTGCAAGGAATTGCTTCCACGTGAGATGAGTGCACACACACTCCCCAAGTCGTCGTGTCAGCGGCGACCAGCAACGGCTGAAAGCGGCGTCGGGTCCTCCTTGTCTGGCGCCCGCTCTACGAGTAATCAACTGGAAGCTCGCCCCCGTTTGCTTTTGTTGACGTTTTCTTTTGGGTGCCCACAGAGGGGAAGAGAGGAAGAAAGAGACAGAGACGACAGAATTTTCCGATGAGACACTCGTGGCATTGCCCCTGCGCATGCAGCGTGGCGAACACGAGCTGTGCATCTCAGGTGTCGTCCCTGCTGCCTGCATCGAGTGTTTCCTCTCAGGCGAGAAATGTTTGTGTTGCCCGAACGACGAAGACGGCTGGACACATCTCCCGAGCGTGCATCGAGGACGCATCGAGCAATATCGAGCGGGATCGAATCAATCCCTTACAGGACCTTGATCCAAGGCCATGTTCAAAGCGTAGCCTCTGCATATAGCGGAGCTTGCCGAGACGCTGTTTACCCATCATCCCATTACCCCAGCCGGAGATGGACCTCGGCTGACCGGGTGCCCTTGTAAAGTCAACAAACCCGGCACTTATCGACTGGAACTATCATGACTCGACTACCCAAGACTTGAGACTCTCAAATCTCAGCAACCAGCCGCCACGCATCGGATCGCTCCTTTCCCCGACGCTTTGGTACGAACTATGGCGCCGGGGAGAAATTTAGTTTTCCCCAGAGGCATGCCTGTTCATGACAGCTCGATCTGCAACAGACCATGGCCACATCGACTGTGTCTCAGGTCAGCCACCGAAGGGATGGTATCGCCAGATTCTCGCCTCCACTTTTTTGCGTTGAGGTCTAGCTCCCCTCATCATGCTGGAGTGCGCGCAGTTTGGGTGACGCGCTCGTGCGAATGGACCCATCCGGCGGCCTGCTCCGGACCGTTGTGGCGGGAGCCGATTCATGGCGCAGCTGAGAACCGGCTTGACTCTCGGCGCCCCAGTTGACCATCCTAGCGGTATTCATAGAAATTAGCTTGCACGAATGGAGAGCCAACATTGAACGCCCGTCATCACGAGCTGTAAGCAGTAAGGGCCAGCAGTAGTGACAAGTGGCATACATGCAAGAATCCTGCCGTATCAAGACACGCATGTAGAGCCAGGCCACGTGGCCGGGGCATTTCCGTCTTGACATGCCGGTTATGCCGTGAAACGCGTGGTTACAGTAGAATCGGGGGTCAGCGCAATCGCTGACAAGCGGGCAGTATCGCGCATGTATGATGTAGGTAGGTGGCATTAACCCACGCTCCAGAAACAGGGTCACATAGCTGACGGCTAAATTAATTGGCCGCGCAGCAGGGCCGCGCACGCATGCTGTGGCAGGTGGTAGGACGACTTCCAACCTGCGGATACGTCGCGTGCGTGGGAAGCATCGGGACTGGCCGCTCGTGGCAAATGTGCTGGCTGGGCAATATATTCAAGATAAGGCTATGTCTCTATTTAAGGCATATGCGGAGATCTGGGCCCCTTCTAGAAGGTCGGCGCTCAACGAAGGATTCATTCTCAAAGCGTGCGTCCAGTTCTCGAACGGCAGGTTGGCGCAACTGAAGAGTCAGTTGGCCAGCTTCGGCTGGGTTCGGCCGCTGCCCGACTTGCCCTTGCTGGCCAGGAACTCGTCGACTCCTCGGCGCTTCTCTTCGGTTCCAAAGGTCGCGTAGTAGAGATGCCTTTCGAAGACATCATCGCGGCAGAGGGCATCCGCTGCAACCACATCTTAGCATCAAGAATGTCTTCGACAGTGTGGGGAGATGGTGCAAAGGGAGGAGGGTGGGAATAGGAATGCGAGATGTGATGCATCCTTCGGCAACGTACCTCTGCAAATGGCTTCTTTGGCAAACTGCAAGGCCTCCGGACCGTGCTCGACGAGGCCGGCGGCGACGTTGACGGCCTGCTGCGAGAGGTGACCGTCTTCCACCAAGTCGCACACTAGGCCGCATGACATTGCTTCCTCAGCGGAGATTTCTCTGCCGAGAAGAATGGTTCGCATGGCCTAGAACGAACGAAGGGAGAAAGTACGCAGTCAGTCTCAGTTGCGGTACGGGGCTTGCGTCTTGTTCCGCACATGCAGACGGGCACGCACACGGGACTTGAAAAACTGACGACGCACGGGGGACAAGCACGAAGGAGGGAACAAGCGTGAACGAGGCTCCAGAAGCAACCTCATAGTACAATCAAGATACATCAACAGGTCAACTTACTCGAAACTTGCCTACTGCAGCGGTGAGGCGCTGGGTTCCGCCAGCTCCCGGAATGAGCCCTCGCTTGGTCTCTGGCAAGGCGAAGTAGGCCGACTTGGCGGCGATAATCAAGTCACACTGTTGGCATTGCGCATTAGTCGCTGGCAGATAACCCCGTAGCGGCCGCCGTGGGCCGGCGACTGGGTGATTGTGAGGATCATGATACTAACCATAAGGGCCACCTCGAATCCGCCGCCGAGCTGCCCCCGTTCCCTGTCAGTCTAGGCCAGCACAAGTGAGTCGACACAGATGAGAGGCATATGGAGCAGCCTAAAGAGGAAATGTCTCACCGCTGGGCCATTGACGGCAGCAAGAAGAGGCTTGCGAACAGCTGCCATGCCCGAGCAGAGATCCTCGAGGTAACGGCGTGATCGCGCACCTGCCGCATCAAGGGCTGCAATATCGTTGAGATCTGCACCCGCTGCATGCAAATCGGCGTCAGTGGAGCGAGCCCTGCGAGACAGCATGATGTATCATGTGGACGAGCCAAGCATTGGTGCCATCTAACCTGAGAAGAAGGACCCTTTGCCGGTGACGACAATGGCCCTGATGGCGGCGTCGCTCGACGCCCGGGACAGTTCCCCGAGAAACTCGGCGATTAGTTGCTGAGATAGCGCGTTGCGCTTCTCAGGTCGATTGAAGGTGATGAGCCTGACGCCATCAGACGGCGACGTGGCTTGGACAAGGCCAGAGGCAGATCCAGTCATGTTGGTGATGGGTGATGTATCGTACTCAGAGGTACCGACTGCGCGGGTCGCCGGCGATAGCTAGGACGCGTCTGTGCCAATGGACTCGATGGGCTAATGGGCCGAGGAGATGGACGAGAGAGAGAGAGATTGATGGAGCGGGGGGGCTTGCTTCTTAGATGGACCCTCGGACGGGGGTACGTCGAAGAGCGGATGCAGCGCGCAGGGCTGGCTGCTACAATGGGATGAAACCTCTCAGTTAGTCGATTGGGAGAGACATATGCCGGGGAAAAAGGGATCTGGAACCTGGCATGGGCATTCCACCAGAACCCTGCGGCGCACGCAGTCGCGGCCCCGGCGTGATGAGACCTGGTGACGGCGATGGATGTGACGGCTCGATCTGCCCTGGCCAGGACGAGGCAACAAAGAGAAGGTGAACGGGGCAATAAGGGCACGCGCAGAGACAGGCGTGTCTTGATCCTGACGGCGCAGCGCAGCAGGCCGAGCCAGATGCCAAAACAGGGCGAGGCGGGAAAAAGAAAGCATCGCCCAGTTCGCTGGGCGACGCCGGCTGAAGATTGATGCCCCGTCCGCCTCGCATCGCATCGATCGGTGCGGCACACGCCCGTTGCCAAGCCCAACGTCGACGGTTAGCTGGGCCGCAATCGCGAACCGGCCTTCGATTGGCTTGCTTTGCCGCCCGCGGCACCTCCTGAGGCCGTCCGGCGACGACCCCCCGTGGCCAGCCCTGGCCCGTCTCCTTGCCCGGAGCGCGTTGTCGTCAGCAAGGCACTGGAGGAATCCCTCGCGTCCGTCCTCGTCCTCGTTCTGCATCGCCGCCCGGGTCCCACCCCAGGCCCACTCCCCGGCTCCCCTGGGCTGGGCAGCCAGACCAGACTAGCAGGCAGCCCAGCACGGAGACAATAGCTCAGCTCCCGCGGTCCCGGCTGGGTGGACCTCTCGGTCACTGGTCGGTCCAACGCTCGAGGACCCCTGTCTCCGGGGTGGGGAACCGGGCTGAGACTGGATGGCAGATGGGATTACTCCGTCTTTGTTTGTGCGACGCCCGGCGTGCGTCTCCTGTTTTCCATCGTTCGAACAATGTCTCAGGGAAGGGCGTGCTGCGTGGTCGGCGCTGGGGCCTTCGGTCCATCGTCCTCCTCCTTTGGGCCATGCGGTGCCCTCTGGCTTGCCCCTTTGGGTCGGCGGTATCCCGGACGGCATTCCTGCTCCGACCAGTAGGCCCTCCTCGTCGTGTTACTTTGATACATACGGGTACTTGCAGCTTCTTGCTGCCGGCAGCGCCGCAGACCTCGTGTCCCCCCCCCACTCGGGGCGTGTCAAGGCCCCCGGAGCCTCGAGCCCTCTCTACATGTGCCTGCACCTCACTCGACGGCGGCCGCTCCGCTCCCGGAATGTGACAACAACTAACACTCCATTGTATTGCCGGCAGTCGACCCCCAATCTCCACAGCCACGTCCGGGTGCGAAGCCGCTGCGGGCTGTGGCGGCGTTAATTCCAGCGACTATCGCTGACGTGGAGTCTGTCGTCAGTCGGCCGGCCGGCTCCCCTTCCAGTGTGTCTGCGCTACCGGCTGGGCACTGGACGAGCTCTTCCATGGCGTCTCTGTCTTCACATGGGGCCCATCGGCCCGTAGTCAGGGTTACCGGGAGAAGGGGCTGTCTTGTCGGCGAGGGCCAAGAGGAGAAGGAGGACAATGGAAAAGTATATAAAGGGCCTCTTTCACTGCTTTGGAACGGAAGGAATTTGAAGCAGAACAACACAGCAAGCTCACAGTCCTCTCATCGCCCTCTTCTCCCTCCTTTTTCTCTTTCTCTTGGCCCCGGGCCGCTGCAGCCTCGCCCACTTCACTTATAAGCCGCAGTCCCGTCCTCACCATGGCCGCCTCCGTCCCCCGGAAAACCCACCCCCGTCTCACCTCCTTCAGCTATGGTGAGGTGGTCGACTGTCCCTTCCCAACAGTCACCGCCGCTTTCTACCAACAAGCAGCTTCATATCCTTCCACCACAGCCGTCCGTGATCTTTCCGGCATCACCCCTCGGGAGTTGACATATCATGAGCTCGCCGGTCATGCGCAGGCTCTGGCCTTGAGGCTCCGCGCTCTTGGTGTGCAGCCACACCAGCGGATACCCCTCGTGGTCAAGCGAGGATTAGAGATGGTGGTCGGGATATGGGCCATTCTGTCATGTGGTGCTCAATACGTCCCTCTAGACGGTGGCGTTGTTCCGGACTCGACTATTAAGCACGTTGTCGAGCAGTCCGAGGGAGAGATTGTCCTGTGCCTCAGCTCGACGGAGCACCGCATCCGAAACCTATTCCCAGCCCTTGTCCCAGTGCTCATCGACCAATGCATGCCAACTCATACAGACTTCTCGGCCGACCACCGGGTTGACTTGGCGTCGCCTGATGCAGGATGCTATGTCATCTACACGTCGGGTTCGTCGTCCCGGAAGCCCAGCTGGCGCCTGCAACCCTGTACTAATGCAATGCATAGGCACCACCGGCAAGCCCAAGGGCGTTGACGTCACGCATAAGAACGTGGCTAACCTTGTCTGCCTCTTCCCCGGGGGGTTGGGGGTCCGACCAGGGATGTGTGTTGGTCAGGTCCTCAACATAAGCTTCGACATGGGTAAGCAACGACCCGGGATCGGGAAACCTGTCTCGCCCATATCGCGATCGCGCACCTTTAAACTGACTTTCACGCAGCCGCGTGGGAAATATTTTCTTGTCTATGCAATGGCGGAACCCTTGTCGTCCGGGGCTCAAAATGGGAGCCCACGATCCAGGAGGTGAGTTGTCCTGCACGGCGCATGCTTGGGCATGCATTGGGCAAACGTGGCACAGCCAGAAGCTGACGCTTGGCTTACAAGCTGGACGTGCTCATCTGCACCCCTACCATCCTGTCCAAATACCACCCGGAAAAGTACCCAAAGATCAAGATAGTGGCCACGGCAGGGGAGCCCACGTCCCAGGACCTTGCGGACCTGTGGGCCACGCACGCTACATACTGGAACTGCTGCGGCCCTACAGAGACGACCATAGTCAACACCATGTCGAGGCATGTCGCTGGAGAGCCCATATCGATAGGCCAGCCGACTCCAAACAATACGGTATACATCCTCGACGACGATAGCAAGCCCGTCCCCGAGGGCGTGCCCGGAGTCATGTGGGCTGGAGGCCTTGGCGTATCTCGTGGCTACGTGGGTCTCGAGTCCAAGACAAAGGAAGCTTACATTCCAGATTGCTTCTCAAACGACGGGTAAGACCAGACCTTTCGGCGAGTCACCCGTTTGGCACAACTGACAATGTCTCACCAGATCGTACATGTACTGCACTGGAGACCTGGGCCGATGGAGGAAAGATGGGTCCATTGACATCTTGGGGCGCTGTGACGACCAAGTCAAGGTCAAGGTGAGTAGTTGCCCCAGTGACGTTGATATGTTGCGGCTTCCTGACTTGCCAAAAAGGGGTTTCGAGTGGAACTCGACGGTGTTTCCTCGTCTCTGGCATCAGCACCTGGAGTCTCCCGTGCCACAGCATTGCTCGTTGACGGAGACATCCATGGCTTTATTGTGCCGTCCGGTCAAGACATTGAAGCCATTCTCGACCATACTCGGAAGCTTCAACCATACTACGCCATTCCAAACAGAGTCCACCAACTCGATGAGTTTCCCACCACCGCCAATGGCAAGATCGACAAGAAGATTCTCAGGGCACTCGCCTTTGAGACAGAGATGGACGAGAAACGTCCTGTCTCGCCCGGCAAGGCGGCCAGCGAATGCGGTACCCTTGTCGACGACGAGACCCGCTCGATCTCCATGTCGTCAACGTCGACCGTTGTGGGAGACGAGAAGTTCGATCTCGATCTCACACAAGATGTTCCCGAGAAACAGTGGCCGCAGCCACTGCGGGGCCTTCGGTACAGGATACTCATCATCTACCGTCTTCTGTTCAGTTTTGTTGGAATCTTGAACATTGGCGCTCTCGTCGCCATCGTCATGTTGAATCCCAGCCCGGAGTGGCTCGGCACACTCACAGCCGCCAACTTGGTCACGGCTGTGCTCGTGCGACAAGATGTGGTCATCAACATTCTTTACACGATCTTTTGCTCGATGCCAAAGGCAGCTCCCTTGTGGATGCGAGCCAGCTGTGCCAAGATCTACCACCTCGGCGGCGTGCACTCTGGAGCTGGCGTGTGTGCCACGTCATGGCTCATCGCGTCCACGGTGCGATCAACCGTTGCTTACGTTCAGAAGACTTCCACAGATTCGCTGGCGACTCTGGTGGTTTCCTGGCTGCTAACTGTGCTCTGCTGTACCATTGTCGGCTTTGCCTGGCCCTCGTTCCGCAAGCGCCATCACAACCTGTTTGAGCGCCTGCACCGCTTCCTTGGATGGACCGCCTTGTGCCTCTTCTGGGTACGCACCGTTCTCTCCGTCTACGACTCTACCCCTGCTGGCGAGGACCTCGGCCTCGCTCTCATTCGATCCCCCGGATTCTGGATGCTCGGCGTCGCCACCTGCAGCATCGCCTCCTCGTGGTTCTTCCTCCGAAAGGTGCCCGTCAATGCAGTGCCGCTCTCCGACCACGCGATCCAGCTCAACTTCAAGTACACAGTGCCCGTCAATGGCAGCTTCACTCGCATTTCCACCCGGCCGCTGCTGGAGTGGCACTCCTTTGCGACCATTCCCGTGCCCAAGCCATCGGGATTGGCGGGAGAGGCAGGCTATTCGCTCGTCGTGTCGAACGCTGGCGATTGGACCAAAGCTTGCATCCGCAATCCGCCTACGAAGCTTTGGGTGCGCGGTCTGCCAACATGCGGTGTCATGCGCATCGCCACGCTCTTCAACCGGGTCGTCGTCATTGCGACGGGGTCCGGCATCGGCCCGCTCCTGGGCCACATCAGCCAACCCAGCTGCCCAACACAGCTCATCTGGTCTACTCCCAACCCGGAGAAGACATTTGGCAAGGGCATCATAGACACCATCCGAAATTCCATTCCCGATGCCGTTATCCATGACACGAGAGCGCAGGGACGGCCGGACCTGGTGAAGATGGGCTACAACTTGGCCAAGGACTTTGGCGCCGAGGCTGTTATTATTATCGCCAACGAGAAGATAACAAAGAAGGTTGTCTACGGCCTCGAGACAAGAGGCATCCCTGCATATGGAGCTATCTGGGATAGCTAGCGGCGTTTATGTATATTTCTTGGGACGGGGCGGTTATCTGCATTTCCTCAGCTTGCATGTCCATTGGGTCGGGTATTTTGACGGCGGAGAATTTTCTAGCTCCTGCCCAGACTGAAGCATATATCTCGTACATATCTTCACGAATGCTACAAACACTTTTTCCTTCTTCACTCCTGCGAAGTGCACGTGATGAAACGCAGACGTAGCTCGGGCGAGGCTCGAAGCATCACCGCGGTCGTTAGCAGATCTGGCTCGGGCCGGCCCGCCAAATCCCCGCAAGGACTAGCGTCCGATGCTAGCGGGGCCGATCGCCGGGCCCTGCAGGGCGATGGCGGGATGGTGGACACGATGCTTGACCGCAGGCACTGTCAACAAAAAGGTCATCACATACCGATGCCATTCACAAATGCTACGTGTCCAGGTGCAATTTTCTGAAGTACCTTCCGAAAAAGGTATGCATTCCTCTGCTGATCTGCCCGCCGTTTAATACTCCACTATTCTCGTTCCATATTCATCCCTCTTCGCGCCTCGATTTGTCTCAGATATCCCGGCAGAAACAATACTATGTCCTACAAGAGACGCAGTCTGCCAGGTGGAGAACACTCCATCAACCGCAGCTACTTCCTGACCCTGATTTATGGCCCCTGTTTTCACGCAACGTCACACTTGAGCACGGTTCCAGCGTCAGGCCCGAGCTGCGACTCTGGTCCATCCTTGTCGGCGTATAACCACTGATGGTAGGCAACAAGCTCTCATGCCATGATCTGCTAGTTCCTCTACCTATCGAACGCGGCAATGTACCAGCTCGAGTTGATCCCCACTGCTGAGGTGCAGTATTCTAACATGGAAACCTTTTCAAGCTCTAGACTGGATGCTAGACTGGATGCTGAGCCACCATTGAATTGAGCTGGTTTGCCGCTTTGTCGTCATCGTGGACCAATACGTACCCGACATGGCCATAATCGCTACATCTCAGATTGGGACCGAGAGAAAACTGATTGGTAGAGGGACTGGCTTGCGTACTCGTACGTAAGATCCCCGATAGATTATAGGCGGAGGACATCAAAAATCAATTTCTTCTCCATTTTGCATTCGTTCGCTACGCTCTTGCACAAATTTCCAGTTACGATGCCTTCTCTCTATAATGACCATGCAGACAACGCCTCATTCATCCTCCCTACTCTATCTGCACGGATTATTTATATGATTTGAGAGCCTCTGCAAAGGCTCCCATCACCGTGGCCTGCCCTCGTGGTATCCAGAGATTGAGGCATGCATCGACAAGCTTATCAATCTGGGCGCACAGATTAGCCGGTACCCAGACGCTACTGAAGCCAAGCATAAGATCCATGCAATCGCTAAGGATGTTCCCCCGCTTGACTCCCTAAATAGCTTCATCCGCACGCATCTTATTTGTGGAGCGCGAGACGATATCACTCGACGCTGCGATATTGTCAGCCTAAGCCTTGCTCTGGGCGTGTTTATTCGTGGCTCAGATCCTGCGAGTACTACGTGCGAAGAAACGACAATGCCCGCATTAAAGACGATGTCACAGCGTTTAAAGACTTGCATAGAGAGCTCAACGCCCTTGCCAAGCCACGCCTTATCAACAAACTTCGACCTTACGATGATCTTCTCGATCTATTCGACAACCTCGGATTAATCGCGTCTGGTAATTCTGAAGGTCATCATGAAGAGTAGAATCTTCGGCTTCTACCAGTTTTTACAGACAGCATCTCTCAAATCAGGATGAAATCAAAGGACCAACCTGACCATTCAAAAGAATGACTCTAGGAGGCCAAGTAACTCGAGGTAGCCAAATGACAAGAAACATTTAAGGCATCTGCATTTCCGGATAGAGCTGGTAGGAACAAGGGGGCGGAAGAGTGGCTCCCACATTTTGATGCGCCGTCTTTTGCGAGGCAGTAGAAGAATGTCCTGATATTACTACGGCTGCGGAAGAAGGCAAGGAAATGTTTAACTCGTATGAGAACTTGTTGGAGAAAGTTTTGTGCAACGATACTACGGACAGCGCAAGGTGGCACTACTCAATCTTCTTTGCCGACAAAAATTGTGAGAATCACGCGGTGCGAAAAATCAACGAGAGCGACACCAAGAGATGGGCATGGTGGGAACCGTTTTGATCCAGTTTGACGCAGATGAGCATGCAGCTTCGCATTAGCTAGGTAGCCTGAACATGTATCTGTACCTTATGGGAATCTTTCCCTCAAGAAGGCGGCCTGAGATAAGTCAATGAGAGCGTTTCGCGACCCGCACACCGAGGTACGTTTTGCGATCATCCGAACAATCTTGCTAGTAACAAGCTAATTATTGTTACACAGGACTCTTAGATTTCTTTTGTTTGGAAAGCCTTCCTCTTCTAGGAGAAGAGAGTATTAGATGGTGAATAAGAAGATTCAGGGCTTGGCCTCGACTCTATCTTGTCTGCCATTTCCATTGTTTCTGGTTCTCACAATACTACATGCAGTCCTTTGCCCTTGCCTTCAATTCTTCTACATGCTCCTCAAATTCCACTTTCCATCTATACAATCTCTTTTCAGTATCGCTCTCTAATTATTATATATTCCATAAATCTTTTCGACATATCTTTAATCCCGGAGAATCGCCCACTGCTACCAGTTTTGAAAGACAGCATCTATTGGAACAAATCAGGGCTCCAACATTACCACTCAAGAGGCCGACTCTGTAACACCAAGCGACTCAAGGCAGCCAAATGACAAACACATCTTGAGATACCTGCATTGCCGGCCGGAACGGGTAGGAATGCGGGCAGGCAGAGTGGATCCTGTATTCAGGTCCGGCCGGACGGAGTGTCAAGCAGCGTTCGAAATGTGTCACGGATGAACTGTCGTTCAGAGTATTATGTCATATCAGTTCTCAATTGCTACTAAAGTTTTCATGCTACTATTTGAACCAGCGATGCCGCACGAAACATTAATTTTCCCGTAGCCTGCTGTGAGACTCGCATGTCAATGCTTGGCGGACTCGTGTAAGTGGTCCAGGGTAGTTCGCCGGAAGCAACCTGGCTCCCACAGTCCGCATGCGTCGACATCGCTATCCACCCCAGCTCACGTCCACCTCATTTCAAAATCTCAACCCCAGCAACCTCACCTCACTACAACGCATTAGCTGCCCCCATTGCCGAGAGCTGCGCGTGTCACCATGGCGTCTCAAAAGCCCTTCCGCGACTGGATCTATCTGGTCACCATTGGCGTCCAGCTGTTCGGCATGCTTGGTAAACCCTACTGCTTCGCAACCGCTCGCTCAAGCACCGGCTAATGCCCTCGCAGCCCTCGACCTCGTCGCCTTCTACCCCAAAGTGCTCTACCACGCCCCTTCATCCCCGTTGCATTTTCTCCTCCGCCTGCGTGCCGGGTACGTCTCCTTCTCAGGCGACCCCTTCTTCAACGTGAGCGACCCCTCCGCCGCGCACGAGCCCTGGTTCCAGGTCTTCCTCTATATTGAGGCGCTCGCCCAGTTGCCGCTCGCTGCCTACCTCGTCTACCGCCTCGCGTCCAGCAAGCCAACCTCCGGCCCCACCGAGCTCGCTGGCCTCGCATTTGGCTGCCTCACCTTCATGGGCTCGGCGGCGTGCTGCTTCGAGCTGCTGCATATGGGACCGAGGCGTGTGAGCACGGAGCAGAAGACGATGCTCCTGTACGGAACGTACTTGCCATATGCCGTGATTCGTAAGTCTCGATAATGTCTGGTCGCGCTCGTAGACACTGACTTTAAATTTAGCTGCTCTGATGGCCGTGGACATGTACTTGCGATTACTGCCTCGGGTTCAGCCCCCTGTAACAAAGCCACGGAAGGTTAGCAGGAAGCGCTAAGAGCTCTTGGTCCATCATCCTCTCAGATGGCATGTGCCCTATTTGCAGCAATAATAAAGTTGACATTGACTCGGTCTTTGTGACCAATCGATTCTCTAAACTCCAAATATTTGTACATTTTTGGCCCAACGCCACAGTCAGTCGTATCGCATGTGCCAACACCACCAGATGATGGTCCCCCTAATCTATCCTCTTCGAGTAGCCCCATCCATTTCCCAAGCCATTCATGCCATAGCCCAGCGGCGTCGCGCCCCCGAGGGACCGTCCCTTCAGCCTCCTCGGCAGTATCACGCCCAGCGTGTACAAGCCAGCCAAGAGCACGCCCGCGATGAACGACACCAGGCTGTAGAAGACTGTGCTCGCGTACACGTGGCCCCCCAGCCCCTGCCACTCGACCCTGCCCTCCGTCTTGGGCAAGGCCGGCGTCGGGAACCAGCGGACCGAAAAGGTCAGCGGCAGCGGGTCTCCGATGATGAGGCGCTTGGTGTGCGAGCCATCCATGTGGCTCAGCGGGCTCGTGCTGTAGGCGGCGCCCGAGTCGAGCACGCCGCTGTCGTGCGGCCGCATGTGGTGCTTGGGCGTGCTGTGCAGCAGCACGTTCATGTGCGTGCTGATGTGCATGTGGCTCAGCTGCAGCGTCCCCGCGAGCGCGAAGACGAGCGGGATGTACTCGCGCGGAGGCGGCTTCTCACCGATGACTTCGACGTGCGCGGGCGGGCGGGCGGGCAGGCGGCACGACAGCGGCGCATCGCTGTGGATGTAGAACTCGAGCAGGTGGAAGAAGGGGTCGGAGATGAAGGGAATGGTGCAGTTGACCTCGCCTTCGGTGCCGTACTGGAACTCGAGCGGCTTGCCCGTCTCGTTGCACACGGGGAAGGGGATCCATTGCAGCTCGTGGTTTGCGTTTTCGAGGTGCTCGCCGGTCTCGCTAGCACGCCGTCAGCATTGGAGGGAAACATGGGTGCCCAGGGGAACGGCTCACGAGCTGCGGTTCATGCACTCAACGTGGATGGGCGCGCCGTAGTGGTAGGAGGGCAGGCCGTCCAGATGCTCGACGGACGAGGCGTCGGCGGCCGCGACGCCCATGGACAGCGCGCCAGCGAGGGCGGCGTACAGCGCAAGCATGGCGGGTGGTGGATTGACGTCGAAGGCCGTCAAGACATGGTCGGTCCTGCGCGCGCAGGTCCAGGTCCTGGGGAGACAGGGGTGTATCGGGCCACTTCACTTGATGACAGCTTGTGTTGCGCCGCGGTAGTGTCGAATCACGTGCGGTGGAAGAGGTCCCGAGCCTATTGCTGGCAGCTCTGCGCTAAATCTGGGGGTCTCAGGGGGGGTTCAGCGACCCCACGTTGCCCAGCGGAGGCTTCCAGGCACCATACAGGCTACTCGTACAGGAGTCAACCTACCTACCTTAACCTAGTGATATTAGTCCAGACACTCACCGGGGATATAACTCAGCCTAACAGTAGAACAAGAGATTCGATCCATTCCATTCCATACGGTCGATATTCTACGCAACAACTTACGCCTTGTCCACCACGCCCGTCATGCAAATCACCTCCCAAGTAATCTCCCAGCCCTGGCCCCCGTGCTTCTCCTCCAGATGCCTCGTCACCAACGACTTCACCTCGTCGAGCGGGTGCGCCCTCCTCGTCTCCTCGCTCCACCACGCGCCCATCAGCCACGGCAGCATGAGGCCGAAGCACCGCACGAACTCGTCGGCGCTCTCGATGCGGTACCGCCCCGGCCGTACCGCGACTTGCACGTCGCGGAAGCCCCGCTCCCGCAGGTGGCGCTCGATCCACGCAGCGTCGAACCACCGCCCGCTGCCGTGCATCTGCATCGGCATCTCGGCCGGCAGCGGCGCGTCAAAGGGCAGCGACGCAAACGCCGAGCGCATGTCGGGGAACCAGAACTGGTTCGCGTTGCTGGCCGGGAACGTGGTGGCGCCGAAGACGCCGCCGGGCTTGAGGATGCGTCGAACGTCTACGGCCGCTGTGAGAAGGTGTGCTGCAATCGTATATGAATATAAGGAAGCCTTACCAGCAAGAACTTCATCCGGCTTCGGTATGAGATGCAGGCCGAGTGCAATGCCAACATGGCTGAATGAGTCCGCCGGCAACCCTGTGTTCTAACCCAGCTTGTTGAGCAACAGCTCAAGGGTGTAGGAAGACTGCCAACTCACCATTGCATCCGCCACCTTCGCCTCAACATTCACCCATCCCTCCGCAGCAGTCCTCTTTCTCACCAAGTCAACCAGCCCGGCCGCACTATCGGCACAGGTAAACGAGCTCCCCTCGAGCACATGCCGCGGCAGCGCCGCCTGCACTTCCTGAGTGAAGACTCCTGTCCCGCACGCGCTGTCTAGCAGTGCCACTGGTGACTTGGTGTAACTCGTGAGGCCCATCTGCGCCACGAGCGGCGCCGCGAGCAGCTTCATCAGCCGCCGCGACACGAGAATCAGGTTCTGCTCGTCGGCTGTCGTGGCTTTGCCCATGCTGTGGAAGTGCTTTGACAGGCTGGCCGCTGCATCAGCGAGGCTTGTGGTGGAAGGCATGATGCGTTGAACTAAGCGGAAAAGGCCCCGTAGACAGTAGTTATCAGTTTTCCTAGATGTTTCGGGTCGAGGACGGCGTGACGATATCATCCTCGAGCGACCGCGGCGGTGGGATATATACACTTTACAAGTGTCCGAAAAGTCGCCGCTTTTGGCTCTGGGCCTCGCAGCCGCGAATTGCGCCGCAACACCAAGATGAGTAACTATCCGAGACACAGCTCTGAACGATTGACAGTCGGGATATTTCCCTCAGCGTCTCCAGATTCGCGACGCCAATGATTGGGAGCACCGTGGCCCTGGTACGCATCACGGGAAGCTACAGCGCCGAACGATATAGAAGCAAGACTGTAAAAATTCGCATTCTGCCCACGAAGCATCACTGTCCCTCCAATTATGCTATGTGCAATGCCTTGTACAACATGACCGTACCCTACCCTTGGCGCCCATCTCATTCAATTCCTGCAGTCCTACACAAAAAAACAGACGTGCTGCGTCGCGCCTCACGCGAACCTAAGGCTGCCCGTAGGTACCCTCTCAACAAGCCCAGCCACTTCCCTGCGCAGCGTCCGCACGACCCGTCTCACTTCCGCTAGGTCCGCTCCTCCGTTGTTGTTACCCTGTCCCGGCGGCGGCAGAGCGGCCTCGCACCGCGCCAGCAGCTCGCCGACTGACGGGCCGATGGAACCCCCCTTGCCGGAGCCGCCGCGGCGTCGGACCTCGGCGACCCAGCTGTTGACGACGTACGCGATCATCTCAATGATGCGGTTGCGCACCATGCCGCTGAAGCCATAGTCTTGCGTATCAAAAATGTTCTCCAGCACCCTGACAATCATGTCATGGGACACGCCCAAGGCCAAGAACAGCTGAACCGGCCAGGTGGGGTCGGCTCCGATTGTGGCGTCCTGTTGGTACGCGACGGCATAGCGACACAACTCAGGAAGCAGAGTTTGGATCGGGAACACGAAGCTGTCGAGCGATGTGTGGTGGGCGATGTTCTGGATCTTGCTGGTCACCGCTTCGTATGGCATGGGTGGGGAAGGCATCCCAGGTTCGAGGTCCTCGAGCCTGGAAGTGACTTCGTCGTGCGTCTGCTGGATCAAGTTGCTCCACGTTCCAGAAATCGTCGTCGGGTTGCGATAGTTTGCAGAGTGATAGATGAGAAGGCACAAGTCGTAGTAACCGGCCTGGTCAGCATACTCGTTGAAGAGCTGCAGAGCGTCAGTCGTCATGTGCTAAATGCCAACACTTCGTATTGGGTGTGCTTACCTCTGACAAGTCCAGAATCTTGCCATCGAGGGCTTGTTCTATCTCCATGCATCGCTCAGGGTCGATCTGGATCCGCTCATCCAGCCTCAGCCGGCCCAAAAGATCATCTTGAATATTGGCCACCTCGAGCAGATCAGCAACCGCGTGATTCAGCAACTGCTGCTGCTGTCGGCTGACGCCAACAGTGACGACATTGGCATTGGCCTTGGCCAGGCTGAGTAGTCTGATGCGGTCCTTGATGCCCAGTGCGAAGTCTGAGTTTGCGAGCTCGAACTGGACTTCGGCGGCATCGAAGAAACGGCTGCGGTTGGTGTAGAACCGGCACAAGAGGTCCGCATGCTCTACGTTCGTGCCAGCTAGGCGCTGGAGGAACGTGATAACGTGTGGAGAGTCGATGGCCAGGATACGGTCCGTCCAGCCTTGCTGGATGTACCACTCATATAGATCGAAATGGAAGACCTCATCGTCTGACCCGTTGACCACGTCGTAGGCCTCAAGCCTCTTGGTCGCAATCAGTGTCAGCTTACCATCGACCATCTCGGGCTCCATGCTGGACGCGGCATCAAGATGTTGCAGGACATCATGAATCAGGTCGTAGCATCGCTTCCTTTCGTTATAGGCGGCAGCTCGAGGATCGTTGGCAGGCTTTCCGTCATTGACCCACACCAGAGCCGTGTTTCCCCTGTCTTTTTCGAGAGCGACGATGAGGCACAGCTGGATAGCACCGGCGTAGTACTTCAGGTCGACGTACTGCGTGACGGCGGTCTGCAGGTTCGCAAATGTCAAGCTGCCTGCCACCTTTTCAAAAAGCTTTAAACTCTCGTGCAAGAGGCTTCTCGATAGGTTGGTAGTGAGTGGCTGCTCAGAAGCTCTCTTAAGTTGCTCCTGGGCCTTGAAAATGACGACGTCATCGGGGCTGCAGAAGCTGCCGCATCGCCTTCGCAGGGCATCTGCAACAGTCTCCACGTTCGAGCCGCTCTCGATGTTGCGGTTTACAATGGCCTTAACCAGAAGCTTTGCGAGATCCCTGCCGTCGGCCTGTGAGAAGAGTTTTTCGTAAGTGAGCTCCCGGAGTTGTTGGCGAGCCGCGTCATCCAATCTGATGAAAATTTCGGTCACACGCTCGTCAAACATCATAAGCACAAAAGATATGCCTTCCGAAATGCTTTCCATCAGCTTCTGAAGCGCGTGGAGCGCTTGGTGCTCAGCTTGCAAAGCGACTTCTTCCTGCCGACTGGAGACCCGTTGCAGATCTGAAGGGCCAGACATTCCTTGAATGATTCCGCGGTTCGACTCTATGAATCTCCGCAGGCGCTCGAGGTTTCCTTGAGTAGCGATAAGTTTCGAAATGGGGATAGCGGAGTCAACGACAACACCACCGGCGGGCGAGACGCCCGTTACGATCACGGGTGCTCTCCATAGCTGGCGGATGAGCCGTGAAAGGTATAGGGCCAGCGCATCGTGTCGCGATGACAGCCTGACGGAGTCAGTTGTCAAAGCCGTTCCGTCAGTCTCAGTGATGGTGGGCTGGCCGCCAAAGTCGACAAAAAGGCCCCTCGCTTTGTCCTCGGTTGCCTGATCTATCGCTCTGGCCGCGCCTGGTCGTGCATCTCCGCCGTGACCGCAAGCAACAGCCAGCGCCGTCGAGACCGTTTCAACACGACCGTAGAGCTGAATGAGGCGTCGGGTAACGTTGTCCAGAGCCTCATCTCCAGGTGCGTCTCTTATGGCGGATGCAAACGTGTCCACAAGTCTGCGCCGCCGGATGACGTGAATCCCGGTGTTGGTGAGGACGGCAAATTCGCTCGGTGGCTCGTCAAACTGTACCGCCAGCTCGTTGCCGAACCCAAGCGGTTGTGACGCGGCAGCAAATGGCTTGGTGATGAGGCCCACAGCCTCAGCTCGGCTTCCAATGTCAATCCAGCTCGCTTGCTCGAAATATCGCAGGGGTGTTGTCGGAGACGTTCGTTTTATGCGCCCCGTTTCGGGGCCAGAGACAAACAAGGTATCAGCGTTGGCATCGTTGCCGCTGCTCACGAAATCTAAGAAGTAGCCTGGCGCAAATCGGGCACCTTGTCTGCTACCCAGCAACATCGTTGACTCCAGATCAACGACAGACTCACCGCCAGGCTGCGCTGACAGGGCATATTGGCCAGAGCGCCGAGAATTCGGACTTGGGGGGAACTTGATGAACTGGACCTGCATGCTCTGGGGCGCCATGTTGGACTGGGAACCGTAGAGGTATGACGACGCGCTCGTCGCGCTGAAGAAAAGTCGGCAGCCGGTGTCGGTCAGGGCCATCAGATGCAGCTTCGACGCCTCTTGCTTGGAGATCGTGCTGATGGAAACAATGCTCATCCTGTCGCTCAAAAGCTTCGACTGCGTAATCATGTGGGCAATGTCGCGAAGGCAATGGACCTTTTCCTTCTCAATGACCTTATTAAGACGCTGTGGAGCTTCCATGTGATAGGTTCGGATGGTCGACTTGCTCGAAAGGGTGTAGACGAGCTTCCGTGAGTCGTCAATGACAATGTCCACCAGGTGTTCCGGCGACTTGTGTGACCAGAAACCGCTTTGCAACGCAACGACTGACGCCCAGCCAGGATTGGTATGGTTGATTCGGCCGCAGCGATTCGAGAACCACTTCTCCTCGGATTGATAGTAAAGCTCGCAGATGTCGATGTCGCTGCTGCCTCCGAAGAAGATTCGGCCGTCCGCCGAACCTTTGATGACGCGAACGTCGCTCCCGCGCAGCGGCAGAACCATCTTTGTTTGATACAGGGACACGGACTTCGTGCCCGCTGGGGTGTTTGTTGCCGACACCCCGAGCAGGATCATTTCGGAGGACGTGGCGACCACGAGGATGTTGGTGATGGTCTGAACAAAGATGCCAGGCTTAGGGGGCACGAGCGCCACAGCGTGGATCGTGTGAGGCTGGTCTTCGAAGCCGATGAGCTCGGGGTCGGGGTGCGTGTAGTCCCAGAGGAAGAGCGAGTTGTCGATGACCACCCAGGCGTGGTTGATCTCCGCAAACAGGCCCATGAGGGTCTGCAGCTCGCCCGCATTGTAGTGGTCGAAGACTTGGTTCGGGATCGGATACATTTGCGTCTTGTGGAAAGGCGCCCAGGCAGATTCGGCGCCTGGGACTTCGTAGTCGGAAGACGCGCCTTCTGGAGAGCTGTCAGCTGCGGGTCCTTGACCCCTGGGAACAAGGCATTTGACTTACGCCTGCAGTATGAGTCCAGGTCGGGAAAGCTCTCGTCCAACTGCAAAAAGGCATTGATAGCCTTGGCCGCCTTGATGACCGGCGGGACATTCTCAGCACGCGGTGGCGGCAGCGGCGTCGCAGCTACCAGTCCTCCGGCCGCAGAGCCCACGGGGGTCAGGGCCGTCATGGAAGACGACTGCTTCAGCGCAGGAGGTGCCATGGCGCCGCCGGACGTCGTCGCCACGGTACCAGAGTTCTGGTTGCCGCCCAGGGCCGGGGTGCTCTCGGAGACGGGGAAAAGCTGTCGTCGCACTGGATCGGGCCCCGACTGGAACCGCGAGGCAATGGCCGGCGTGTTCAGGAACGCACCAGGTACCGGCCGCACGGGCGTGGTCTGCGGGAACGACATATTGGGCGGTGTTTGAGACCCCAAACGGGCCTTGCGCAACGGATTCGCTCTATCCTTGGCTGGATCAAAGAGACGCGCTCGGTCGGACAAGCAAGGACGGGACGAAGGCGGGCTCGCGGGTCGTCGGCGCGTCTGTTGGCGGCGAGACTCGAGTGCCTTTCCTCGACGTCGTTTGTGTGGAGCTTCGCCCAGCGAGCGTCGGCCCGTCCAGCAATTATGCGAGGAAAGAAAAGCTGGTGGAGGAGTGGAGGAGGTGGTGATGCAGTAAACAGCCCCGACAACCGTTGTGAAGCCGAGCTGGGGAGGCTGGCACAGCTTGGATTTTTCGCGACAGGGGAGCGTGCGCTAGTCCCAACTGGGAGTCGAGCCCGCTCGGCGAGAAGCCATCAACCACGAGTCCACGACACCGGACACAAGCTTGAATCTAAATAAACGGAATTGCGAACAGGGCATGGAGAAAGATTTTTCTTGCTTTTCATCTTATATCTGGCACCATCGACATACGGCAGCACATTCAGTGGTTCAATCAAGTTTCGCGCATTGTCATCAGCAGAGTAAACAAGATGCGAGGGTTAGACGTCATTACCGACGCCCGTCTATTCTTTTATTGTTGTTCGTCTCAGTCGTCTACAGGAGCATCTTCTTAACCTCATCGGCCAGCTCATCAAGGCTGACCAACTTGCCCTTCTTCTCCTCCGAGTCTGACTTTTCGTCGCCCTGTCCGAGTGCCTTCAAACGCACCTGGCCAGCAGCCAGCTCGTCCTGGCCAAGGATGACGCCCAGGGGCACGTCCTCAGCCGCCTTGAACTGCTGCGGCAGCTTGGGCTTCACCTTGGGCGAGAACTCGGCCCGGATGCCGGCTTTCCATAGTCTGCTAGCCACAGACATGCGTTCGAGCAGAAGCCCGTCGAAGCCCGCGCCACCAAACGCCATCACGTACACTTCCGTGCCGCGCGCCTTGGCAGCGTTCGCCTTGGCCCGTCGCGCCTGGAGGATGGTGAAGATGCGATCCACGCCAAACGACACGCCGACGCAGGGGATGGTGCGCTTGCCGTACATGCCGACCAAGTTGTCGTAGCGTCCGCCCGCTGCCATGCTGCCAACCTGGGTCTCCGGATCGTCCTTCTTCGGCTTCTTCTGACCCTCCTCCAGCTTGGGCGGCACGTTGATGACCTCGTAGATCAGGCCGGTGTAGTAGTCGAGGCCTCTGGCGAGCGACAGGTCAAAGGTGATCTTGTCAATGACACCCAATGCCTCGAGGTAGGAGCCAAGAATGGCCATGTCGTCCAGGCCCGCCTTGACGTCGGCATTTGCGCACAGCTTCTCGTTCGCGCGGAGGAACTGAACCATCTCCGACACGTTGCCGCTGTGGCGCACGTACTCGCCAATCTGGTCTGCGACGTCTTCAGGGAGACCCTTCTCCTCGATCATTTCCTTCTTGACCTCGGGCCATGCCATCTTGTCCAACTTATCCACTGCAGAACTGATGGAGCGGATCTTCTCGGGGGACACACCTGCGACGGCGAACAAACCGTCCAGGATCTTCCTGTGGTTGAGCTTGATGGTGATGTTCAGCTCGAGAGCCTCGAAGACCTCGACAATGACGCGCAGGGTCTCGGCGTCGGGAATCATGGGGTCGTATACGCCAGCAATGTCGAAGTCACACTGGTGGAACTCGCGAAGCCGGCCCCGGCTAATGGCGGGCTGGTCTCGGCGGTAGACCTTGGCGAGCTGGTAGCGCTTGACCTGCTGGATGTTGTTCATGGCCAACCAGCGAGCAAACGGGACCGTCAGGTCGAATCGCAGGGAGCAGAGCTCGCCGCCCTGGTCGTCCAAGTCGTAAATGAGGCGCGCATCTTCGCCATACTCTGAAGATCTGTCAGAAGCCATACTCGTGACAAAGGTACAAGAAAATCATACTGCCGGTGAGGATCTCCTTGAGCTCGAAGACCGGGGTATCTAAAGGGGTGCCGCCGTGGCGCTTGAAGATGTCGGTGATTGTCTTGCTGCAACACAGTCAGCGATAGATTCCATGCCGCCAAGGTTCGTTCACGACAACGTACAAGACCTCGTCCCGCAGAAGCAGGTCGGCACCGCTCCAGTCTCGGGTGCCCTTGGGGGTCTTGAGCGTAACCCCGCCGGGCTTCTTTCCCTCCTTGCCTTCTGCCATGGCGTCGTCTCGTTGGGCAAGGTCGGCGAATGATCGACGCGGGGTGTGCGAAGAGGTGAGGCAGCGAAGGAGGAGTGGTCGGAGACAACGACTGGGACGTGCGATTCGAATCAGCTCGGGGCTTCTGCTGAGCGCAAACAGCATGCCTGAGCGAACCGTCAGAAGCAGAGGGGGAAAGAGGGTCGACTTTGTGCGCTTTGTGGCTCTTGAGTCATCACCAACTACTACTGCAGCAAACCACGCGCCTGAGTGGGGTGGTGGGCGGCATTAGGCTGCGGCGTCGCGGGACGACTTTTTTTCTCAGGCGCTTCCGGCGCGGCGTTAATCCGGCACTGCTCGATGGTGTCCAGGGCGTCTTGAGTCCCAGCTAGTCTTGATTGATAGTTACACGCGGGTAGGCATGTTCGATTGTTTTGACTAGATTCACCGTTTCACCTTGACTTTGAGTGCATTGTGCGGGTTGGACTGATGCGCAGCCTTCTGTCGGCAAGACACCATCCATTGCCGTCGGATTAACGTCTCTATTCCTTCAAAAGCAGAGTATACTGCCATCCATCCTCCCACCCTGCACATCGCGGCTGGTTTACTCCTTCACAATCCTCCATTGATAGGTGCCGATGACACATTGCCCAAAATGAATCGTACATATGCGTGCAGCATTCCTACGCCCTATTGAGACGTGTGACTTGATGACAGCACATCACTGCTTCTTGGCTTCTCGCTCTCGCTTGCGAAGAGCCCTCTTGCGAATATCGACATGCATCTTCTTGTTGTACCAGATGGTCACGGGGCTGTTGACGCCGGGAATGTTCTCAATCACCCACAGCATGATGGAGTGGCTCCACCACGGGGTATAAGTGTTGGGTGCAGTCTGGTACCCGCCCAGGCCGACCTTTCCCAGAGCCGCCTTGACAAAATTGCGGGCGTTGGGGATGAGCAAGCTGGGTCGGCGGATCTTGCTCATGGCAGTGGTGACGAGATGGCTCAGGACCAGGTAGACGTCGACGTTATCGTCGGCGAGCTCAGACGCCAGGGCATTGCTCCATTGCTGGAGGAAGGCCTTGCTGCCAGAGTACGTCGCCAGGTAGGGAGTGGGGGTCCAGCCGCCAAAGGAGCCCATGGTCAGGATCAAACCGCGCTTTCGCGCCTTGAGAATGGGTGCGACGACCTGCGTGACCTTGAGAGTGCCGATACAGTTGATGGTGATGATGTTTTGGAGCTCTTCCTTTTCCGTCTCCAGGAAGGGCACCGGAATGCTGTGGCTCTGGCCAACATTGTTGATAAGGATGGCGACGTCGAGGCCGCTGATCAGCTCGCCGAGCGCCTCGTAGTCCCGGTCGTCGTTCTTTGCAAAGTCCATGGCCAGCGTCCGGACCTGCAGCCCCTTTCCGGGGTATTTCTGTTCGATATCCTTGGCGAGGGTGTCGAGCTTGGACTTGGTTCGAGAGACGAGGACGAGGTTGAAGCCCTTGGCGGCGAGCTGGGTAGCGTACTCCTTGCCGAGGCCGTCTGAGGCGCCAGTGATGACGGCCCACGAGCCAGCCTTGCCATACTTGCGGAGCTTGGACGTGTTAGCAGGTCTATTGACACGGCGCACCGTCATGCTGATCAGGGAGACGGGAGACGTACAGGTGTACCAGCAAAGATGAATGCGCTGATAAGCAGCCGCAGGTAGCTCAACAGCTTGGATCCCAAGTACAGCGCGCCGACGCCGGCAAACGCCCACTGGACGAATTGCGGCACGGACGGCAGCTGTCGAAAGTAATCGGCGGCGGCTTTCATTGCGGGAGAGTCCATCGTTGCAATTATGTCACGGCTGGACGAGACACAATATGGGTTTGTGATGTGGGAGGAGGGAGGTTGACGAAGAAATTCAGCCTGCAGCTCAATCCCAACAGAGTCGACACCGAAAGCCGCGGCAGGTGCCGGTACCTGGCCTGGACAGGGAGGGCCCCCACAAAAAGAGGAGCCAGGCCCGTAAGCACATGCAGACAGAACAAAGATGATGACGCTTTGGAGATAAGATTGCCTGACTCTGTGCAGAAGCAATTGTAGATAATATTCTTCTCCTTATACTCATAGCACATGCAATTTGAGATGATACCATAGGCGCGGTAGACGACTCAATTGCTCTCTGGACCTCAACTGAGGACCCCAAGTGCTCTGGGAGTGCCCCACTGCAGCTAACAGGGGGCGGGATGTTCATTCAGGACCGGTGGAGGGAGAAAAGTGCGCCCATGCCTGGTCGACACAGCATCAACACCATCGCAGCATCCAGTTAAGCCGAAGCATCCGCAGCCATGGATGTCCTGAAGTCGCTGCTCCCGCCTGCAAAGGGCATCTTGCCGTACTACATGCTCATTGTGAGCCCCTCTAATATCCCTCGTTATTGACCTCCTTGCTAACCAGCCACAGCTCTCTGTCGTCTCCATCGGCAACTCCCTCCAAGCCTACGCGACGCTTCACTTCTCGCGCCGCGTTTACAACGGCCGTTTCGTGCGCAACCCCAAGCTCCCGCCCGCCTCGGCCAGCTTCAACCCTGAGGATGACATCAACAAGCTCGTCCGCGCCGCAGACCAGGCCGACCCCAAGGCGGTGGACCAGATAACGCCCCTCGCCGGTCGTCTCTTCGGTACGTGGACTCTGATCACTTGCATCGTGCGATGCTATGCCGCGTACAACTTGCATCTGGGTCCCGTGTACAACATCGCCATCTGGACCTACGTCGTCGCTCTGGGTCACTTTGCGAGCGAGCTTTTCGTCTTCAAGAGCATGTCGTTTGGGCTGCCCCAGGTCTTTCCATTTACGCTGGCGAGCTGTGCCTTGATCTGGATGCCCATGGTGCGAGACTTCTACGTCGAGAGCTCTTGAGTGCTGGCAGAGCGGGTGCCGCTGTAAAAAGAACTGTGAACCAGGAAGGAGGAACAAGTATAAAGCTGAGCTTAGGAAAGCTTTTGATGGGTTCGAAATAACTCTAATTCGGAAAGATCTTATGCATAGGTAGTATACGCTATTACTTCAGGCTCTTTCGGTACAACTCTCCGCCGCAATCGCGCAGACGAGCTGTGGCCTGCTCCGGGGTGATGTCCCGCTGCGGCTCGGCCATGAGTTCGTACCCGACGAGGAACTTCTTGACCGTCGCGGATCGCAGCAGCGGCGGGTAAAAATGCATGTGAAAATACGAATTCTCAACCTCGTCGGCGGTCCCCTGTAGTGGCGCCTGGTGGATGCCGGAGCTATATGGGAAGCTGCACTCAAAGAGGTTGTCGTACCGTCGCGTCACCTCCTGAATGGCCTCGGCGAAGAGTAGCCGCTCCTCGGGCTCGAAGTCAACGAGCGAGCGAATGTGCCGCTTGGGCAGCACAAGCACCTCGAATGGCCATACGGCCCACCAGGGGCACACCACGACGAAGGCCGAATTCTGCCACAGCACTCGCTCCTGCTTCGACAGCTCCAGCTTGACGTAGTCGCCAAGCAGGTGACGGCCGTGTCGCGCGCGGTACCTGGTCATCTGCGCGAGCTCCTTGCCGGGCTCCTCGGGCATCGTCGACGTGGTCCAGACTTGACAGTGCGGGTGCGGATTGGAGCAGCCCATGGCGGCGCCTTTGTTCTCAAAGATCTGCATGTACCGATACTCGTCCTTGGGGACCGGCGCCGCTTCCCTGGGCATGGAAAGTTCCAGTCTCTCCGCCGCCTTGGAGAGCGGGTTGGAGGTGGACAGGTGGTTGGCGTAGATGCGCGTCCAATGCTCGACCACTGGGAGGATGTCCCTGCCCGGCATGTCGGCTAGGGTCAGGTGGTGCTTGGGTGAAAATGTGAGGACGTAGCAGACGCCCTTGACACCCCGGGCGCGCAAGAGGAGAGACTCGAGGTCTGGGCGGTTAGCCATTGTCTTTCCAATGAAACAGATGGGTAGATGGTACCATCGGAAGACGATTCATCGGCCGCGTAGTCTGGCTGCTGCTCCTTGACGGCACTGTAGTCATTGACAAAGGCAAACGTCTTGTCATAGCTGGGGTTCTTGTCGCCCGCAGCACGAGCGTTTCCCGGGCATAGGTAGCACTGGAAATGTCAGATTGACCCGGCCGGAGGCGATTTCATGATGCTCACCTTGGGGTCATATTCTGGCAGCTCGTTTGGTACAGCCGCCTCTTGAGCTCCTCTTGATGCGATGGCCCATGTTAGACCCAGGGAAATGCGAAAATCCGGGCTCGTTTGCCACTGAGTCGTCGGGATTTACTCACTGCCATGGGCGCTTCGTGCGATGGGGGGAGACGAGGAGCCAGCTATCAGTGAGCGGGTTGTACCGCCGGTGAGAGATGTCGTCGAGGATCTGGTCAGGCATCGTGCTGCGAATTCTCAACGAACGAGGTTCAGAAAGGATCCTAGGGGGGCTAATGATGGAGTCTAGAGAAGTGAATGTTTTAGGAGCAACCTCAGAATTCAAGACTGACAAAGTCTGGCAGCAACACGAAGAGGAATGAGATCATATGTAACGGCAAATCGCGGCGGCTGGTTGGTGCGCTTATAATTAGCTGCTGGGGCGCCGGAACTGGGTCCAGCTCGGGGATGTCTTCGGGCCCTTCTCCACTGGCGTCGGAGCGGGCATCAAGACGCAGACATACGAGGATTGTACGACGGTGCATATGGTCAACTCAATACCCAGTCCAGATGCAGGGTGAGGCACAGCGAGGGAACACCCGCCTTTATTACTGGCAAGGCCCGCGGGGTGCTCAACATCGTCAAATTGTCATGGAATGCTTGGATCCTCGAGTAGACGTATTCGCAGCGACCCGCTGTGATGCGCCTGGAGCTAACGGTACCGCCGTAGTACCCCGCCGAGACAGCTCCGGTTGCCCTCACCTAAAGTACGAGTAAATATACCCAAGTGTTGCCAGGTACGCCAACCGTTGGATCGCGTCGGTCACGTGATCCTCCATTGGCTTTGGTAAGCTGCCAAATGAGGAAAGGCGCGATCCCCGATCGCTGCCTCGCGACCCCAGCGCAGATTGGGGAACGCCGCATCGCGACATCCGCCAAATATCCGACCTCAGGCGACGAGCTGACGCAGCTCTTCCATCGACCAGGACGTTCCGTGCATCTGTTTTCATCAAAATACACGTCGCATAGCGTTTGTCTACGCCAGCGCTCTCGTCTCGAGCTCGATTTGCCTCCTCTTTCGCGCCGGTGGCCGACGTCATCGCCGTCGGCATTTGTCGGCCTGTAAACCAGGGAGGGGCGCCGTGGAGGAGCTCCCCGGATCCCAGCTGCACGGCGGTGGCAGATGGGCGTCATTAGGAAGAAGACGGTGACGAGGGGAGGGGAGGGTGGTGTCAAGTATGTATGCGACGTGTGTTCGTCCGACATCACATCCACGGTACGTACCGCTCGTTGCTGTTTCGCGACTGCTGCCGGCAGCTGTTAACAAATCGTCGCGTACCAGGTTCGCATTAGGTGTGCTGATCCGGCATGTTCCGACTTTGATCTTTGCGTCTCTTGCTTCGCCCAAGGCGAGTCTCGAAACGCCCATGACCCTGCGACGCATGCTTTCCGCGTCATTGAGCAGAATTCCTTCCCAATATTCAGCCGAGAATGGGGCGCCGACGAGGAGCTGTTGCTTTTGGAGGGTGCCGAGATCTACGGTCTCGGTTCCTGGGCCGACATTGCGGACCACATTGGAGGCTTCCGCGACAAGGACGAGGTGCGGGAGCACTACCTGGAAACATATGTCGACTCGCCCTGCTTCCCACTCCCGAAGCGTTGCAGCCCCCATGACTGTGAACTCGCCAACGAGGTGCCTCGCGAGGAGTTCCAGGCTCGGAAAAAGCGGCGAATAGAGGATCGGCGAGAAAAGGCAAAGAATGCTCCCGCCCTACAGCCAAAGACGAAGCCCACTGCCAGTGTGCCCAGCTGTCACGAAATCCAGGGCTACATGCCCGGTCGACTTGAATTTGAGACGGAATATGCGAACGAGGCCGAGGAGGCTGTGCAGCACATGCAATTCGACCCCGGCGACGGCCTGAACCCCCGTACTGCTGAGCTCGAGCCGGAAATGGAGCTCAAGCTGACCGTGATGGAGATCTACAACTGCCGGCTGACGCAACGTGTGGAGCGTAAGAAGGTTATTTTCGAGCATGATTTGCTAGACTACAGGGAGAACACGAAGCTGGAGAAGAAGCGGAACAAGGAGGAAAAGGATCTTCTGCAAAAGGCAAAACCGTTTGCCCGCATCATGAACCACAAGGACTTCGAGGACCTCAACCAGGGATTGATCGATGAGCTCAATCTGCGGCAAGCGATCAGCCAGCTCCAAGATTGGCGCGCCATGCGAATTGGTGACTTGAGGAGCGGAGAAAAGTACGAGACGGAAAAGGCGCAGCGCATACAAAAAGCCATCCCCATGGGCTCCATGGACAGGGAACGACTGGCTTCGAACCAACGGTCGAAGCAGGTGCCGCCGCCGGAACCTATGAGCGGGGCAGCGCTCCTCGTCGCACCCGAATTGGCCATCCGGCCGGCTCCCCAGACGAATGGCGAGCTCGATGGCGACAGCGGCAAGCCCCTACTCAACGGCCACGCCAACGGCATCAATGGCGTCAACGGCCATGGTCCTTCAAAGCCAAAGTATGCGCCGCAGCCCATATCGGGTGTGCAGCCGCTGCAGCTGAGCCAGGACAACGCGCCGGACCTGCATCTGCTGACGACGGAAGAGGCCAAGCTATGCGAGGTGGTGCGGCTGCAGCCAAAGCCTTACCTGATGATCAAAGAGCAGATCCTTAAAGAGGCTCTGAAGACAAATGGGACTCTCAAGAAGAAGCAAGCCAAGGAGATATGCCGGCTGGACACGCAAAAGGGCGCCAGGATATTCGACTTTTTCATCAACGCCGGGTGGTTGGGTAAGGCTTGATATGGCTCAATCATGAAGCGGTCGCGCGTTGGAATTGGAGTTGAAAGCCGGTGTCTGGACTATTCTTCGGCTTGTACGATGTTATTTTGACTCTGTTTAGAGGGCGTTGATCCTTTGATTGTATGACAGACAGAACTGAGAGCGCACGATATCCACAGGACAGAAGGAATTCAAGGGAGGCCGCTGGCAATGCGGGATGTGCATATGCAGACAAATGGATCAAAGGCCGAATACCTACCTATGTCATGAACGTAAATTCAATAGCCACTTCCACTGGGAAGGATCTCCGCCATTGTCCTGGAAAGGTAATTTTGAGCTGCCCTGAGGCGCATGATTTGAACGGTGGGGCAGCACGTGCAAAGCCCGGCAGCGACGCCGTGGCGTTGCCTGGGGCGGTCCAGATGTTGACTTCGCTTGAACCTCACCATACTTAGCAGCCACCTTAATGTTTCCTTTCCGAACCGCTTGCTTAGAGGCCACAGCACAAGCTCGCGCCATGTCCACCGTCACCCTTGCAAACCTGAAGCGCATGTCGGCCAGAGCGCTGTCAGAGCAGATGCTTAAGGAGCGAGAGGCCGCCGACCCAACGTTTGCCGTCGTCGACGTCCGCGAAGACGGTGGGTGCCCTGTTCGCCAATTCATTTTGAGTCTTAAGGGCCGAATGCTGACGAGCTGCAGACTACATCGGGGGACACATCCGGGGCGCCACCAATGTCCCGAGCGCGCAGCTCGACGCTATGCTGCCGACGCTTGTGCGCCGCCTCAAGGACAAGAAGACGGTCGTCTTCCACTGCATGCTGAGCCAGCAGCGCGGGCCTAGCGCCGCGCTGCGCTACATGCGCGAGCGTGACGGCCTTCTGGCGGCGCTAGGCATAGCAAAGGAGCCTGGCGCGCAGCAGCAAGAAGTCTATGTCTTGGACAAGGGCTTCTCCGGCTGGCAGGAGACGTACGGCGAGGACGAGCGCCTGACGGAAGGATACAGCAAGGAGCTTTGGCAAAGTTACTGAGGACGCGATGAAGCCAGCTGATTGCTTGCTGCTCTGGGCCCTTCTGCGGTGTCGAGGACGAGGCAGCCAAACTTGAACCTTTAACGCGCTGCCAGAACCTGATTTGACGCGCCCCCGAAGCACCACTGCCGAAGTCGGGGCTCAAGGTTCGACGACGCGGGACCAGGCTTCGCGCCACACAGACAGCGCCAGAACGCGTTGGCCTTTATAAGAAGCCATTGGGCACATTGCTTCAAGGCGGCGCGAAAAGCTGTTCTCCTCTCGAGTTACTTCAGCTACTTCACTCTTCCTGCAACGTTATTGTTCAAACTATCATCGTGGTCCGTCAGACATCATTGGCACCCGAGGCACCCAAAACCCCCTTGTACCGCGAACGCGAGGGTCCGGCTTACACGCAGCATGGCTTCATCAGTAGATGAATGTGATGAAGAGTGTGAGTATGTCATCGCCGCTGTGCTTGGCATCTTGACAGGTTTAGCGTTAGTCCTAATAATAGTCACGACCCTCTGGTGCGGCCTCAAAGTGTACGACAAGCTCAAGGTGCGGGTTCGTGGACTGTACGACAAGCTCAAGGAGCGGGTTCATGGACTGGCCTCCTGTTGCCAGCGCTTCCGCCGACGCCGTGACCGCAGCGACGTCGAATCGCCCAGCTTTCAACTTGGGGAATCCCCCCGTGGCCGTCCGGCAGCCCGCAGGGAGCAGCGGTCCTGGGCCGCTGAGCTGGCTCCCCAAGTGCCCGGCTCACCCGCAGGGGCAGGCACGCAGCCGCCCCCGGCGTACGAGCCAACAGACAGACTACCCGCGACGCCGCCGCCCTCGTACGGCAGCCGGACGTCGCCGTTGACGGCTATGTCTACACATGTCAACAGAGCCCCGCCTGCATATACACCTCCTGCATATACACCTCCTGCATATGCCTCGTTCCCAGCTCCGTACTGAGTTCAGTCGGGCAGCTGGCAGGAATCTGCGGCGAGCGAGCCACAACAGCGGCGGCAAGCGTCGTTGACGATGGAGCTAGAGTACCTTGTCTGGTATAGTCGAAAGAGCGCTGTTGCTCATGTCCTTACGTGATGTGCAAGTTTGCGCTGGACTTGTGAGCGATTTGATGGGTTGTGGACTTGAGATGCTGGACGAAGACATGTCTGCGAGCGACGTACAGAAATCACATTCTGGGGCAGAAATCTTACGGCCGGCGAATTCAACGTGCAGATTCTTAAGCCTTTTGCGGTTTGGCATTCGACCAGAGTAGACGTATCGCGGTGGCATGGTTGAAGCGGTTGTTCACGAAGGGCACGTTGCTCGAACCCCTGACTGCAAGGAAACTGAAGGGCTTTTCTGACAGGCACATTTCTCCGCCGACTCCTGGGCCGAAAGTGGATGGGATAGACAAGAACCTTGTGGCATCATTAGCATTACTATTATCGGTTTGGTTATTACAATTACGGCCGAGATCTTTTCCCAGTGTGACGGGTTGTATGCCCCCGCCTGGACGTTGTTTCCAGGCACAGCGTGCAGGCCTGAGTTCGAGATATCACATGCTCGCCAAATGTCCTCTACAGAGCAACATTCCTCTTCGTTAGCGGTGACGCGTTAGCCGCATGGCCCAATGTCCTCACCACGCCGTCCGCACCGGAAGCAATTAAGGGTGCCATACGATCCTCTCCTTTGGGTCCCGCGGCCGACTCCTCCAGCTCGGACTCGTCGGCCTCGGACCTGTCATCCTTGGCGATGTTGTGCACGACGAACTTGTACGCGCTGCGCAGCAGGCAGTAAAGCCAGAAGAGGTTAAGGGCCTGCAGCCCAGCAAGCAGGCCAAAGCAGACGGCGTTGGAGAGCCAGAACTTGAATTGCTCCTTCGCAAAATCGAGCTCATAGGGGCCCACGGTGCGGAACTCGGTGAGGACCGAGTAGAGGATGCGCAGGTTGAGGTAATGTCGCAGGTAGATCCACATGCCGATGGACAGCCCGAAGAAGGGCCCTATCACGGGGCTGCCGATGTAGTTGAGCGACTTGGATAGCTGCTGTATCGTCAATATTTCGCCAGTTTGACAATGCTTGGGAGGAGAGATTCGAGGACCACTTACTGCGAGGAACAGATCACTGACATCGTGCGTGAGATACACGGCAATGCCAATGTATGTAAAGTGAAAGCGATAGCTCAGCGCGATCAGGGCCAGCGTCACGACGTGGTGCGCCACGAGCTCTTTGAAATCTTTGCGCGGCTTCTCCAGGCCTAGCACCATGACGAGCGCCTGCTGAGCCCAGTAGGCGGCCTGGAAGAGGTAGTAGAACTTAAAGGCCGCCTCGTGCGTCGTGTGTGGGTAGTTCTCGTACATGCCAAGCGTGTCGAAGTACCACACGGGCGTTTGACGCATCACGTAGATGCCGGCCGGCCCGGCAAAGGCAAAGTACAGCGCCGTGTAGGCCTGCTCCATGAAGCGCTGCTGCTTGCCGCGGGCGAGGATGCCGCGGGCACGGGCGAGCGGACGCAGCAGCTCCTCCATAGCGAACTCTCGCGTGAAGGATAGGACGATCATGTAGAAGGCGACAAAGGCCAGGTCCCAGGGGCCTTTTCCATACTGCGCGGGCACGCTGGGGTCGGGCTGCGGGAGGCGGTACGAGAGGAAGATCCAGCGGTGGACGGCGTTGGACTCGCTCGGGTCGAGGGCGTACACGAAAGCAAAGGCGAGCATGAGGAGCAGCGGGACGGTGCAGGTATGCTTGCTGGCGAAGCGTTTGAAGCGTCGCAGGCCATCCCAGCCGTGGGCGGCCTGCTTGCGCCGCGGAGAGAAGCCCTTGTCATGGCTGGCGGTTGATGGGGAGGCGGCGACTGCAGCTGGCTTGCCGACGGATCTGCTGCCCGTCCGCCTGTGCGCACTGCCATTTTCTGTCGCTGCCGACGAGGGCTGGACGGGCGGAATGTGAAGGAGTTGCGAGGGTTCAGATACACCCATGATGGCGCAGCCTTACAGGTGGATTGACTGGGGTCGTCGCGATCGAGACTCGGGAAAATTAGGATTTCAGATGTCTGACAGTGAGACGTGAAGTTCTTCACGAACCAGCACGGTTCTCGAGTGGCACGAAGCACTCCTCCGTGCAGATGCGGCGGTCGATGCCGATTTGAAAGGCAATTTCTCGGCTGTTGGCCCCCTGAGCACGCACACCTTGGCTTATCAAATGACGCCAAGGTCATCAGCCGATTTGCGAGTATCCTCCGAGACCCTGCCATCTGGATCGCCAGGTACAGTGGCTGGGCCGGCAGTGCGCGGTGGGGCGCTGACCATCGGTAGCGCGGGCACTGGCCGCTTTCGGGGAGTGCCGCCATGCTCGCCGCCGTTTGTTGTTAGTTTTCTCCAAACAAAGCTCGGCTTCACAAACACACATATTTCCGTCGTTTGCTTCACCCGTCCAGAGTGCACGAGTGACTGGCTGCTGCAACGGGACTCTGCAAGCCAGCGACGCCGCGACCACTGTTATCTGCTGCTTGTCCTCTCTTCCGCTCCATCCAGCAACCCCTCGCAGCGCCCGGCGACCCCGCGACAAAGCTGTCCGACATCCAAGACAACACTCTGTGCGCGCCGCCACCGCAGTCATGGGCTCGCACAAGGAGCATGCCGGCGGTTCCAAGCCTGATATCTCCAGTGAGCACGCGTCGCAGCACCGACGAGTCGCCGCCAGGCTGTCTAACGCTCCTCTCTCTGCAGACCTCGGATACACGCCCACGCCTCAGGTGTCGGGGACCTGGTCCGTCGACAAGGTCCTCGAGACGTTACCGGGCGATGCTCCTTCGCAAGGGTCCAGCTCGCCGCTAGCCTTCTTCCACATGCTCGAGCGGCTCAAGACGACCAAGCGCGAGGGCTGGCGGCGCTTCGGCATCGATCGGTAAGCCGAGCCCAACGCCCCGAGACGCAGCGGTGGCTAACACGACGCAGCGGCGAGTCCATTGCCGACCACATGTACCGCATGTCCCTCATCTCCATGTTCGCGCCGCCCTCGCTCGCGCCGCGGCTCGACCTGCCCAAGTGCATCAAGATGTGCCTGATCCACGACATGGCGGAGCTGCTGGTCGGCGACATCACGCCCGTCGACGGCGTCGCCAAGCCCGAGAAGAACCGGCGCGAGGCCGAGACGATGGACTTCCTGACGTCGGGGCTGCTGGGCGGCGTCGCGGGCGGCGCGACGGGCGCCGAGGTGCGCGCCATCTGGCAGGAGTACGAGGACTCGGAG
Organism: Tolypocladium endophyticum; assembly: GCA_024339985.1. Classification (NCBI taxonomy): domain Eukaryota; kingdom Fungi; phylum Ascomycota; class Sordariomycetes; order Hypocreales; family Ophiocordycipitaceae; genus Tolypocladium; species Tolypocladium endophyticum. The sequence continues at coordinate 216,225 of JALHBW010000126.1, forward strand.
ACGCTCGACAGCCACTTCGTGCACGACGTCGACAAGATGGAGCTGCTGCTGCAGATGGTCGAGTACGAGAAGCGGGGCCGCGGCGCGCTCGACCTGGGCGAGTTCGCCTACGTCGCGCGCAAGATGACGCTGCCCGAGACGCGCGCCTGGGCCGACGAGCTGCTCGAGGAGCGCGAGCGCTTCTGGGGCAGCGTCGCCCACGTCCACGGCGAGAAGGGCCGGGAGGGCGGCGTCACGGGCGAGCGGAGCGCCCAGCAGGACGCCTACTACAACCGCGAGTGATTTCTGATGACGGCGCGTTGGGCTTTACACGAAAGGACACGACTTTGCGCAAGCACTTTGGAATACAACGACATCACGGGGGGCCTGCAACGGCGTATCGAGGTAGACGGCAGATAGACTTTGCTTTACGCGCTTGTGCGTGTGCACTTTAGCATATCTTTTCTGAAATGATGATGCATTATCCATGTGGTTTCTCCAAGATATCAGGACTCTTTTCTAAGGCTTTTGGTTGTGCCGGACGGCTGGGATCGGCGGAGAAGTATTAAGTGCTATTACCCCTGGCAACGGCCGCGTCGCTGGGCCATGCGGATCGACCGCGGTGGAGAGCTCCAGAACCTCTGCCAGGCCCACCGAACCGGGCGTCCAAGCTCCGACCTCGAGCCAACATGAGATGCATTCCAGTTCGCCGCCCCTTTTGGACCCTGCGAGAGCCAAGGTGCAGTTGACGTATTATCCTGATCTCTGAGTCCACCGACGGAGCGGTCTCACGAGACAGCACGTGCTTGCCGCGTGCAGACGGCGCTGGGCCTACGATCTTGTTTCACATGAGCTACAGGCGAGCTTCAGCGCCGAACAGCGACACACGGAGCATCTCAACAGAAGCATCTGTGTCCTCCAAGCGACCGTTGTACAGATCAGGGGCCACAGCTTCAGCACATATTCGCCTCGCAGGTCGAGGCAGCGCGGCAGTGGGAAGCGCGAAGTGAATCTACCCCAAAACCGAACCACCTTTGTACATGTGCTCCGCGCGTCCACTAGTCACGAGACAGCTTGCAGTCCTGTCCCGCGGCTGAACAAACGGCGTCACCGCCACGCTAGAAGAACACGGCAAACGATCGCTACATCGCCCTCATCTGCAGCAGCAACCAGCCACGCAACCGACTGTGGCCCCTTGGACGGGCCATGTCCCTCGTCTGCGACTGAGCCCGGCTCGACCTTCTCACGAATAGCTCCCCAACGAGCTCCAGCACGATCCGCCGCGCATTACGGCATCCAAAGCACGTTTCCATCGCTATCTAAACGATGACGCTGTCTTCGAGCTTCCATATGCCCGGTGCGTTTCACGCCGAGGGAATGCACCAGGGCCTCTTCCGTCCGCCCATCTCACCCGCCTCGAGCACCGGATATTTGCCCACAGCCGTCGACGCCTCAACGCCGAGCCGAAAGCGAAACCGACATGGCGATTACTTTGGCACGCATCCTCATGATTCGGGACCTGGGCTGGACCACCAACGCCATCATCCTGCACACAATGACGACAAAGCTGCGACTGAAGCACTGGGCACGCCCGCCGCGAGATTTGGCCGACCATACACCATCGCTGGTCAGCTTGATACGCCCAGCGGCGCGCCGCACGACAGCGATGCAGGCATCCTCGGCGAGAGCATGTACTCGGACTCCAACTACCGCCGGGCGCTGGGCTCAAAGCGGCGCCGCGACGACATGGACGTGGACACATCGGATCTCAGCCGCCCGACGCCGCTATTCGCGCGACCTGCTGAGCCCTTGCTGTCGGCGCGGCCCTGGGGCGCCATCGCATTCAGCACCATCGGCGGCGTCGTCGGCAAGGTGTGGGAGTTTTGCAAAGCCGGCGCCTTCAGGGGCTTCTATGCCGGCGGTGGGCGTGGCTACGAGGTAGACGCTGCGGACGGAGGCGTGGTGCAGGAAATACCCCAGTGTGACTACGATGTGGATGAGAGGCGTATACCGGGGCACTTTCCGCAAGGGGGGGAATATCAACAACACTCGAGCGTGGCGACGGAGGAGGTGTATATCGACTCGAGGCCGTCGACGCCAACGACCCCAGTGGCGAAGCGGAGACAGACGGGGCCGGCGGACGAGCTCGGTCGCAACTGGGTTATGGTCAAGGAGTCTCGGGCGGGAGCAGATGGCTCGACGCCGCGGAGGCAGTCGTCCATACCCCGGCCTTCGCCAAAGAACCGCAATCAGGGGCCCTCCGTCACTACGGGCCGTCGGATGGGTACGCCCAGCTCTCGGAATACTGCCAACGTAGCGACTACGACGAGCAGCCCACGCCGCTACTCGGAGCGCCTCAGCTTCTCTACCGCCGGTGCTCCCGTCCAAGAAGCGCCCCGGCCGGCTTCATCGGCCTCCTTCGCCTCGCCTCGCCCCGCGTCACCCGTTAAGACCGCCAGCCGAGCGGCCACCATGAGCACCGCCTCGCCCGCCTCTCGCGGCCACTCCCGGCGGCGCTCACTCAACCCACCGGCCAGCCATCACGCGGGTTTATCACACCGGCGGACGAACAGCAACGCGTCGACGGCCTCGAGCCGCGCTGGGTCCGGAGCCGCCGACGCCTTCGACACCAGCCCGCGGCTCGACGCCGAGGCCAAGAAGCTGGCCGCGCGGCGCAAGCTGGAGGAGCGCGACGCGGACGTGCGCATCGCGGCGTTCAACAAGCGCCTGCAAGACATGATCCGGCAAGGCAAGGAGGCGCTGGGGACGACGGTGGAGGTGGAGGTGGGCCCGGATCGGGACGACGGGGGCTGGGAGGACGATGACTGAGAGGGCTACCGTGACGCGTCTACGATACCTATTTTTCTCATCGTGTGTGTATTTTCCTCTGCGCATTACGGACGGTGTGATGTCCCTTTTTTTGGCCTTTAATTGCCTTTAATGTAAGCGACTTTGTTGGCACCTGGCTGGGTTCCTAGGCGTGGCTGGTTTCATTGCCGGTTGCTTTTCCCCCTTGACAATGTACTACCTAGGTGTAATCTCTGTACTGGCCGAGACGTGATCGTTGGATGGCGCGTGGAGACCAGGATGGTTGTATTTTGTGCCAGATTGCCGTTCAGCGAAGAACCATTTGGGTGTTGGAATGCCTCGATGGTTGCTGCCTTGTGGTTCGTAGCACACTCAGGTGAAGACGATGGACCGCAGATTCATGCCAGTCGCGATTCATGCGAGCACGCAGAAACGGGTTCTAGCATCCCAACCAAGAACCTGAAGAAGCTGTCGTCGATGTGACTGGCCCTCACGAGAAGGCATGTAAGTGGTCTGATCGACGCCCGCAACCCTCGATGTCCCCTTGCATTTACACGAAACTCTCACTCCTTCGTCTTTGGCGTCGCGATCTCGGATCTCGTCGACGTGCCCGTGGGCCTGCCTGCCCGTGGCGCGGACTCGTCCATCCCGGCCGGGCGGACGAGCTGAACCGCAAGTGAGACGGCGTCTCAGACGGTGCCCAGGCAGACGATGGCGTCCTGCGCGATGCTGCAGGCGGCGTGCTCTGGGGAAAGCCCACGATGGGATCGTACGCCGCGGCGGGCGCATTGCTGCATCTTGCCGGGGCTCGTCTGCACTTCCACAACACTCACAGTATCGTGATGCTTACGGGGTAACGTAGCGGGAGCATTGACGACGGCAGGCTGCACTTGGTGGTTGCGCTGTGCCGGCGGCGTGAACCACCACCGGCATGCCTGCGTTCCTAATATAACTGAGACCTGCGGGCACATGGGTTCCGATTCACTTTTTTATATCCCCCGCCGACATCACGGTGCGGCGGCCACAGCCGTGCGAATGGCCGCTCTCCATTCCTCGTCATCGGCTGCTGCACGATGGGGCACCCAATTCCGAGGCCTGGCGAGCTGAGGTCCGAGTTCCAAGACATTGAGACATGCAGACCTGCATCCCATCCCACCGTGCTTCCCTGCGCGACGACTCCACGGGTGTTCGCAGCTTCGAGGCTCGTTGCAGTGTGAGATAAGAACCGTCGCGCTGGGGGGTAGATAATCAGCCAGGCAGCAGGCATCACGCACAACACAACATCATGCATCGACAGACATAGACCGCAACGGCCGCTGCATCCGCGCGCACCCTTCGCAACGCACTGACGAGAACGCAACCCCAACGGCCCCTCGGTGCGCGGCTCGGCCGCTCCCCACGATCCAAGACACTGAAATCTCCCCGCCCTTGGGACGCGGCGGGCAGCGCGGCACCGTTCTTTTTGGCGAGCAGGCCCCGTCCGGTCCAGGCAGAGCGTCGCTCGCATTCCCGCTCCACCGCACCCTTGAGACACGGACCTGGAGAGCAGATGCGAGATGAATATAGAAGGCGTCCGTGAGTCCCGATGTGCCCGCGCCCCCGGGATTGGGATTCAAGACACCACACTGTAGATCAGCGCGATATATCAACCCGGCCTTGCCCCAGTCTCCGACGTGCAGTGAGCTATCCAGGAATCCACATCCACTCCATCATCTTGCGCTATCCGTACATCGTCACAATGAAGGTACGCAGCCTGACATGCCGCTCCACAGCTACGCGATCCGTGTCAGCGCAGCTAACTTTGCCAGTCCGCCGCCCTCGTCGCCGCCCTCTTCCTCACGCTCTCCTCGGCCCTGCCCTCGCCCAAGGAGGCGGCCGCCGCGGCCACTGCCATCGACCCCAACCGCCGCTTCAGCTGCCCCCAGCGCGTCAACGCCTTCTGCCACGCCTCCAACATCCACTCTGGCTGTACCTCTGACGGCACCTTCCGGTCCGACGCCATGGACACCTGCGGACAATGCTCCTGTGAGTGGTTTTGATAGATCGCTCTCCTTTGTAGCAGTGTTTTGGATGCGACACCATTAAACACTTTTTCTCTCCCTTGGTCCCTTCCTGCTTGAAAATGCCGGGCTGATGGACGAGGACAGGCTGAGCGACCAACCCATCACTTATGCTATGGATATTTAAAAACCAACAGCGCTTCACAAGGCCTTTCCGGAGGCGACAACATCAGCGGGAGTTTGCAATTCTACTTAACGCGCATCGTTTCAAAACCTCTTCTATTTGGGAACTGCATCTTGTTTGAATGCTCGGGACGTTCTTTGTTTTATTACCTGCTATCATGCACTTTGGATATTACACCTCGAATCGAATAATACAGTGTCACACCCGCGCAGGCACACATATCACCCTTAGTTTGCGTCTCTCCACATGACGAACTAGCCAGACACTCCTCATGGCCGCCTAGGCCGAAAAGGTCTCAACTGAGACAGGTCTCTCTGTCTTGCTCATTGATTCATCCATAGCTTCTACAGCCGTGTACACGTGTATCGTACCCCCTCTCGGTCTAAATGCCTCGCCTTCCCCGCGAGGTGCCAAAACTCCACAAAGAGGTATCATCGTCTAGTAGCAGAGTCCGTTTCAATTCCAATGTGCCCCTCCCAGCGCCGGAACAAAGTCAATATGCGTCACCAAACGCCGACGTCATCGTATTGTCGCCAAAAGCATTTTCCAAGCACCACACACGCGCGCGTTACAGCGGTCGCAGCAGACTGCCCACGTCCCGGAGCTGCATGTTTTCCGACACCGGCGGCGGGCCACCTCGGTCGATTCTACCCCAGCCCGCTCCCCAAGTCGGCAACTGCTGCTGGTGCAGCATCGTCTGGCTCGTCGTGCTGGCGGCGCCATCTGCGGATCCGCCATCCCCGTTGCCTTGGGGCCTCGGGCTGCGGCTCCGAAGCGCGATTTCGTTCGACCCGTCGCTACCGATTCGAGACTTTCGGGCTCGCCTCCAGAATCGCGACTTCTGCTGCCGGTTGTCGTCCCCTGCGGGCTCCGGCGATGCCATGATGCCCATCCTGGGTTCTCGGCGGCCCTTGACGAACGAGCTCGAGTGTGATCGCGGGTAGAAGAACCCAGCGGGCTGTCCGCCGTGGAAGGGGTTCCAAGCACGCAACTTTGGCGATGCGAGGCTGATGCTTCCGTTGCATCCAGCATTGTAGCTTGTCTTGGACTCGCCCGACAGCTCCTCGAGCGTCACTCCCTTGGTCTCCGGGATGAGCAACGACACGAGAGTCCCAAGCAGCATGAAGAGGGAGAATAGCTTGAGTAGGCGGTCGAGGTACGGCGAGCAATCGTTACCAACACATGCCGTACCCGATTCCCGCTTCAGCAAGGGAATGCTGATGACCTGCGCGACAATGGCTCCAATCTTGCCCATGGCCGCCGACAGGCCGTGGCCAGTCGAGCGGTATCGCGTCGGGAAGCACTCTCCGGGGACCACAAAGGTGGTGGTGTTCGGGCCGGCATTGAAGAAAAACTGGCCGACAAGATACAGCGCGAGCATGGCTCCCTCGCTCATGCTGTGGAGCTTGAATCCCAAAATGGCGAAAATGATGGTCAACAGCAGGAAGCCAAAGACCTGCAACGGCTTGCGGCCAATGGTATCAATGGTAAAGACGGCCGTCCAATAGCCGGGGATGGAACCGGCACAGGCAAGGATAATCGTGCCGACCGCCTGGTTGTACAGCTTGTCGTACAGGGTGTTCCCGCTCCCGTACCCAATGGCATGGAGCACGATAGTGCTGTTCAATCCGAGACCATAGAAGGCCAGGTCCTGGGCAGCATGTCAACAATCAAAGACGGCTATCGCACGAATATCGGACATGGCTTACCAAAAAGAACCACGACATGGTAGTGCCGATAAGCACCCGAAGGTTCTTCCACTCGCCAAAGTAGGAAAAGACGTCGGCCCAAGAGGCCCGCGGAACGTCGAGCGTCGTCTCGGCAATGCGCGTCCTCGAATCCTGGTGAATCTCGTATTCGCTCGTGGACTTGCTGTGCACGTAGGCTCGGATGTCGGCGTCGGCCTTCTCCACGTCGTGCTGCACATCAAAGGTGTACCGCGGTGTCTCGGGAATGGTGATGCGGTAATACAGGGCAAGGCATGCAGGGATGGCCCCGACGCCCACAATAATGCGCCACGATCTGTCGGCTGCAACCCGGCACGCCGCATCGCATACCGTCTCGTCCTTTATGCCGATGTACGAACCCTTGAAAGCCACGGTGGTTATGAGGGCGACCAGGGCAGACAACAGGAACCCAAAGCCTTGCATGGAGAAGACTGCGGCGATCATGGCGCCTCGCCAACGAGTGGGGGCAAATCTGAGGAATCCTCGTTAGCCAAGGCACGAGCCAAAGGCAAGTGAAACTTACTCGGACGTGATGACAGATGAAAGAGGATAGTCGCCTCCGATGCCGATTCCCTGCCGGCCGTCAGTCATGCCCCCGCGGATGCACGTCCTGCAGCCCAGTACTCACCATCAAGACACGCCAGAAGATCAGGAGTCCCGAGGCGTCAACAGAAGGGCTGGAAGAGACCAGCGCGCAGCAAAAGGTGCCGAAGACGATGATGGTGAGTTCGACGCCGTACATGCGTCGTCGACCAAGGGCACTGGAGATGGTCAGCACATGTACCAGTTGGGAGAAGGGAGACGGGGGCAACGCACTCGGCCAGCCATCCAAAGACTATCATGCCGACGATGATGCCGGCACTGGTTGACGCCTTGAGGGCCTGGGTGGTGGAGTCGGGCAGGAGACCACCGTTGCCGCCAAAACCGTCTGCATTGTCTTCGCCGCTCCAGAAGACCATGCCCAACAGCGTGGTGATGAGGTTGATGGCAAAGATGTCGTAGGAGTCAAGGAGGAAGCCGACACCGGCAACGAGAATGGCGCGGACATCTACGACAATCAGCATCTCATCGACATGCATGCATCCAGCCACAGCTCGAATGCTTCCGATAAGGCAACTTACGATACAGGCCAAAGGGTACCTTGTCAATCTCGGCAAGGGCCAGCCGTCGGCGCAGGTTCGGGTCTGGTATGTGGGAGTAGTCGTTGTAGAAGTTGTGAAAGGCGCGGTTCCCACCGAGGGTTCGATCGCGGGCGCCGGCCACCAGGGGCGGAGGCAGCATCTCCTCGACGGAGCTCGCCATGGTTGCGAGACGATCAGCAGCACGGGCTGTCCGGGTCCGCTGGCGACACCATGGGCGAGGGGAGGCGGTCGGCTCGATATCGTCAACGGGCGTTGGCGCTGATTCGCGATGGCACAGGCGCAGGCCGTCGTCGGCGCTGTCGACGATGGGCGGCGGAGTGGCTCCGATGTGCGGCTCGCCGGTGCGTTGATCGTCGGGGGGCGGCTGGATGATTCAGGCACAGAGCAGAGGCGTGCCAAGGCCGCCAACAAAGAGGAATCGCAACGCCGTGCGTTTCGGGCGTGGCAGAGACGAATCGAGTCGGTTCGGTGAGGCCAGTCGACATCCGCAGAGCCCGGACGAGTTGACGGGGTGTGACAGTGCTGCGTTTTGGACGACGCCCGCAAGGTGCACCGAGAACAGGTAGGAGGTATTACGAGCACACAACTGGTGGAGTGTACGGATTACTCGTGTCGAGGTACTCTCGGGCGGCAGGCCGTGGAGCGCCCTAGCGGCGGGGGTTCCCAGGGCAGGCCCAATTACGGTTCGCGAGGATAAGGTAGCCTAAGGTAATGCTGCGACGCTGGCCCAGCGCCGCCCCATCCCGGGTGGTCCTCAAGGTTGGTGGAGGTTGCCAGTCTTACGGATCTGACGGGATCTTGGGATCCATGCATCCATGCCCCCCACGGCCTCGCTTCGACAGCGGAGGGAACGCCGCCGCGGACGACCCGGCAGCGCAGCCACGCAGCCAGCGAGCAAGGCCCTCGGGACGGCCAGTGCAACAGCAGCAGCAGATGAGCAGCGAAAGTCGAAGAGCGCGCGGCGAGCGCAGTGGCTTCGCGCGGGTGGGGTTGCGACACCGCACGTGCGGCAGCTGGCGGCCAATGCGGGCCCGCGCGGCGCTCGCAGTGCCTGCGTCAAAGGGGGACCCTGCCGGGGGTGGCACCACGGCGGCAGCCACTCGCCCGCCGCCGGTGGGTTCTGGCGCCCTTCCAGAACGTCTCTCCCGCCCATCCCAGGTGAGCCAAGCCGGCCAGCCCGCTGGGGCACGTAAAAGTTACTCGTAACCTTACGGAGTACATACTCGTACATGCAGTCAACCTACCTTAATCAAGCAACAAACTTGCTCGACGCCGCGCAGCTTGCGTCGCCGCCGTCGTCGTCTAGCTGTCGGCTTCGCGTCGTCGGCGGCTCCACGCCGGAGCGCATCTCTCCATCTCGTCTCTTCCGTCGTCCACGGCCGCGCGCGGCACATCCATGTTTCGGCCCCCTGGCTCCAGCCTATCTGCTCGTCGGTCCCACGTGCAAGTCATTCGCCTCCTGCAGCGTCCCCGAAACCGGCAACCCGGTCCAAGGTTTCCACCACCCTATCTGACCGCGCCCGAAATCTTCTCATTGCTCAGGACTCCACGCGATGCTGAAACATCATGGCACCTCAGCCGCGTCCCCCACGCCTGCGTATTTTTTTGCGGTTCCAACAGTGCCTGCCGAGCCGCCCTCGCGACATTCTTCCCAAGTCGAAGTCGATGACTTGCACGCAGCCTGTATGTAGACTTGAAAGCAGGCCTGGACCTGTTCACGAGGCGAATCCCAGCCTTCGTCAGCGTTCTAAGCCTCGATTGCCCTTGGCCCACCATTTACGTATCGGAATGAAATGCATGGCGTGACGGGCCGTGCTCCCCATCAGGAAGTCGTATCGACATGCCAGCAATAACACAGCCTCCAGTGGCCCGTCGCCTGAGCCGAACCTTACTCAGCTTCGTCCATCGCCGCATCGCAGATCGGACATTGCCGATTCTTAGCGACACTCGTATGTCGGCTGGGACATGGCTCGTCGACATATAACCCCCCACCGTCCTGTCATTAATTAATCTCGCCATCGCCAGACGGCTACCGAGACGGCGGTTACGACTAATACCTACGCCAGTCAATTCACACATCCACGGACCCCTGACACGAGCCTGGCCGGTCTGCGAGCGGGAGAGGTCGTGCTGATCGTCAATGGCAGCAGTATGTAGTCTATTGTGTCCCGACGTCTAACCCTGTAGGGTGTGTTTTTCCAGGCCCCCACGTCGACCGAGACTTTACCAAGCCGTAATGTCCTCCACCTCAGCCTCGCCAAACGTGCTTGACTTGGTGAGCTGCCCGACGTTCGCCTCCTCGGGCGCACCACCCTCGCGGTTCATGATGTCTGGCAGCACCTCCTTCAGGAACGCCATAATGTAGCTGTTGACCTGCTCAAACTGCAGCAGAAAGGCGTCGTGGCCTTCCGGGCTGTCGATCCGCTCCAGCCGCGCCTTCTTCACGTGCTGTGCAATCTCCTCTTGCTCTGCAATGGTAAAAAGCCCGTCGCTCTCGATGCCCAGCACCAGCGTCGGCTGCTCGATGAGCTCGAGAGCCTCAGCGATCGTCTCCGCTCGGTTCCGCGACACGTCGTGTGTGTCCAGCTTCCGTGTCATGGCGATGTAGCAGTTGCTGTCGAAGCGCTTGACAAACTTCGTTCCCTGGTACCGAAGGTAGGACTGGGCCGAGAAGTACGTCGACGTCGGCAGCGTCTCGCCCCCGGTGAGGCTGCCGTTTTGCGGGCCATGAAACTGCGGGTCGCGAACGTCTGTCGGCGTCGCGACCGCCGGCTTGCTGCTAATCGACGCGCTCGAGCTGCTGGGGGACAGCGTTGAGCGCTTCACGTTGTGCCCGTCGTTGTGGATGTGGAAGTGAGCCTCGGACGGCGTGCTAGGCCGGGGCCGTTCGCGGATGGTCTGGACTTTGGAGGCATCCGGGATATTTCGCCCGAAACGGGACTCAAACGAGTTCCGACTCCGGTACGTCAACAGCGCCGACATGCGCGCAGCACCCAGGCCCGTTGACGGGGGATCATCGAACGGATAGTACCCATCGTCGTACTTTGGATCGGCATAGATGCTTTGTCGTTGCGCCTCCCCCCAGCTTATGCCCCATGCGCTGTGCCGGCTCGAGGTGGCGATGGGCACAACGCACCGGATGTAATCCTTTCCAAAGTACGCCCACTCCAAGACAAACATGCCGCCCAAGGACCCGCCTATTACGGCGGCAACCTGCTTCACCCCCAAGTCGTCCAGGAGCAACTTGTGCAGGCTGGCCCGTGTCAGCTTGCCGTGCAATTGCGGAGTCTCTGTTACTGGGTACTTACTTCACATCGTCGCGAATCGTGGTCAGCGGGAATTCGGGTCCATACCGGCCCTTTTCGGGATCGCCGTCCTTGGCCGTGACGGGGCTGGCCGTGCCGTACGGGCTGCCCAGGCTGTTCATGCAAACGATGAAGAACCTCGACGTGTCGAACACGCGGCCTGGTCCGCCAAGCAGCGGTCCCCACCAATCGCTCACATCAGCGCTGCCGGTGAGTGCGTGGCAGATGATCATTGCATTGTCGCCCGACGGCGACAGCTTCCCCCTGGTTGTGTAGGCCACGGGGACATTGTAGAGCGTAATTCCCGATTCGAGAGTGAATTCAGGTATTATCGCTATTTGCTGCTCCGGGATGAGGCTTGCAAAGGGGTTCTCGGGCTGTGATTGCGTTCTTTCTTGCAGGTATTCAGCCACTGATCGGGTCTCTCACAAAAGGCGGGGGCGGGGTTCGCTGAGCCGTCTGGCTCGCACATAGGTTGATAAGAGTAGGGCATGAAAGCCTCAGAAGGGACGGGCGTAGGAATACTGACCGTATCGCTTGCGAGCGCCGCCGTTGGCGGGGTTCCCTTGAGCCATGGACGCTCGATGCCTCGCGACTTTTCAGTCGCCGACTGCGGAGGGGGGTTGGGGGAAGGTTTTGAGTTCAAAGCTCCAGCGTAACAACGGAGCAGGGCCGCCACTTTAAAAACCCAAGGTTTTGAGAGTCAATGCAACGCTCTGAATAAGCTGAGTGAGACGCTGCAAAGCCCTATTCGACTAGACAATGGCTCAATGCAGCCGATGTAATGCAGGATGGACTCTGCAATGGCGCCATCACTCACCTTCCGAATGGAACGTAGACTCAAGCCAAATGCCCATGACTCAGCGAGAAGCGTGCTCCGTAAGGCAATCCCGACAGGTCACGTGGCCTCCTGTCAAATCCCACTGTCCTTGAGCGACAGCGGCAAGCGTGCTACTGTTACCGTAGCCTGGTCAGGCCAGTTGGTCCGTGCACTCTCACCGAGCAGCTTCACCTGTGCACCAGCGCAAGGCTGCCCGTGAACCGAGAGCTCGTTCTCCTCACCCTCTCCCCCTCGGTGCAGCAAGGTCGCCAACGTTGCCTCTTCAGCATTTCGACGGTCGGACTCAGCCTTTTCTCTGGGCTGCAGAGGAGTCGCCAGTTTATTGAGCACCTTCAGCTGGTCGTTTCTGCTTTTTTCTCGCGCCTGCGCGCATCTTTGTTTGCATCTGCTTTGTCGACGGCCCAGAGATCCTTTGCCTTCTCGTCACTCCTTTCTGCTTGCACCTCGAGAGGTGGAGGCTCTCTTCCTATTGTTGGCCCTCTTTCTCTCGCATCTGTGGCCCGATCTCCGCGCTTGTGATCACTTCGACCCTTTCGCGTTCGGGCAACTGACCTATACCGCCGCAAATGATATAGCTACTGTCTTCGCGAGCCGCAACACCCACCAGGCGACATCATGCCTGCGAAGCGCAAGCGACCCGACCGCCCCTCTGGCGACGGCGGCAGACCCTCGCCGCACCGCCCAGCAGACACGTCGCTGGCCCAGCATGACCGAGAAGACGGCGGAGGCAGAGGCGGCGGTCGCGGCCGTGGACATCGTGGCGGCTTCAACCGCCGCGATTCCAACCAGGGCCACGGCCGAAATCCGTCGAATCACTTCCAAAACTCCTATACACAGCAGGGACAGCAGGGTCAGTCTACCCCCACGCCGTCCCGCACTGCGAGCTTCTCCCAAGCTCAGCCGCCACCACCGTCGCCCAAACCATCGAGGCCTCCCCCGTCGCCACAGACCGCGAAGCCTCCAGTCCCTTCCTCGTCAACTCCGAAGCCTCCCGCCTCGCCCGTGGCTAAGAGACAGCCTTCAGAGGCTGGACAGCCTCCAGCGTCGCCAGCCTACTTCTACGAAAACTTGACAGACGAAAAGGTTCGCGCCTGGGCCGAGCGAGGGCGGCAGGAGATTATACAGCACGGGATCCAGTCGCGAGAAGATGTGGATATCACTGAGCTCTCCAGTCTCTTCCAAGAGTTCATCCACGCTGTTGTCGAAGCCAGGCTAGATGCCGCTGATGCTGGCGCCTGCGTCAAGGCCATCTTGGGCGAGGAAACACCGGACGTCAATAAGGACTCTGATGCATTCGCGTCCGACACGCTATTCCTTGATTCCTTGGCCATTGTCATGGACAATAACCCCGATCTTTATCGGCCAGCCCTCCGCGACTTTCTCATCGCCACCGGCGTATCCACCGCACTCATGCGCGAGGTTCTCGACGCGCCTCTGCTGCAGCAGCTGGGCTTGATCAGGGACAATTTCGCCAGGCTCGGAGTCAGGCAAGCCACTAACCTCTTGTATCGGCAAGCAAACTACAACTTGCTGCGAGAGGAATCCGAGGGCTACTCCAAGCTCATCACCGAACTCTTCTCCACCAGCAGCATACCCCCACCACCTCCCGGCAAGACTTTTGAAAAGGTCAAGGCCTTGATTGGCACTTTCGACCTCGACGTTGGCCGAGCACTCGATGTCACTCTCGACGTGACCGCAGCAGTCCTGATCAAGCAGTTCAAGTTCTTTGTCAAGTTCTTGAGGACAAGCTCGTGGTGGCCCTCTGCACGTTTCAACGACGGCTCTTCTTTCATCGGGGGCCTTCCGGTTTGGGCACGACCCGACTACCCGCAATGGAACACGAGCGAAGAGGACGAAGTCAAAAACTCGCGCCTCAAGCTGGAGCGCGATGTTGCCTTCTGGGATCGTGCTCGCGAGATTCACCTTGCCGCTTTCTTTGAGCTCGGTGGAAGACGTGTCACAGACCGACAACTGCAACAGAGCCAAATCACCAACGGCGGCGATGGAGAAGGCGCCGTGGCGGACGCCGAGCAGGGCTGGATTCGGGAAACGAAGACGCTCCCCGCCATGGGAAATCGCGTGGCCGCACAGCTGCTCGGCTTCAAGCTCCGCTTCTACAATTCTGATATGCGCAATGAGAACGATGTTCTCCCTGCCAATCTCCTATATCTTGCCGCTCTCCTCATCAAGGTCGGCTTTCTTTCATTGACGGATCTCTACCCACACCTCTCCCCAGCAGACAGTGACATGGAGCGTGTCCGTGAAGCCGAGGCGGCAAAGGTGGAGGAGGCGGAGCGTGAGGCGCGGGGCGGGCAAATGAATGCGCTCCTCATGGCCGGCGTCCTTCCTCAAGGCGACGACGATAACCCTATGGCGTCTAATGCCGCCAGGAGAGAGTTGCCAAAGAGGACCGAACCCGATCAGAAGAAGGCTGCAGCCGAGACAAAGGACGAGAAGAAGCTTCCGGAGCCGCTGGAGCAAAAGGTTGCACTTCTCACCCAGCTTCTAACAATCGGCGCCATACCAGAATCACTTTTCATCCTGGGCCGCTTTCCTTGGATTCCAGAGGTCTTTCCTGATGTCCTGGATCGAATCCATCGCATACTTCACGTCTCTATCGACAAGGTGTACAGCGACAGCAGGCCGTCTTCTGTGAACCCGGCCGAGTTTCCCACCAAGAACATGCCCGATATCGACCAAGCTGGTGTGCCAAAAGGCAGTGTGCGGCTCAATCGGCTGCCTGGGAAGAAGATTTGGCGCTGGCCCTTCCCCGACAAGTACGACACCAACGAGAATCAAAACTACCGCTACTACTGGGATGAATGGGCGGACAACGTCCCTGTCTGCCAGACGGTCGATGACGTCTTCACGCTGTGCGGCACGTTTTTGAATCTTTCCGGCGTCAACATCGGAAAGGACGAGTCTCTTCTCACCAAGCTTGCCAGCATCGGCGCCAAGAGCCTGGCCTTGGATACGTCAGACTCGAATCGCGCCCGTTGGCAGGATCTCGTCCGGCGTCTCTTGTTACCCGCACTGAGCCACACCAAAGCAAATGCCGCAGCTGTCAGTGCCGTCTGGGAGCTCGTCAAGCAATACCCTCTGGTCACCCGCTACGCCATGTATGCAGAGTGGTTTGAGGGTTCAATCTCTCGCCTCCCAGCCATGCGGACAGCTTTTGCGCGATCTGCATCCGAGACCAAGGCAACGATGAAGCGAGTATCACTCACTAACCTGAGCGAAATGGCGAAGCGGTTGGCAAAAACGAGCTACGCCTCGCCGGGGATAGTCTTCAAGGTCGCATTCGAACAGCTGGAGGTCTACTCCAATTTGATCGAGGCCTTTGTTGAGTGTGCAAAATATTTCACCGACCTCTCATACGACGTCCTCGTATGGTCGCTGCTTAACTCCCTCGGAAAATCGCGAAGCCGGACGCAAGAAGACCATGCTCTCACGACCAGCAAGTGGCTCCAGGCACTGTCCAGGTTTTCTGGTAAGGTTTTCAAGCGATATTCCGTCTTGAATCCTGTCCCAGTCCTCCAATACGTCGACCAACAACTTTTTTCGGGCAACTCGACCGACCTCATCATTCTCAAGGAATTCATCTCCGTCATGGGAGGCATCGTCGCCGCGGCCGACTTCACCGATTACCAGATTCTATCCATGTCTGGTGGCCGGTGGCTGCGGCGACACACCTTGATTCGAGCACAAGATAAGCGATTCGACAGTGTCAAGAGCTCCGGACGTCTGATGCAAGCACTCTCGGATTCCAAGTTGGCCACCAGGCTTCTCGTTAACCTCGCGCAATATCGACAAGTTGCAAGCTACAATATCCCAGACGACGAAGCTCATATCAAGTTCCTGTCATCAATAGTTGACGATTCTCACCAAGCGCTGATGCAGTACCTCGATTTCCTCTGGAGCAGCCTCGAACCCGCTGCTTTTGAGGCGATCGTGCCATCCATACCGGATCTCATGAAGAAGTTTGGCTTGGGAACAGATCTTGCCTTTCTCATTGGCAGGGGCAGCCTCGCCCATCGAATGTTTCCGTGGCAGCCGACGAAGGAGAAAAGGGACGCGTCGCAAGCTCGAAAGTCGGACATTGACAAAGAGGGCGACGTCAGCATGTCGGACGCCAAACCCCAGAACGCGGCGACGAAGCAGACCCTTGAAGTTGTGAACGAGGACAACCAGGTAGGACTCAGCCCAGACGCCATCAGTGTCACGAACTCGACTGATACGAATGCTTCAAAGAAACCCGACGACTCTTCGTTGTCACGGACCGCATCTATTGCTCTGCAGCCGATAATCGAGGCAGTCCAACTTGACGTGCGTCCTGAGACCTGGCAGAAAATTACACCAGAGCTCTACGCCACATTCTGGGCATTGCAGCTCGGGGACCTTTGCTTTCCCGAGGAGATCTACACCAAGGAACGCAACAAACTTATGAGCGAGTGGTCGGCCCTTGGTAAAGATCGCTCCGACCCGTCTCGTTGGGGCATGCAACGGAATGCAGAGAAGAGAAAGGAGATCATGGATGTCCAAGGCTACCTGATTGACGAGCTTGCCGAACATGGCCTTCGCAAGGCCAAATGGAAGTTCTACCTGACGAAGCTGTTTCAAACATCGTTCCCCGACTCTTCGGCCAAAACGGACAGCATATCCGACATACTTCTTGAGCAGTGCATCCTGCCTCGAACTCTGCTCTCCCCGGCTGATGCAGAGTATACATACAGATTCGTCAAGGCACTACACGATTGCAACGCTCCTGTCTTCAAACTGATGTCTCTGCTGGATCGGCTCTTTAACGCAAACCGGCTGCGGACGCTAATCTTTACGTGCACCGTCCGGGAAGCGGAGAACCTAGGCCGATTTTTGAAACTAATCCTTGAAGACTTGTCACGATGGCACAAGAATGCACCGGTAGTTGATGAGAAGGAGAGTAAGGCTTTCAAAGGTGCGGCACGCCTCGGTGCCTACGACAAAGAAGGCAAAGGATCCAGTGACCAGCCTCGCCTTGGCTTCGCCCTCACTGTCGATGATCAGGGGAAGCCCGAGACCTTCGTGGAGCATGCGCAATTCAGGGACTTGCTTTTCCGCTGGCACAAGAACCTCAACACGGCGCTCAAGACGTGTCTGGCCGGCTCGGAGTGGATGCACATCCGAAATGCCATTACTGTACTCAAAGCGGTTTTGGACTACTTCCCGGCCGTGGACTTCATGGCAACGCAATTCACAGCACAGTTGCAGAAGATATCGACATCGGAGATGGCTAAGAAGGCCACACCAAACAGCGAGGAAGGTGGTCGTGTCGACTTATCGGTCGCAGCACAAGGCGCAATGTCCGAGCTGCAGAAGAGAAAAGCTAAATGGGTCATGGTCCAGGCTTTTCGATCCAACGCTGTGAGTGACCTCGAACTTGTATACGACGCGCGTTACTAACAATCATCTCAAGCCTGCTGGGACTCCCTCAGATGCCGACAAGGCTCCTAAACTGCGCCCCGACGCTCCCGATTTCAAGCCAAACGAGGCCAAGTATGTCTCTCGTTGTTCCCAGCGCTGCCGTTCGCGGCGACATCGCCATGCCATATCTGACCACTAGTATAGGCCAGCCTCGAGTAAGGTGCTTGTCACCGAAGAAGAAGACGGCGAGGTGCAGGATGCCAAGGACACCAAAGAGCGATCAAGTACAGGCACTCCGAAAGAACCTTTGCCTGTGAAGCCTTCCGACTCGGCCAGAGACTCGACTGCCAGGCGGGACGAGGCGTCTGGGCCTTCTCGATCGTCGACCCCCAGATTGGGCCCCATTCCGGGCAGACTGGACCCCCGCGCCCATAAGCTTCCGGACCGCCCAACGCACAATCTTCCGAGTCGGCCTGATGTACCAATGCCAGGGCCTGTCCCACCCGAGCGATATGCACAGGGAAGAGGACATGATCGAAGGGAGGGCCGAGATCAGCGTGAGCCCCGCGGCCCACGAGACGGCCGTGATCTTCGAGAGACGTGGGATTCCAGGGAACCAAGACCATCCGATCCGGATCGTTTGGGACGACCTCGCGAAGTTTCCGACCGTCACGGAAATGATGGGCCCATTGACCGCGGAGACCTGCCGCCACGAAACGCACAGCATCGCGACACACGTGGCAGAGTGCAGGATCGCCACGCTGAACCCCTCGTCCAGCCGTCGGGCCCTCCACCTGCGCCGAACGAACAGGCTGAGCCAGCCATGAACCCTGAGAGAGCGGCATTGTTTGCCCAAGAAGGGCCAGAACGTCCAGATCGCCGCCCAGACACAGATCGCCAGCCCAGGGGCCGGAGGCCGGGTCCAAATGAGCCTCTGGACTCTGTCAACCCCGATCGCGCGGCCGCGATAGAAGATCGCACCGACGCCCACAATTCGCAGGGTCGTCTCCCCCGAGATGATGGCCGAGATCGAGGTCCACGGCCGTCGTCCCCACGCCGAATCAGCCGTCACGGCCCAGAATACGGACCGGCCGGTGGCTACGATGATCGCCCGGGTCGCTCCTTCCATCAGGAGCCACGAGGACCTGGTAGAGATCCTCGTGACAGGTCACCGCTGCCTGGAGGAAACTTCAGGGGTGATCGACCCGGTGGCCGTGATGCTGAGAGGGGTGCGATGGATCAGATGCGGGAGCCTCAGCCCTTCCACCGCTCAGGACAACGCGGCCAGGACTTCGAGCATAGAATGCCGCACCAAGACCAAAATTACGGACGGCTAAACCCCATGCCCTCGAGTTCTGACATCCCGTCCGGTCCCCGTGGCCGAGGTAGAAGCGCAACTCGAGGCGCACACGGAGCGCATTCGTCGACCCCTGGCAGGCCTGACGGCCGCTTTGGCGCGCCAGAAACGCCACGAGCGCCCTCCCCGGACAGGCCTCCGCCGACCGGGCCAGCATCCGGACGGGGCCGACCTCGTGGCTACGAGCACGGCACAGGGCCTACGACACCGTCAGGTCCGCCTGCGGGCCCACACTCCGACAGGAAGCAAAACTTCGGCCCTAGATCAGACATGCAACCCTCTGCATCGGAAAACACGACTCCGTCCTCAGGCGTACATCCTGACCGGCTTGCTCAGATGGGCGGGTCGTCGCTGCCTCCTCCACCCCCTCCGCATGGTCAAACCTGGCATGCAAGCGCTGGTGACCGACACGCATCGGGTTCCCGGCAAACACCCTCGGATGGCATGGGGCCCTCACCGACGGACGCGGGCGTGCCTACGGGGCCGAGTGATCGATCCAGGGCCGGCGGAGGCAGGCGGCAGCTGGCCGGAATCAACACCATGCTTCAGCAAGCCCAGACGACGCCAGACATGGGGCGAAACAGCGGACCGCGAGGGGCCCCTCCTCGGCAATTTCTGGGCAACTCGGATGCTCAGGTACTTACTGGTGGCTCGCCAGCTACGACACCGGGTCAAGAGCGTCAGGATGTCGTGTGGCAGGAATCGACCAACTGGGGTCCGGCAAATGGCGGTGACGGCTCAGGAAGACGGGAGCACCGTGGGGAGCGCGAGAACAGGTCGGATCGGCCAAGCCGGTCTTCCCGACGCAGCAGCCGCGAGCGAGAGACTGGAAGAAGCCCGCGTCCGGTCCGTGAAGGAGAAGT
This sequence comes from Tolypocladium endophyticum, assembly GCA_024339985.1. Taxonomy (NCBI): domain Eukaryota; kingdom Fungi; phylum Ascomycota; class Sordariomycetes; order Hypocreales; family Ophiocordycipitaceae; genus Tolypocladium; species Tolypocladium endophyticum. Next base: position 235,831 of record JALHBW010000126.1, read on the forward strand.
CAAGGAGCACAGCGAGTACCGTGACCGGCGATCAATGGGTGTAGAGGTTGGCGGCAAAGAGCGCGAGCCTCGCCGGCCAGGGCGAGACGTCGGCAGCCGAGACATGATGGGCCAGCCTCCTCCGGGCGGGCGAGAGCTGATGGGAGGAGGATGGGAGCCGCGGCATCGCCCGGAGGGGCCTGCAGGAAACAGGCCAGGAGATGAATGGGCCGCAGGTGGCGGTGGCGGTCAGCGAGCTGGCCGGGGAGGTCCGAGAGATATTGGAAACCGAGGTGCTGGGGAGCGACGGGAGCCGCGAGATGATCGGGGCCGCAAGAGGCGAAGCGAAGAGGGGGCGGGTGGCCTGGAGAGCGACCGCGAGAAACGACCAAGACGTGGCTAGGAGGACAAGCCTTGGTGACACGATGAGCTCGGGGAGTCAAGAGGGCGCCACTTGTACGACGAAGAAAGGGTCAGAGAGGTGTTGTACGGACAAGAGCTTCCTCAAGGCAACTGTGGAGGTCCTCAGTCGACTTGGCAACATTTGTGCCGTCGAGGCCGGCGCCCTCACACGACTTGTACAGCCGCTGACATTCATGGAATATTTTTTACTCAAGACATTACTTGTCGTTACGATAACCAATTTGCTATCTTACCATCCACGTATGGCTTTTTTTTCGAATTTTGCCGACGCCTGCCTCGGGGGGGGAGAAAGGAGAGGCACGAAAAAGATATGTGCAATTGTGATTGTTCAGCATCTCGCCCATCCACGCAAGGAAGCGTGGGGGACGTGTCTGATGGAGGCGGGTATGCCATGTGGAGGGGCATGAGAATGAGGAATGCACGGCAGGATACTTGGCGTTGCGGCTGTCTGCTTAAGATTTAGATGTACCTTGATAGGCGTTGTCGGCTGGATGTTTGAGTAAGAGGCGTTGGCGATGTAGAAGCTGGGACCTGGTGGCGATAAGCTGAATAAGGAACAGGAATTAGATGCTGCTATGTAGGTGTATTTGAGCGATCAAAGAACAGGCGCCGTAAGAAGTCGAGGCTGCGTAGGATGGGGCGCAGTCGTCCGGCCACTACGCTGTTGGGAACAGCCCGCGTCAAGTGACGTCGACGAGCATAGCCGGCTTAGCACATGGGCATAACGAGGCAAGATATGCGAAACGCGCTGCATGGTTTCGAAGCCGACGCATTTTTAGCCAGCGACGGTTATGCGAGAGGGCCTCGCTCAAGCTCTAGTTATTCCATGCTTGGCTCTGCTCGGGACCACTACTGTATGTGCAGGTACGGGTGCTTGGCTTGGCTTGGCTTGGCTTGGGACGCAAGACGGTACAGTACTGTAACGTCTTGGTTTGCCGATCGCAATGCCTCGCCTCCCAAGCGTGGAGCCTCTGAAACGGGCGATCGGATGGGCACAGCCTCCCCCCTTGCGGCACGCCCAATCTCGAGGGGGAAGCGCGCAGCGCAGCCACTGGCGCGCCGCGGCGGAAGCCCAGCGGGGGCCACGCCTGTGCCTTAGCGGGCTCCGGCAGCGATCTATCGATCCACAACGTCCCTGCGGGCTCCCTCTTGCGTGCCTGGCCTGACGTCGTTTCCGAATTTAGGCGCCCTTCTCTCGTCCCAGGTCAGCCCTGCGGAACAACCCTGGCTGGGGGGACGGGGGACGGGGGACCCATTCATCCTCGCCAATTCTCGTTCTTGGCTCTTGCATGCTTTTCTTTTCCTCTCTCTGCTTCGTCCCTTTTTTGCCCATCGATTCGACGCCGGACGCTCGACGCTCGATACGCGCGACCCGTCAGCCCGACCGACGCCATTCCCGCGGCGCGACCCCGCTGCCACACGAGCGAGACCCTCGCCCCAGCCCTGCCCACGAACGGCGCCGAAGGGGTCGTTTCAGAACCGAGGAAGGGAACGAGACGAGCGCGAGCGGCAGACAAAGGCGGGCGTGCCTTGCGGCTTGCACCGACAGAACTGTTGTTGGACGTCTTCGTGTCCATTGAGAGCCTTTGTGTGGCGCCAGGGCAACCTTTTCGACGTATTATCTGTATCGTCGTTTACACCGCCGCGACCTCGTCACCTTGCTCTCCCTAGACAACGACCACGGCCTGCCCGTACGTACGCGACCCGACCGACGCCCGAGCGGGAATCGAGAGAATCCGGTCGCCCTTTTCTCCCAATGACCTGCCCCTGGAGGGCCAACAAGTCGACCTCTCCTGATCGAACACGCGCAGCCGCGCAGCCGCCGTCATGAATTTGACGTGCAACTCCACGCTGGAGGCCATGAGGAGTACGTGAACTTTGGAGGATCTCTTTTGCAGCGTGGGACCGGCAGCTGACGCAGCGCAGTATCTCCGGGCTCGGAGGTCCTCATCGTCGGCCCCCTCAACTTTCACGACCTCGCCCGCATCATCGCGGCCGCCTGCACCCTCATTGCCGGCGTCATGAGCCTCTACCTCATCTTCATGCACGCCACGCACTATACCCAGCCCCGCGAGCAGCGATAGTAAGGCTTCCTTCCCGTCCACCCCCTGGCTGAACCCTAGCAGCGTCTGACCTTGGCTTCGCAGCATCATCCGCATACTCTTCATGGTCCCCATCTACGCCATTGCCGCCTACCTCCAGCTGCAGTGGTACTGGCACGCCATCTACTTCCAGGTCATCTCCGACTGCTACGAGGCCTTTGCCATCGCCTCCTTCTTCGCCTTGATATGTCACTACACGGCGCCCGACCTGCACTCCCAGAAGGCCTTCTTCCGCGAGATGCACCCCATCAAGCCTTGGGTCTTGCCCCTCAACTGGTTCGCCAAGTGCTGCGGCGGGCAAAGGGGGCCCTGGCGCACCCCGAAGAGTGGCCTGACGTGGTTCAACATCATCTGGATCGGCATCTACCACTACTGCTTCATCCGCGTTGCCATGACCATCTCGGCCGTCGTGGCTCAGTACTTTGAACGTTACTGCGAGAGCTCCAACAGTCCCGTCTTTGGGCATATCTGGGTGCGTCGAAATCCGCCCCCTTGACGCCCCAAAGGGCTTTCCGTGCTGACTCCAACGCAGATCATCGTTGTCAACGCGCTGGCCGTCACTGTTGCCATGTTCTGTCTTGTTCAATTCTACGTCCAGATGAAGGAGCCGCTCCGCGAGCATAAGTTGCTTATCAAGATTTCCGCCATTAAGCTGGTCGTCTTCTTCTCTTTCTGGCAGGCCGCGGCCATCTCCATCGGCACTTCAACCCTTAAGTTTATCCACCCGAACAAGGTTCTCGCCTACCCCGACCTCAAGGTCGGCATCCCCGCGTTGCTGCAGTGCATTGAAATGGCCTGCTTCGCCATCATGCATCTCTGGGCCTTTCCCTATGCGCCGTACGCGGAGGGCGCGCCAGCCACCTTCTTCCCCCTCCCCGATGCCACCAAGGCGTCCGGGGCCGTGGAGAACAGGCGCTTGCCCCCGAGCGGCGGCTTCATGGGCCTGCTGGCCATCTACGACGCGCTCAACCTGTGGGACTTCATCAAGGCCTTCGGCAGAGGCATGCGATGGTTGTTCTGCGGCGTCAAGCGTCGTAAAGAGGACGTCAGCTACAAGCTGAACCGCGGCGATGCGTTGGACATGGACAACCTGCCCGAAGGCAAGGAGGGCCGGGGCACCTACGACGCCATGCTTCCCGGGCCCGGTCGCGCAGGCCCCGGTGCCCACGGCCATTATGACGGCTCGGTGCAGCGGTTTGAGCACCAGGAGACGGCTTACCACGGCGCCGGCGGACGCAACGGTGGCGTGGAGGAGAGCGTCGGGCTCATGAACAATGCCCAGCCCAACCCCGAGGGCAACTCCTTCGGCCGCGACTCCTCATCACCGCCCCGTCGTCCATGGCGCGAAGACGCTCCGCCATACGGCCCACCACCGGTTCACCCTCCGCAAGATAGCCACCGTCCGCAACCGCAGCAGCCCTACCACGATCCCTACCAACAGCAAGGTCTGACGGCAGCACCACCGCCGCGACCCGCCGAGCGGACCGAGGCGCAGGCGAGAATCGGCGAGGCGCTGTGGGGCCAGCGGTGAGGGCGCCCCTGGGGTGGAAAGGGAAACTTACGAATGTTTCTTTTTTTTACATGTATCAAGGCTGGGTTTGGGCACGCTGGATCGGGCAATTGGCTAGGTTTGATGATGGGAAACTGTTTGAGATGATACCACGAATGAATACTGCCTTTTCGCCCCCCTCCCTGCTTTCCATGCTTACTGGCACACGTCCACTATTACGTTGAAGCAACGCGGCGTAGAGCCCTTGATGAAGGACCACTTGCAGACAGGTAGCCAGTATAAACCAGGATGGATCCCGTGGTCCTACAGCCTTTCATCCATAGCAGCCTCGCTCCCGGGAATCTTGCCTCCCTACCCGGTACCGTCACGCAAGGTCCAGACACTTGATTTGTCTCATGTGCTGCCCCCGAGGTCGGAGGACCATTGGATAAAAGGCCAAGACGGTGACTACGAGGACGACTTGATGGAGGGCGAAAACGATGAGAGTAACGACGGAGACGACGAGTCGGAAGAAGTAACCGTCAACTCATGCCGCTGGCGGACAGTGCCGGTGAAACACGGCGCCGCCTCGAGCGGATGCTTGCTTTTCACACTAGTATACCAGCTTCTCAGCTTGCTTTTATGTACACGAAACCAAAGGTGCGCCGCTCTCTTCACCACCGTACTCGGTAAATCAAGAAGAAAAGAATCGAATGCAATCTCCTGTCTTGACTAACGTCCGCCGAGACTCGCAACAGTCTCCTCGTTATTCAACGCCGCGTGTCCTTGGCTGCTGAAGCCCACGAATTGATGATACGTCTTGGGTCCCCATGCAGAATATCGCGGTGCGCCCGAAAGACACCGCTTCTCCCGTGGCGTCCACAGGCGGCATTGTGGACCTATACGGACGTCCAGCTTTGCCTGAGCGTACCCGACCCTCTCTACTGCGGAAGTCCGCTCTGAACGGCCGTCCATGATGCCATCAATTGTTCCTGAAGTGCCAACGCCATCCTGGTATCTCAAAAATGCAACGTAAAGACCTTCATGTGTGTGTGTGATAGAGGTGTGTGGTTTGTGATTTGTAGTTTGTAGGGAGTTTAGGTTCATGTACGTCGTGACACTCGAGTCGTCTAGAAAGTGTCCAAGAATAAGTAACCACCAGGCCTACCAGATGCAAAGTGAAATGAGCAGGGCTTTCACTCTGCATTAGGGGTCTGGGTTCATCGCTCGGAGGACCTTTGGCTGCTGGATCCTGCGCGAGTAATCGTGATCATCCCGCAATGTGTTGACACTCTCGTGGCTGCCGTTGCGGGCGTACACCCCCTGCTTGAAGGGGTCCATGCGCGGGTCAACCTGCAGCGTGCTGCTCCGGTTCCCAGCCGAGCCCGGCGATCCGGGGGCCGCCGACATTTCAGGGCGGCCGCCCGTCATGCCCGACGAGCTACCCCGGACGCTTGGGTCGTCCGTGTAGTCGTCCTGGTTCTGTCTCCTGCGTCGGAAGTACAAGAACAAGGCGGCTCCGGACAAGGCCAAAACGGCAGCAATAATGCCAATGACTATACCGACAATGGCACCAGCGCCAAGCCCGCTGTTCGAGACGTGAGAGGCAGCACCCTCATTCGACGCTTCACCACCTCCGGTCTGCGTCGGGATGAAGGTTACGGTCTTGACGGTGCCGCCATCAGTAAACGTCTGGAGAACCGTCGCCGTCGTCGGGACCGGAGTGTCTGTAGTAGTAGCGCTTTGGGTCGACTGAGCGCAAAGTTAGTACCTCGGCATTGAGCAAGTGACGGCCAGCCTGCAGATCTGGCAAGGGGGGGAGAGTGGGGGCAGATATAGGGAGAGGCGGTCATACGGAAGATAAGCCACTGCTTGCAGTAGTTGAAGAAGAAGAAGAAGAAGAAGGGGAAGGGGAAGAAGAATGTGATGAAGTTGCTGTGTCCTGCACAGTCTTAGTAATCCACGCTGTCGCTGTCGAGATCTCGGCCTGAAGAGCAGACGATTAAGCCCCGCCGTTCGCCAGGAGCAACAAAAGAGCTGGCACGGAAAGAATGAAGGGCGAGGAGCGAGTTGCGAGGGTGGAGAGGCAACTTACAGCACCGGCCGCTCGAGGACTTGGCACCAAGTTCAAAGAGCAGCAAGGTGATGAGGCAGAGATGAAATGCGTTGAAAGGGGTAAGAGCAGAGGAAGAGAGGCTAAGAATGACTGAGAGAGCGGCAAAACTCACCTTCACGTTAGAGGCACTCGTTGAAGACGAGTCAGAGCCGCCCTTGGTGCCGGAAGGGAGCACGTTGTTGAGAGCAATGTATCCAAAGACACCAGGGCCACCACATCTCTCATCGGGATATGCAGGGCACGGCTGGCTGCACTTGCTCTTGTCGACCTGCACGCTCTGAGCGGGGGTGTAGTCGGAGCACCAGCAAGAGTTGAGCTGAGTGATGGCATAAGCGTTGTTCTGTTTCAGGCAAAGATCGTGGCAGAGGCCGTTGGTCTGGTAAATGCTAATGTCTGAACGCAGCAGATTAGTACGAGTCTTCTCACCAAGATGTCATGGAGAATCACGTACTCTTGCCCATGGAGGCAGTGTTGAAGCTGGCGCACAGGCTAATGTCCAGGGCAGCAACCAGCGTCGACCACATCGACACCAGGAGCAGCAGACTGGCCACACGGAGGCCGCTTCTCGGAAGGGGGTCCATGGTTGCTGAGAGAAGTGAAAGAGGTCCAAGAGGAAAACAATGACTGCGCGTGATGGTCAGCATGAGCAGACTTGGTGAAGGACGGGAAGGGCTCCTACCGTCGCCGGCGAGCAGATAGACGGGAGGCACGAGGATTAATTCACCGCATGCTATGCTTATGCCTGTCGGTCTATGAATGGTCAGAGGCTCGCAGCCATGCCAACACCATCGAGAAGCAGTGCCGGAGCTCCTCAGGCTGCCGTGGCAGGGATCGGGACGTGAGGCGGTGCCGCACGTTGAAGCCGACAGCGACGGAGAGCTTCGTTGCCCTGCTCAACCGACGGCAGCGTAAACAACGGCGCAAGACGAGGTCGTCTTCTCCGTCGTCGTCGGTGTTGATCTCAGACAGGTCTGCCTTTGTCGGGAAGCAGACGGCTGGCGATGGTGCTTCGACGGGACCAGTCCAGTGGGCGGGGGGGCTCTCGACTTCAAGAGGCGAGGGAGCGAAGGAAAAGGGAATTGGCGAGAGAGAAAGACGCAGACGCAGCAGACGATGGAACGCGTTCGGCCGACAGACGGACTGGTGATTGTCGGTTTGGCCCGTCGCTAGGACTGGCGCAGATGGACTGGAATGCGTGGCGGCGCCGCAAGCAGATAGGCTTCAGAGGCGACGGAGCAGCGAGAACGATGGCAACCCAACAGAAACGAGCGTCCCTCCGAGAAAACGGCCCGTGGACGGCAGCTTTCGAGATTGTGCTACCAGAGCGAAAGGAAGGATTCCAGGAATCGGCGGCAGGGGGGATTGAGAAAGAGGATCAAGGACGAGGAGAGGGAGAGGAGAGGAGAGCAGAGAAGAGAGCTGGGCCAGGTGGTGGTGGAGTGCCGTGGGGGACCGGGAAAGGCCCTGGAGCCAAGCGCCAGCAGCGCAAGGTACCTTACTCACCCGTACACAGGGTACCGTGGCGGTGGTGCAGTGAACGAACAGCTGGAGCTGCGTTCCACCACCTCGCAGCGTGCCGTAGCGTCGATTCGATCGATGCAGCGCTGGGACAATGGCAGCGAGCTACAATGGCACTATTGAACAATCAAATTTGGCAACATGGCATTTATCCGCGAAGCACCAGCCTCCTCGTCCGCCGGGAGATTTGCCAACACCGACGCTATTTTCGCCGTGGCATCGAAGCCACCTGGATCGTACCGGGGCACCGCTAACGCGGCAGAGTCGCACCCGTGCAAGCCGAACCGAGCGGCTTATTACGAGCTGCAAGCCGCGCTAACTCTGATTGTCCAGGTGGTGCCAGGAAGGGCCCCGGCACGCATCAAGGACGCGCAGCTTGGCTCGGCCTGGGTACGAGTGAAAGAGCTGGCGGTGGGACAAGATGGGACGCGATGGGGCGCGCCGGCCGGGGTGGTGCCCCAGTAGCTCTCGCTGGCTGCGTCAAGGCGTCGCGACCCCTGGCTCCCATGGCGTCACCAGTAATAGCAGCTCATTTATTCCTGCATAGGGGCGTGTGGACGGAGGCGAGATGCACATGTGCCGATTGATAGCGGTTGTTGGGCGGGTTTCCGGCCCGTGGTCTTGAAGTTGGCCACGCACGGAGTTGCTTCGCATCACCATGGAACTAAGTGGTGTATTACTTGTAAGTGAAGCTATCCAGACGGCTCGACGCTCGACGGCCGCAACGAGCACCACCCCGGGACGCTATGCGAAGCGCAGCTGGCTCGACTGTGCCGCACCGCCGCTCCTGGCGGCTTTCGGCTCCAGCAGAGGTCCAGATGCGTGCGCAGACTGCAAACGGGTTCCGGCTCGCCACCGGCCGGCCCCTCGTGATGGCGACAGATGGAGCGGTGCCGTTGCGCAGCCAGAAACGGAATGGAACAGAACGAACGGGCGTGGAAGCTCCCCACAAAGGCAAGCAAGGCCAGCATCAACACAGACGGCACATGGCATGCGTGGCCTTTGTCATGTGTCTTCCCCGCGGACGAATGCCGCACTTCGCTGTGCGGTGGAATGCAGCGACGACGATGCTTTCCGTTTGCGTTGCCCCGGAGTTGTCAAGGCGGGGTCTCACTCTCACGTTTTTGTTGACTCGGTCGCCGGACTGAGGCGGCCATGCCATCGCGTGACACGCTTCCCGAGCCGTCGGGCACTGACTGTTGACGATGCGGTGGCTACGTTGCGGCAATACGAGGTGCTCGTGACGTGAGCTCGTAAGGTAAGGTAATGAATGAGGTGGGCACCGGGTTGCGGCGACGGTCTGTGAACCAGCTGCTGCTTGGACAAGGACAAAGCTCCTTCTCGAAGGCTGGAACTGTGGTGCTTTATCTATGAAGCCGTGCAGCTAACTTGCATTTGGGGTTTCAACACAGCTACAAGCTCGCTGGCTAGCGACTACGGTTCAGGTATACGACGACGGAGTATTACATACCTAGCTGCCCGGGGGGGTTTTCTGAGAGCGTGTAGGTGACCAATTAAGGGAGGTGTGGCAGTCACCCCAAGGGGTGGTTGTCATAGGTCACAAAAGATTGTATCGGCTACAGCCATCTATGCACTATAAAATTGTATGTACTATGATTGCGAATACATGGCCCTTTTGGACATGAAAATTATATCCTGTGACTAGCGGCGATTGTGGGCAAGACGATGATTTTCTCTATATTGATGATTTTCTCTGTAGTGATGATTTTCTCTGTAGTGATGATTTTCTCTGTAGTGATGATTTTCTCTGTAGTGATAATTTTAACGCCTTGCCCGCGCCTGCCCGTGCCTGCCTTGCCTGTAACCTTGCCTGCCTTGCCTATAGCTTCTTATATGAAGATAAAGAATTGACCTTCCGTTATTCCTCTCTCGTGATATGCCTCTTCCGTGACGTAGCTTGTAATGCGTAGACCCGTAAGCTTATAAGCTGTTCGTTCAACTCGTAATGTGATCGATTATTTTTATTTAATATACCAGCCAGTACAAGCCAGCCAGCCAGCACAAGCCAGCCAGCTAGCTAGCCAGCCAGCCAGCCAGCCAGCATAAGCCTGCTAGCCAGTAGATTTTTTTTAATATTATTTTAATAGCGTATGATAGTTTTAATAGCGCATGATTGTTTTATAATTAATAATTATTTATATAATAGAAATAGCTAATAGGTCCTAATAGTTTTTTATCTCTTAATAATCTTTATATAAAATTATTTTTTAGATATAAGACAATATTAGTCCTACTATTATCAAGCTACTAGTAATAATTATATAGAGAATATGATTTTTATTGTACGAGTTCTGTACTACCGATTTTGCACTAGTAATAGTCATAGCCCCCGATGCTATCACCCACCCGCTCTTAGAAAACCCCTTTGTTAAGGGCAACGGAACATACTAAAGGCCGAGAGCAACGACTGCTGTTATAAGCTAGATAAAGGGCCTAGACGTCTAAGGCATTCGTATAAATAAGATATAAGGCATAAATAGCCTTGTTGTAAAGATTACATAGTAAAACGTCTTACGGGACTGAAAATCGAGAGGTAACTAAGGCTATCTTAGCAAGAATAGGAAGATAATAAATCCCTTAATTGAACTATAAAAAGCTTATGAAAAAGTATAAAAGCGTATATTAAACTATCTAATCTTAGGGATCTTAATACTTCTTATATATCTATATCCTCCTATTCCTCCTTCGGGCCTAACTTAGTAACTTGTAGGTTTAGGGTCTGCTAGGCTGCCCTAATAAACTCCTCCCTACGCGAATATAGCCTACCCTTAGGCAAAGAGGACGCGATATAAGAAAGGAAAAAGGGGTAAGCCCTTATAGTATAGCAAAGTAAAGAAAAGAAAGAAAATAAGGCTATAGTAGCGAAGTAATCTCCTTCCTCTATTATCCCTATTCCTCCTCTAAGTCTTATCTATAAATATAAGATAAGTCTATAAGAGAAAAAGAACTTATATAACTATATAATCTTCCTTCCTATATCTATCCCTTAACTCTATAATCCTTCCTTTCTTCCCTAGTTACTTCTTTATCTATGCCCTCCTCGTATATCGTTTAGCTCTCGAGACCGCGTTCGTCCGTAGATCGTTTACTTATATATCTTTATAAACCTAGCTTTTAAGGCGAGCCTAAGAGTCTATATTTATTAGTCTAAATAGAGTAGTAGATACGTAGGTCTAAGTAAATTCTATAAAAAGAACTACTTGCCGATATCTAAATAGTAGCCCTAATTTCTCTATTAACTCTGTAGTTATAACTCTACTACTAGGGCCTATCTTTTATAAGTCTTAATTAAGGAGTCCTAGTCGATTCTAAATAATAATTTCTCCTTTTATACGTTTAAAGCGAAAGGTATTATCTTCGTATCTAAGATTAGTAAGTTTTATTAAAGGAGTAGGCGACTAACTTTATAAGTATAAAGGAGTCCGAACTAACTCTAGAATAGTAGATAGGGGCGAGGAAGTACCTAATCTTACTCTCTTATATCCTCTAAGTATTCCTAGCTAGGTCTTAATACTAGGGATTAATATATTCGGATCCTAGTATATTAGTGCTAGTAGAAGTTATTAGCTTCTAGTTATTATACCGTATTGCGAAGTAGGGCGTTAGTACTTTACTAAGGTATTTAAAGGTTCTATGTAATCTTGAGGAACTAGACTCTAAAAGCGTAATAGTAAGTCCGTAGGAGCTAAGGGTTATGGAGATAATATACGCGATAAACTTATACCCTATAGGATAGACGATAAGCGCGGTTTATAGCTTGCTTTAAAGCCTCTTCTGTAAGTAGTAAATAAGGATTGTTTCTAAAGAGGAGGGCCTATCTTTAAGATACCTATTATAGGGTCCTAGGTCGAAGGGATAGCTGAGTATTATCGAGTATCCTTCGAGGAAGGTCTTTAAAAGAGTCTCCGACCTATCGATTTAAATTTATTTCCTTCTAATCCTAGTACCCCTAAGGCCCTTATCTATAGTACTAACTATAACTATACTAGCGTATCGTTAAGGTTTAGTATACTAGATTTCGCAGAAGGTATTACTTTTTGTTTAGTTTGCTAAGCTTATCCTCTAAGTAGAGTAGGTAACTTACTCGTTCTTGCTGATTATTACTAAGGTTATAGCTAAGGAGATATGCTTAGAGACGTAAGATTATATAGTTCCTAGCTACTTCGAGGCCTCTAGCTAGCCTAAACGTTACGCTAAGGTTAAGGTTAAGGAGACCTACTTAATAATACTAGATTAACTTATTTTAGGATATTTTATAGACTCTATATAAGGTAAATGCCGAGTATGTTTCTTTGCTTTTCCTAAGCTACTATAATTTTATCTAAGATATAGATCCTAAACTAGATTTCTCGTACAGGTAGTGTAAAGAATCGAATATAGTAAGGGTCGATTATATCTTCCGTCCTCGGGCGACTCTAGATAACCTAATAATAAGGGTAAAATAGGCATACCTCTAGTCCCGAAATTATATAGTATCCGCTAATTATTATAAGTAAAGCGTTCTACTAGATAGGGAACCTTAAATACTAGAGATAACCCTTAATACTAGTAAAGTCCTAGTTACTAACCCTATTCCTATACCTAAGTTCGAATTCTACCCCTCGATGAATTCTAAGTTCTATTATAGTAACTTATATTAGGAATCTAATTAATCTTTTTAGTAGGATATTATATCTATCTAACTATCCTTATACTATATAGAACGCCTAGTCCCTAAACCACTAAATGGAATAACTAAATATAGCTAGTTACTACGAGAAGGTCTTTAGATAATAGACCTTAATGTCCTTATCGTACTATTACGTAATCTCTCTTAGGCTAAGGCTAATATATCTTCGGAGATAGTACTAAAGGTTTAAGAGTACTATATAGCTATACTCCTATTAACTGTTTTACGCTAGCCTAGGCGCGACTATAAAGGTAAAATTGTAAGGGTAATCGTAGTAGTAGAGAACCTATTTCTATAATCTAATAAACGAATCGATATATACTTCGCGTTTAGTTCTCTAGTTATCCGAAATTACAAGGTACCCGATCCTTCTATCCTAAAGGAAGCTTCCCTAGTATATTCTAACTCTATCTTTAGTTTAGAAGTAGATTAGGCTAGTAAATATTCGTCGATTATACTATCTATCGTAAAGGGATTCTTTAAGTACTCTAAAGTTACTAGCTACCTTCTGATCTTCGGTTAGGCATTTCTATAAGGGTACCTAGTTATCTTTTCGATACTAAGGAACTAATTAGTAATTATTATCGATTTAGATAATTAGAATATCTTTAGGTAGGGCGACGATATATTCTAGCCCGCGGGTAAGGATCTTTAATATCTATATCCTGCTAAAATTACTTATTTATAACCTCTATAAGATATTAACTAAGAACTTATATATATTAGTAAGGTAAGATCCCTAATTCGGATCGTTTTTATAGTCTGGCTATAGAGTTACTGTTCGGAATACGTCTTTAGCCTACTAAGGCAAGAGTTTATCTAATCTAACCTATAACGGTTATACGGGCTAACTCCGTTATAGTACTACGAAGGGAGGTTAGACTTTGTATAACTTAGCTCCTGGTTTACTTATATTAGGTTCGTTGTTTTATATAAAATCGGTATTTAACTAATGCCCTCCTTTTATATTAACGAAACCGATAGCGGTAGGGAGTATAGTCTTTCTCGGGCTAGTTATCGTAAAGAAAATAGCGTCCTTTAAGAGGAATGGGTTAGGTTTCGATAATCCGAGCTCCCTAGTGTCTATTCCCGTTTTAAATATAATAGAGGGAACTAAAAAGGTAAAGTAGAAGAGGTTTTAAATAATCTCGCGCGAAAGTACGTAGTAGTATAAGTATTATAGTAATTAGAAAGGTAGAGTATATACTAGGGCTTTATAAGGGTAGAGATAATAATAATAATAATAATAGTAATAATAATAAGGGCTTCGTCTTAAAGATAGAAGGTTTATATATTTAAGGTACTTAGGACTAAAAGATCTTTAAAGAACGATACTTTTAGGGATATATAGGAGGGAGAGAAAGAAGGTAGAGATTAGGCCCGTTAAGTATACGTTTTATAGTTATAGAGCTAAGGGTAGAGTAATTAAAGCCTTAATATAGGAATTTAGCTCTTTAGTACCTCTAGCATATTAAAATAATTATCTTTACCTCTTTAATAGTTACCTTTAATAATCTATAATTATATAGTTCTTATTAAGCGTACCTAGTACTCGTTCTCTCCTTATCTAAAGTACGCTGCGAGTTATAGCTCTATATTCTATAATTAAGTCCCTAAGATTTCCTTAGTATAAGGTAGTATCTAATCCTAGCTCCCTCTTTTACCTTAGGTACCTCTTTTCTCTTTCCTATATTTCTTTATCCAAAGAATATTCTTAAAACACTTACTCTAATTTACTATACTACCATCTCTTACTACTGCCTTTTTAGATTATAGGCTTAACTTTTTTACTACTATATACTTATTTATATATATCTTCTTATACTTACGAGCTTATAGCTTTTCTTCTTCTTCTTTATCTTCTTTCTTAACTTCTCTTTCTTCTTTCTTTAACCTCTATATTAAGTCTTTAGCTTCTATCCTTATAACGTTCCTAGTTATCCTTCCTTAAATTCTTCTTCTTACTCCTATAATTATAGTAACTATTATTATTAATAGTTAAATTCGGTAGGTCGAGCATAAAGATTTACCTAACTACCGCAATATTATATCTAAAAAGCTCCCTTAAGATTAGATATCTATTAACTAGCCTCTAATCTAGTAGGGTCGTACTAATATTATAATAGAGAGAGACGAGGACTACGCTAGGGTAAGTAGGATTAAATAATCTCTCCCTATTTTATTACTAACTAGATTCTTTAGATCTATAGCTACCTCGAAACCTAGGTACTCGGAGGATATAACCTAGGTTACCTTAACCTTCCGATTCTTATCGAGATCGCGTTCCGAAAAGAATAGCTAGATTTTATACCTCCTTCTATACGAAAGCTTGCTAGTAAACTCAGCCCTCTTAGTTACTTCCTAAGGAAATATAGAATATAAGTTACCTATAACGCCGCTTACGGGACGCCTCGTACTATCTACATTCCGGCTAAATATATTTATCTATAAGGTTATTTCTTTAACTAGGTATATTATCGTAAGGAATACGTTATAGCCCTTATTATTACTACCTTTAGCTAACGAAATCAGGCCTTTTATTCTAGTTACGTTACTATATAGAGAACTACTATCTTATCGGCCTACGAGTACTATATATTCCCTTTTTATAAGTATATATCCTTAGAAGGTATTTAAAATAGCTCTTATACTAATTATATTTAGTATTCGACCTGGTCTTCTTCTTGCGAGTAGCGTAGCTACCCTAGGTATATAACGAATAACGCGCGATCTAAGCGCTATTAAGGGGCAGCCTTTACTAGAAGAAATATAGATTAGGTAGCTTAGATAACTATACCTAAATTTATATATAAAGAGAATACTCTACGCGTTCTCTTTAACTACCCTTATCCTTTTAATAAAAAGTTTAATAAGGCTTAGATTAAATAGGTAAAAGGGGTTCGAGAGTCTAAAGGTAGCTTTAGTCCCTGTTTAGAAAGGGATAAAGCTTATAATCGCCGCGTTTGTAAGCGCTTAGCTAAGGGTTATAGTTTTAGTCTATAGTCTAGGAAGTACTAAGTTAAGACTAATTATACTTTATTAATTCGGGATTTTTAGCTTATCTAGCTTCTAGATAAGGCCTAAATCTAATAGTTACTTATTGTAGGTATTAAGGGTAGGTTCTAGTAAGTAATTAGGGAGTATCTCGTTAGGTATTAGTACTAATTTTACCTATAATATAGATATATCTATAGTAGACTTTTATTAACTAGGGAGCTAAATTTAGACTTATAGTACTATATAATCTTAAAGTACTATATCTATAATACTATTACTTAGTATCTATTATGTATCTTAGTTCTATTACTAAAACTTATTGCCCTTATTACTATATCTACCTATATATCTAGTACGTCCCTTTTATATCTTTAGTATATCTTTTAGCGTTTATAGGATATCTATAGGTAATTATAGTAGTATCTACTAATATTTTAGGTATATTTACTATTATCTATAGGCGTATCCGCTATTATCTAATGTCTTATTATTTAGGGGTCTTAGTTATGTTTCCTATTACTAAAGGTTGCGTTTAGTACTATTTCTAGGTAATTTTAAGACCTATTCTACGTTAGTACTATATAATCTTATTACTGCTCGTAGTAGGGTACTACTTATTTACTTCTAGCGTATATTTATATATATATAAGCGTAGATAATACGTAGCTTAGGCGAGAGCTAAAGCGAGGCTTATGTATATTATATCCCTACTATTAGCGCGTAGAAAGCTAATAAGTCGATTTAAAACTAAAGCTAGATTAGTTAGTCCCTCCCTAATTAGTCTTTATCCTAGCTTTTCTAATGTCTAAATTAATGCTAGTACCTCCTAATAGCTTATCTTTATAATTATAGAAGTAATTACTAAGGTAAAATCCGTCTCGATATATATTTCGAAGTCAATATAAATAGTAGCGTTAGGAGTGTACTATCTAATCTATCCCTTTGTCTTTATAATAATTTCGCTTAGAGATATTAGCTCGAACTTTTTAGAAGAGTACTCTATTTTCGCGTTAGCTTATAACGATAGT
>JALHBW010000126.1:252182-506265 GCA_024339985.1 Tolypocladium endophyticum
CTTGCGCTTTCTTATATAAAGGAATTATCGAATCGTTTTAACTAAGCCTTTTAAGTATTAAGAAAATCTTATCTTCTTAAACTTTACCTAATTCGTTTTAGGACCCCTTTAAGATTAAGGATCGAATTAAGAGTAATAAAGACCTTTTTTTTTTCCCTATCCCTAAGATATATAGAGGGATTATCTAATCTTCTATTAGTCGCTATAACTATAGTATAAATTTCCTTTTTTAGTATATCGTTGTCTTAAGCGTTTAATAAATTACTATTTATCTTCGTAAGTATTATCTTATTAGATATCCTTCGCGCTACCGCTTTTTATATAAACGCTATAGAGCCTTATTCTAAGAGTCGATAAGCGTAGAGTCTTACGGTAGTAGTAGCTACCCCTTTTATTCTATGTAATTAGATAATTCCTTCTTTTTCCCTTTCTGTTCGAATACTAGGACTACCTTGCGAAGAGAATGGGTTAGCTCGAAGCGTAAGAGTAGTCTATCGAGGCTATTATCCTAGTACTAGGCTCTGGGTATAGCTAGCGCTTAATATAGGGTAGCTCTACGAGAATTAGAGCATTAGGTAGCTATTAATTTCCTGAATGCTTAACTTAAAAGCTATAAAGCTAGTTCCTTATCCCTATTCTCTTAGTAGTGCCTATTCTCTTGCTTAATTTGCTCTATAGTATATATCGCGTTATAGTTAATATCGTCCCTTTTTCCTATTCCTTGGGATTAAATAATCCCTTCTTCTTCTATTATCTATTCTTCTTACTTAATTTGCTCTATAATATATATTACGTTATAGTTAATATCGTCCCCTATGTAGTACTAGCCGCCTTCTCCCTAGCTATAGAGCCCTAAGGCCCTTGCGGGAACTAGAGAATAATACTAGTTAGTATAGCCTTATAATTTAAGTATCGATAACGTTATATTCCTCCCTTTCCGCTTGTATTATATATAGGAGACGAATTTTAAGTATCTATTGTAGTCCTTTATACGAAGGTGCTAGTTAGTCTTTACCTCCCTAGCTATCTTCCGGGTCTTTGGGATTTTCTTTATTAGAGTCTTTATTTTCGGGAGATCTTTTAATAGTACTATCTAATCTTATAGTACTTTATAAGGTTATCCTATTAAATACTTCTCTCGCTAGGTCTAAGAGTAGGTTATTTATAGTAGTAGATTCGGCGCTTAACCGACCCTATAATAATACTATTAGCTTATCCTATAGTAACTAGTTATCTACGGTCGAAGACTACTAGCTATCTAGGTCTTTAACGAACTTCTTAAGGTACTTGCTAGTAATAGTCTTATTAAGTAGGACCCTATTAAGTATTTTAAGTTTATAAGCGCTAGAGATTAGGGCCTGGCTTTATATATAAAAAGGGCTATTCTATCTTATTTATAGTTTAGCTACCCTTAATAGATTATTTAATCTCTATATATTATATATTAAGACTAAGTCTCCCAGGTATAGAGCATCCTTTTCCTTCCTAATTATATACTTGTTCTACTTATCTATCCTTCTAGCTAGTCTATAGTAGAATTCTATTACTTTTTTACAGGCCCTTTCTACATCCTTTGCTTTCCGAGCTATTATTTAGACGTAAGTAATAAATAGGTCTATTAACGATATAACTTCGTCCTAATTAATAAGCCTCTAAGTAGGATTTTCTATTTCTAAAGGTAGAATAAGCTCCTATCCGTAGATTAAATAGAAGGGTAATATCCTGTAGGAATATTAGATAGCCGTTTAGTCTATAAGAACCGCCTAATCTAGTAGTCTTAGCTACTTTCCCTTATACCCTTAGCTTATAACTATCTTTACTAATAACGAGACTAAAATCTAGTACCCGACTTTGACCTAGGTATTAGCCTTTGGGTTATATACGGAGATCAGTATAATCTTCGTTCCTAGCCCTCTAAGAATTAATTTAAAGTCTTCTTATATTTCTAGTCCTCTGTTAATAATAGTGTATATAATAATGCTAAACTAATAGAAGATTAATAAGGTAAACTTAATTATAGCCTTTATTAATAACTTAAAAAGGGGTTTAACCTCTATCTAGCCTATTAAATCGTATCTAGCTTCTAATAGGTAGAGGTGCCCGCTATCCTAAGGGATATATTAATAATTAAAGTATACCTTACTTATTAAATACCCTAGAGTAGATAGTACTGTAAGTTCTCTTAGCTACTAAGGGGCGAATCGTTAGTATTAATCGTATATTGCGATAATTATAGAGATATCGTTCTATAAGGTATACTACTAATACTAGTCTATTAAGTATTAATAGGTAATTTCGCGACCTTTATAACCTAGTTAAGCGTGGTATTTCTATATAAGGTCGGTTTAAGTAATAGGGTTATCTACGACTAACGTTAGGCCTCTCCCTTCTTTCGCTAGTTGCTTCTATAGCTTCTGGTTTTTTATAAAGTATTTCCTATATCGCTTTCGTAGCTTCCTATATTCTAAATTAGTAAGATTAGATAGTTGCTATAAAGTCTAAAGGAATTTAGCTATCCATTAGGACTCTATAGAGTAGTTCCCTTCTAGTTTAATGCTAGTAACTGCACTAAGGTAAAAGTTAATAAAATCTTCTAAATCTCCTTCTATAGCCTTATCCTTAGTATAAGAAAGAACCTTAGGTATACGAGAGAGCCCGTTAGCTATAGAATTCTTTTCCCTAGGTATATAGTATACTATAAAGTCGAAAAGGAAGATATAGCTAACCTATCGGGTAATAAGTATACCTAGAATGTTTTTAATAGACCCCTTAAGCTAGTTTACTAGGACCTTCGTATCCGTTTTGAGGGTAAAATAAACCCTATAAATATAGCTTCGTAGTCTTCGGAGAGCATAAAAGATAGCCTTATACTCTCTTTTCGTTATATCGTAACTCTTTTTAGCCTAGTTCTAGTAGCTACTTTTAAACCGGACTAGATATCGCTTTCTATTAATAACTTATATAAGTATAGCTCCCTAGCCTTTAATACTAGTATTATATATTAAAATAACCTCCCCGTATCTATTACCTAGATATAAGTAGATAAGAATAGGTAGTTCTATAATAGCTTTCTTCAATATATCTATCGCTTCTTACTAGTCTTTGCCCTAGCTCTACTCTATATTCTTCTTTAATAGGGTAGTTAGGGGTTTAGCAAGTTATATAAACTATCTAATCTAGATCCTATAGTACCTTATAATACTAAGAAAAGATTATACCTTAGGGATATCCTTATAGAAGGATTATTCAAGGATCTTATTAACCTTTGCTTAAATAGGACTCTAGCTATTAGTACTATAGAAGTACCCTACGATCTTAGTTACTTACTAATAAAAGTAGGATTTTATAGCTAAGATCGTATAGCCTATAAGTTTAATATTTAATAGGACTTTATTAAGGTTAATAAAGTATTCTAAGATAAACTTATATACCCCTAGTAAAGCTTCTTTATCCCTGTACGTTATATCTGGTCCTCTAATAGCTATATCGTCTAGAAAGGCCCTATAAACGAGAGGAATTAAGTCGAATAGGATATATATTATAATTCGTATAAATTATATAACGGAGTTAATACTACCTTAAGGAAGAGTATATATCCGAAGAAGACCTAGAGGTATAGAGAAGGTAGTAAGGTCTCTACTTATCTAATCTAGGGGTACCTAATCATATCCTAAAAAGAAATCTAATAAAGAAAGGACTTTATATATTGCGAAATTATTACTAAATTTATCTATACTTAGTAGGATAAAGGTATCTCTAATTATAACCGCGTTTAGCCGGGTAGCTAAATTAATTAAGCATAGCCCGCTATCCTTTTTAACTACTAGAAAGTAGGGGTTATAATACGGGCTATGTAATTCTTCTAAGATTCCTTTATTTATTTAGGTTTTTAAGAGCTTAATAACCTTTAACTCTAGTCTTTAAGGGATTAGGATACTTCTAGCCTACTATACTTTATAATTAATAACTTTAATAACTTATAAGGGAGCTATAATTAGGTTAACCTTCTTGCTTTCTTTAAAGTCCTAGGTAAGGGTAGCTTTGTAGTTATAGAGAAGTTTGGTTAATATCTCCTTCTCTCTAGGGTAAAAGAATCCATTAACCTATTTGAAAATATCGTTAAGTCGCTTGCTATAAAGTTAGGTACCTTTCTTAATACTCGAGAATTTACTAATAAGGAATTTAGTATAAGGTCTTATTATATCGAGGCAGTCTTTTATAATTTCCTATTTCTTCTCTTTCTAGTATAGGTCTCCTTTAGGAACCGACCTATCTAAAGGAACGTTATCTTTTAGGTATATCTTAACTCCCTTTCGTTTAAATAGAGTATAGACTATAGGACTATCTAATCTCCTAATACTACTTTATTTCTTAAGGGCGTTTTATTAGAGTTTAATTAGCTCGTTACTTCCTATCTTTAGGGCGGTATAGTATTACTAAACTATACCTCCGAGTATAATATCTATAATATCGCTCGTAGCTTCTTATCCTATTAATAGTATAAAGGTATCGTCTAGATTAAGTAGTACCTTAATACTAGGAATCTTCCTACTAGTTTCTATATATATTAGCTATAGATTACTTACCGGGTTCGCTATCTCTATTTTTCCTCCTAACTTAACTATATTAATTCGAATATCTTTCCTTAAAAGTAGATTATTAATATACTACTACTATACTAGGCTAGCTACTAGGGTAATAATTAGATAGGTCCTAACCTAGTAACGAATATATATATCCCCGTTCCTCGGGGAGTAATTAAATATTAGTCTTATTGCCTAGATAAATAGTATCCCTAAAATTAGTAGTATTAGTATATTATCTAGCGAAATATAGAAGCGAATTAATATCTAAGAGTTACCTATATAGATATTCGTCTTTACCTCTCTATATATCGGTATAGGGTTGCTAGAATAAGATTTCGTAGATATTATAATAGGTATAATCTTTAGATTATACGCTTCTACGTATCTCTTAGAGATTAGGTTACCTTCTAATCCTAAATTAACTAAAGCGTTTAATATCTACCTAGATAATAACCCTAGCCTAACTTAGATTCTTAGTAGGTCTTATATATACTGTAGAGTATATACTAGTAAGATAACTGTATTTACTATAGGGACTTCTAAAGTAACTATAGTTATATTAACTTTAACCCCTTTGTCTATTTAGTTTAAGTAAGTATAATTATCTTTCCCTTAAAGGATAGCTTCGTAGATAATATATATAGTATCTTTAGGCTCTTAAAAGTAAACTAATACTTCTGTATCTAGGATTTCTATACTTAGATTAGGTAGTTACTTGTCCCTTTGCTCTTTAATTATATTGTATACCGTTATAGAGGGTAGCTCTAATATTTCTATAGCCTAATATTCTTATCTTTTAGTATATAGGTTACTTTGCTTGTAATTAGATAGTTACTTAGCCTTATAGGCTTATATAGCGTTATAGATCGAAACGTTAAGCTTATCCTTTAACTCGTCTAATAGCTTTCTAGTATCTTTATTATCTCTAGAGATAAAAGTTATTAAAAAGACTCTCCCTTTCTAAGTCTTACTTATCTCTTTAGTATTAAAGTAAACCTCTTCTACCCCTTCTACCTTATTAATATAGGTATCCCTAATTACTTACCTAAGTTTAGGGATAAACTTAACTAATTCGCTAAGTAAGATCGGGATCTTCTTAAATATAACGTCTTGCTTAATACTATTAACCTATTAAGTAAAAACCTTCTCGGGATTAAAGTAGGGCTTAAAGTAAGCTAGTATCTTTTCCTTATTAAGACTCTCTTTTACTATTAATAGTCCTATAGGCTTCGGTAGCTATAGAGGGTTAGTACTACTTTTAAAGGCTTAGTACGGGCCTACGGGTTAACTACCCTACGTATCTATCTAATCTAGGCCTTCTCTAGTATCTAGTCTCTATCTCTTCCTCTTATATTCTAAGGTATTAACGCTAAGGGTTGTAGTATAGATACCTTCGTCTTCCTCTTAGTTACTTTCTAGGTCGTTAGTAAACTTAATAATAGCTATAGTCCCTCTATTAAGTTCCCTTTATTCCTTCTTTCTGCGTATAGTAATATCGTTAGGACTAAGGGTTCTAGGTCCCTATCTCTCCCTATCTATAGGGGTTATAAATCTATCGAAGATCTTTACTTCTCTCTATATCTTTTCCTAGTTAGGAAACTAAGATAAAGGTACTTTTTTAGCTTATTTAACTAAGGGGTAGGCGAAGTATTTAGGAAATACTTTAATCTAAAAGATTATAAGCCTTCGAATATAGGTACTAGGGTAGGTAAACCTTTATACTAGAGCTAGGATAATCTAGTTAGTCTAGTCTAATCTTCTAACGCTTACGAGTATATTCCTTGTATTAAATATATATAGTCTAATACTATTATTATGCTTATATTCCTTATAGTTACTAGGAAGGTAATTCGGGCCGCTATAATACTAATATTTACATTCTCTCTAAGGGTATCCCGAAGAGATTATATTTACGTAGGGCTTATTCTAGTAGTTAGGATTAGATAGTTCCTAGAATTTAATATAATAGTTAGTAAAGCGTACTAGGTTAGGGCCTCTTCGACCTCTACTACTAGAACGATCCTCCTTTATCTAGCGAGTCTCCTTTTTAAGTAGGGCCTTAACCTCGTCTATCTTTTTCTCTAGTCCTTTAGTAAGGTTAATTTATATCTACTCGAGCTAGGCTATTAAGTCTTTGACCTAAGTTTTAAGCTTTAATAACTTTATCTTAGCTAAATCTACTGCTTATCCTTTGTCTTTCTTAAGGCTAGCTCTAGGCTTAGGCTACTTTAAGAAACTAAGATATTCTTTAAGTAATATACTAGTTAGCCCGTTAGGATTAATTATAGTAGCCTTTATGCGTTTAGTATCTAGACGAGGTTTAAAATAATCCTAGATATAGTTAGTAAGCTCGTTATACTCTTTCGCGATTATCTAATCTAAAGTATAGCTATACTTTTCTATAATAGTAATGTTTAGTTCCTTAGGTATAGCGTAGTAAATATCTCGAGATTGCGAGTTACTCTTCTTCTAGTTAGAAGGCCTAACTTTACGCTATAAGTACGCATACTACTTAAGCTAGTCCTTAACTTCTTTTATATTTATTAAGCGCTTAGTATTATACTAAGAAAGTTAAGCCTAAGTAGTCTTACGTTAGTCTATATCCTAAGTATAATACTCTTTAACTAGGGTATCTTTTATTTCCTTCTAGCTAAGCCTATTAATAAGAACCTTAACTTAGCTAGCTTCTTCTAGTATAATATATCCTTCGAACTAGGTACTCTTATCTTCGTCTTTAACCTAATAAGCCTATATTTCTCGTTTAAACTTATAGAGGAATTTAGAGATATCTCTACTAGTAAAGGTACCGATAGTTAGGCGTTATATCTATCCTCGGGCGAAGGTATCGCTAAGTGCCCTAGTAAAGTTATTAAGACTGATTCCTAAGAAGGGATTAGCTATACTATAGTTAGAAATCGGCTCTATCGTATCTATTAACTTAGGCCTAGCTAGTATAACTATTTAATCTCTTAATCGTAAAGTTACTTCGAAGGTATTAACCTCGCTAGGTAAGACCTAACTATGTTCTTAACTTACTATCGCTAATAATTTCTTCCTCTTTTTCTTATAGGCTTCTGGTAATATTTTATATCCCTCTTTTTCCTCTCTATTTTCCTAAATAGTATCCTTATAGCCTACTATTATAAAAAACTATGTATAAGTTACGACTATCCCTACCGATAGGAAGATACTCTATAATATCTACTAAATAAGGGTCTAACTCGCAAGGACTAAGAGAAATTCTTATTAATTAGGACTTAGGATCTATCTAATCTAGGGTCTAGAAAATAGCTTATTATTTGTTAAGGCTATTCTAGATATTCCTATGGACTAGTCGCTAAGTCGTAAAGGATTCGCGGGTAGATAACTCTATAGGGAATCGCGAGGCTTTTTAACTACTGTGCTTTGTTTTCTCCCTATATTTAATCTTTCTTCGTAGGCTTCTATCGTTAATTAGTTATAAAGCAGGGCGTTATTTCCTAACTAGTATTTCGTATGAATTGTAGTCGGGTTATTACGTATTAGCCTTATTTAACTGTGCCGTAGCAATAGGCTTATCGCGAAAATCCTTCCTATTGCCCCTCTTAAAGAAAGCTATTCTCGTAGTAGCCTAAAGGTACCTTCGTCTCGCAAGACGAATTATTTACGCCCTAGAGACTAGTTTTGTTAAGGGCAACGGAATATACTAAAGGCCGAGAGCAACGACTACTATTGTAAGCTAGATAAAGGGCCTAGATATCTAAGGCATTCGTATAAATAAGATATAAGGTATAAATAGCCTTGTCGTAAAGATTATATAGTAAAATGTCTTACGGGACTAAAAATCGAGAGGTAACTAAGGCTATCTTAGCAAGAATAGGAGGATAACAAATCCCTTAATTGAACTATGAAAAGCTTATGAAAAAGTA
Source organism: Tolypocladium endophyticum (assembly GCA_024339985.1). Taxonomy (NCBI): domain Eukaryota; kingdom Fungi; phylum Ascomycota; class Sordariomycetes; order Hypocreales; family Ophiocordycipitaceae; genus Tolypocladium; species Tolypocladium endophyticum. The sequence continues at coordinate 260,677 of JALHBW010000126.1, forward strand.
TAAAAGCGCATGTTGAACTATCTGATCTTAGGGATCTCAATGCTTCTTATATGTCTACATCCTCCTATTCCTCCTTCGGGCCTGACTCAGCAACTTGTGGGTTCAGGGTCTGCTGGGCTGCCCCGACAAACCCCCCCCGCGCCCGAAGGTACCTTAGGCCGCGCGGTAAGGTAAAGTAGTTGTCGTCGCTGTGGCTCCATGTCCTCCCATCCCCTTCACGCGCGTCCAACCACTGGTACCCGGTGCACGCCCTCCTGAGGCGCCTCGCCTCGCCAGTCCGCCACGCCGCAATCTCAGGGAAAATCCAACGCGCTGCGCAGGTTGTTTTTCTCCGTCGCCTTCCAGTGGTGATAGCTCCCGCTAGCCCCTGATGGCCCCGTTCGGGACGCCACGTCCGAGAAGGCGCGAGCAAAAATAAACAGCCCGCCGGATTTGCGCTCCGTCGAGGAGCCCAGCTTGTGGACCTGGTCCGGGCCAGGCGTCAAAGATTTCAGTCGCGGTGGCTCGCTCGCGCCCGATCGATGTCATCGCGTTTCAAGAGAATTGCGATGAGCGGCATCTGCGGGACCAGGGGCCTCTGACCCTTGCCTGGCCGGCCCGTCGACGACTGTGCTTGGCGGCAGATCGCGCGGGTATGGGCCCCATCCACCCCACGGACGATGGAGCTCCTGAGATCGATTGATTGGGCCGCGGGTCTGGGCACAGCTTGGGCTCGCTAGTCGGCTGCACGGGACGACGAGCAAGCGCAGCAGGTCGGGGAACCTGGGCTGCCGTCAATCACATGAAACGATCTGCTGAAGAGCGTCCCCGGCCCCCACACCAGCGGCAGAGCCTCACAGCGCAATCAGTTAAAGCTCGAGCTCGTCTCGTCGACAAGTTGCTCGTTGCGCCCGCCGCCGCCGGAGGAGGGGCGTCGGCAGGCTTGCACCCATCCGGCCGGCCTCGCTAGGCTCCGGCGCCCTTCCGGCCCTAGGAGCTTGGCTTCGCCTCCGCTCCATAACGAACCTTGGTACGAGGGTGCCACGCCTGCAGCACGGCTTGGAGCTGTCAGGAATCGACATTTGCTGCGCGTGGAGACGCCCTTGCCTGCGTCGCCTCCACGAGGACGCTCAGGAGAATCACCGTTCAGCAGTTTAATGAATCAAGAAGCAACAAGACCTGCCTGGCCACGGCATGTTCCGCCCATGATAGACGCTTCAGGCAGCAGTTTCGCCAATCTACCCAACCGCCTACGCCGCATTGCCCAATCGCGGACGCTTCCCCTTCCTAGCCCTCCCAACCTCCCCCCATATGCCTACGTATACTCCGTGCTGTGCTGTACATACCCAATGCGTTTCTGTGCATCGCTTACGGACTAACCACTCCGTGCGACTTGCAGCATCTCCTGTGATAAAGACTTGGACCGTGAGGGGACAAGAGAGGCGGGGTCGTGGGATTTGGCCAAGGTGGCGCCGCAAAATGTTCGAGAACGGCATAGGCGGACAAGACACGGTGAGGCGATTTGTTCAGATCGCCGGGTACGAGAAGTCTCAGGCAAGCCGCGTACTCTCAAGATAGGCATTGGCGACCACCTCATCGAAGACAAAGCATAATCAAGGGTCGCGTCTGGAATATAGCTCTGCCGACATTGCCGACGTCCACCGCCTCCTCTCGAACCGTCACTCCTGAGGCTTTGCATGGCTTTGCGCCCTCGCCGCCCGGCCGAGGCAAACCCCGGTGGCACAGGGTGAACCTGTGATAAAGGTCTCGGGACCACTCGAATGCATGCTTTGGCGTTCATGCAGACGCAGCAGCTCCGTGCCTGGTACATACATCCTTCCCATCATCCAGCGATAGGCGGCTGGTTGGTTCTCAACCAGCCAACACGGTCCAATGGATATGCATGTGCCACACACGGCCGGCCACGGCACCGGACAATACGAAGCAGTGGCTTCGCGACGTTACCTGCCATGGCAACATCACCAGCCGAATGGCGCCCCTCACGGGTATAGGTAAACCGCAGTTCTCTGGAGGCTGGGACCGTCGTCTGCCGCGCGCGCCGTGACCACTTGCGCCATCGACGCTACACACTTGATTGAGGGGGTGGCAGCATCGACCAACAGCGGCGCCACTTCCCGTGTCTGCTTCTGCCTCACTCGGGGACATTTGCCGTTGCCCCTGTGCCACTGTCGACTTTGCCTTTGCGGCGCGAGGCAGCGCCAGCAGCACAGCCTTGTTGCTACTGGCTGCGCGCAGTAAAGCCTCGCAAACCGCAGCGGTAATAGGGGTCCCACCGAACGAGCTGCTTGCGGGCTCGGGAACATGGATATTTCTAAAAATTTCCCTCATAGGGCAGTGGCTCAAATTGAGTTCGTGTGCGGACTAGAGTCGGAAAAGGGTTGATGGTGGCACCAGTGGCGCTGTGGCCCTTTTGAACTCTATCGTGAATTTTTGGGGACCACCTGGTTTGCGGCAGTTCGGCAGGGGGGTCTTTTGGTTTGTCGATGATCATACAAAAGAGAGTTGTTGATATTTACGCCCGTGCTTGTTCCCGGGTTTACGGCGTCGATTGGTACTGTACTGCATTGCTGGAGCACAACGGTTTGCGTTCATTGACGAACATTGGCATGTAGTACCGACTCGAGTCACTTGACTGAGCGGGCATTGGGGGAACGGTTGGCCCGGGGGCTGGACTCTTTGGGCGTAGCTTGGAGGGACTCGACGGGCAGCAGCACGCCATTGTGCATTGCAGGAGGACTACACGATGCTTTCCAGTTGAGGAGAACGGTGGCTTGAGCCGTGAGACGGCCCGGTAAAGTCTGCCCTGAGTGATCTCGAGCTGACGCGGCTTCGCATCATCAGTATAGGGTAGGTGGGCGTTGACGGCAAGGACGGCTGATCCGAGACACTGGCTGACTCACTCGAACTCAACTGAGCACACTTTTCTGCTGAGCCTTTAAAGACAGCGCAGCGACCCCAAACACGCCGCCGTTTCTCGTTGCATCGCCGTGCTGACGCTCGCCCAACCCTTGGTCGTATTGCGCTGGGGGATCTGCCGAATACGGCCTGCGGAGCTCAGCCCCCGCGTGGTCCAAGCGCCAGGGCCCGGTCTCTTCCCGAGCCCAGACTCAGGTCCAGGCAGGGCAGCCTGCGCCTTGTTCCACCCATCACCACTTCGAGTCATGGCAAACCGCACGGCACAGCCCAACCACGTGGTCGCGACGGCTTCACCGATGGCCTGAGCGCGCAGGCTCTCCGTGGGCGACTGCTCCCCTTCTGCATTTAACCCCGCTGCATCTGAGATTGTCCTCCAAACATGGACGTGGAGGGAAAGGAAGTAGAGGCGCCCTTGCGCGGTGCCTTCGCATATTCAGACATGGGCCTCCCGCCAACGTTGCCGTCGCGGCGGCGTCGTCTGCTCGCCGCGCAGCCTCTCTCGCGCCGCCTCCCGCTCTTCATCTTCCTCGCCGGCACCGTCTCCGTCATGATCATCTTCTACGCCCTCGTCGCCTTTGCGCCCTGCTCGGTTGGCGCTGCGCGCTGCTACCGTGGCTACCAGAGCGCTTACAGCTTCGATGCCGAGCTCGCCCACAACCCCGGCTGGATGGGCCGCCTGCCCGACGCGGCGAACCTCTCGGCCCTCACCATCCCCGGCACCCACGACACCATGACGTACGGCGTGTCCGCCATCGACGTCGAGGTGATGCAGTGCCAGAACTGGAACCTCAGCACCCAGATGGAAGCCGGGCTGCGGTACTTTGACATCCGCGCCAGGCTGCACGAGGACGAATTGCACGTCTACCACGGGAACGCATACACCGGCTTCAGCCTCAAGCAAGTCCTGTTCCAGATGTTCCTCTTCCTCGACCAGAACCCGACCGAGGCCATCATCATGAGGCTCAAGGAAGAGGCCAGGCCCATCGGCAAGAACAACGTCACCTTTGAGCAGGCCTTCAACAAGTACCACTCCATGCCCGGCGCCGCAAAGCACCTCTTTGCATACAATGCCTCGGCACCGCTGCCGACGCTCGGCGCCGTGCGGTCCAAGATATTCCTCCTGCAGAACTTCAAGGCAGAGGCCGGCCCGTACGGCATGGCCTGGGACGGCCCGCAGATGGCGCTCGAGGACAAATGGATCATCCCCGACGTCTACCACCTCGCCGACAAGTGGCTCGCCATCCGCACCGCCCTCGAGCGCGCAGCCCTGGCGCCCTTGTCGGACAACTCGAAGCTGTACCTGGCCCACACGTCGGCCAGCATCGGCGTGCTGCCCATCGTGGCGGCCGCCGGCCCGCGCAACCGCAGCGTCACGGGCATGAACGACATGACGGGCCAGTGGCTTCTCGACTACCTCGACGTCTCCGAGGCCGCGCGCGCGGGCATCATCATTTTCGATTTCCCAGGACAGAGGGCCATAGCGGCCGTTCTAGCATGGAACGAAAAGCGGGCTGCTCAGCTTGGAGGCTGAGCGGGGATTTTGTTTTTGTTATAGAGCGGCGTTTTGCGGGATATACTCACACGGCGTTTGGTCTTCTACATCACGAAGTTATGACGGATACAACTCTTATAAGCAGAGTTTAGAGAAACAAGTTTGTCCTATAATAGACGAGCTTTCTCACCTGCCCCTATATTCATATGCATACATACATGAAGCTTGAAGCAGGCCACGTACATGGCTGTAACGTACGTACAACGCCTTCACTGAACCCTATCACCATCATTCAAGCCCGATAAAGAAAAAAAATCCAAACATCCAATTCCATCCCAGCCAGAGGGAAGATCCCTGTTCCGAGGCAAACTCCATTGCTTCCCTCCATGTAAAATTAAAGACACGACGCACAAATTCGGTCCACTTCCTCACATCATCGGCGCCAGCTAACGCTCATCGCGCGAGGGACTGCTCGACGGGCTGCGGCTCTCGATCGAGTCCACCATCTGCCGCACGCGGGTGCGCGGCCGCTCAAACGTCACCGCCTCGGCCGTGAAGACGGCGCCCGAGGAGCGCCGCCCGGAGCCGTCGGTCGAGTGCGAGCGGCGCGGCTCCGAGGGCTCGTCGACGTGGAGCAGGTCCCTGTCCATGTCGCGCCCGCGGTCGGGCGTGGATGCGAGGTCTCGGTTCGGCGTGGAAGCAAGGTCACGGTTCGGCGTGGCAGCGAGGTCGCGGCTGGGCGAGGGCGCGGCGGTCCTAACGGACGACGACGAGTCTTGGCTGGACGGGTCGACGAGCTCGGCGACCTGCGGCTGGTGCTGGCTGCGGGCGTCGTTGTTGTCGTCGTCCTCGTCGTTGTCTCCGGCCTCGCCGTTGACGACGCGGAGACGCTCCCGCGGCACCGTGAACATGACCTGCACGAGACGTTGCTCGACGGCGCGCTCAATGTCCCACTCGTTCTCGCCCTGCGGCGGCGGCTGGTGCTGCGACGGCGAGCCCTCCCAGTCTCCGCGGCCCTGCTTCCGCCTAAGAAGCTCGCCGCTCAGGCCGCCCGTCAACCGCGGCTCGGCGTCGGAGCCGGACAGCGCGTAAGGGGACTCGTCATGGGAGGCGGTGTGGGTCGGCGACGAGGAGCCCGAGGTGGAGAAGACGCGCCGGAAGGAGCCGAGCCAGCCGCGCCGGGGCCGGGACTTGGACGGCGACCCGGGCCGGTCGTCGTAGTTGGTGCAGTCGTCGTCTTCGTCGTCGACAACGGGGCTGCCGGGCGTCGTGCGGCCACCGCCCATGAGCAGCGACGGGGCCTCGGCTTGCAGCGCGCCGAAGCCGGATCGCGCTGTGTTGTAGCTGCTGCTGGACGAGCTGCCGGGCTTGGGGTGCTCGACCGCCGCGCCGCCGAGCAGCGCCGCGCCTGCGCCGGCGAAGAATCCTGCCGCGGCGGCGCGCTTGCCGGAGACGGCTCTGCGCAGGCTGTCGACGGCGCTGCGGTTAGATTCGGACAGGTTGGACCCCGTGCGCGAGTCGTCGTCGCGCAGGTAGCCCATCGAGCGGCCCGAGTTGCGGCGCGTCGGCGACGAGCGGCCCTGGCGGTTGTTGTTGTACTTTGTGAGCAGGGCGTCGGCGGCGTCCACGTCCGACACCCAGCCCTGCACGTCGGGGTCGTGTCGCCGCATCAAGTGCTCGGGGCTCGGCGTGGCGGAGCCCCGGCCGGGGTACAGCACTGCCGGTACAGGGGCTGACGCGCCGGTCGGCGTGAGGAACGGGTCCGAGTGGACCTCGGAGGTGGGTGTCAGGGGCTCGCCCGGGTGTTGGTACATGCTGTGGTGGTTGTACTCCTCCTCGTCGTCCTCGAGGATGGGGTGGATGAGGCCCGGGGGAGAAACGAAGGCGTTGAAGCGCGTCTCTGCCGGCACGTAGCCGGCTCGAAGATTCCTCGCCACCGGCTTCCTCACGATGCCGCCTCCGCCGGCCATACCCAAGTTCCCTGCGCCTCCTCTGTCTCCCGTGAGACTCTCGTACCCCAGCGACTGGCCGGGCTGCTGGTACGGATCCTGCGACCCGCCTGAGCGCCAGTCGCGCTGGCCCCAGGGGAAGGCGTCGCGCTCGGCCATGTCCGAGTCGTGGAAGAAGTGCTTGGCATCCTCGGCCATGGCGCGCACGGCCTCGTCATGTCGTGCCTGTCGTCGGCGCTGGCGTAGGCGGCATAGCAACAACGCGAGTACGATGCCGAGCAGCACCGCGAAACCCAGGCCGAGCCCGAGCCCGAGGCTCAAGCGTCGGGCCCTGCCGGAGTCGCCGTCCTCGTCGGGGGCGCTGTGCGAGCCGTCGGCACCGCCGCCATGGGAGGAGCCGCCGTTAGGGTTGGTGTAGGAGGTGCTCCAGTCCATGGATGTCAGGTTCAGGAAGCGAGGTGCTGCCGTGGAAGCCTCTCGCTTCGCCTTGGTGCCAGATGACTGCATTTGCCAGCCGCCGTATACCATCATGACGTTGCCTGGCAGCAGCGCCGCACCATGGCCGTATAACCCAGCCCCTTGAGGCTGCGCCGAGGGGATCCTCCAGCGCCACGAGCTGTACGTCTGGCTCATCTCCAACACCGCCAGCTGCGGCTCCGCCGGCGTGTTCACGTCGCCCACCCAGCCTCCCAGCACGATGACGGACCGGCCGTCCTCGCTCAGCACCGACGTGTGTCCCGACCGGCTGTAGACGTTGGTGTCCTGGACCTTCTTCGCGGCGAGTTCTTGGCCGGGCTGCTGCTGCTCCGGCGGCTGAATGTTGACGTACGACCAAGACTCCTCGGGCAGACTCCATATCGCGGCGGTGCTCATGTTGATGAAAGCCTGCTGCGTGTGCCCGCCGAGGAAGACGAAGTCGGCCTGCTGCGTGACGGTGCCGGACATGTTGCTCATCGAGGCGCGCAGCTGCGTCGCCGTGAAGCCGGCAAACGGCATCCGCGGGCCGCCATCGGAGGCGATGTGCGCATTGTACGTGGAGTCACCGCCGGGGACGAGGCTCAGCATCGTCTTGGTGTAGTTGGCATTGGCTTGCCAGTTCGCGGCGCTGCTCTGGGGCGGGAGACACATGCCGCCGTAGGTGTATATCGTGGGTTCGTCCATCTTCGGCGCCAGTGTCGTCGAAAAGGCGAGCGTTCCACCGAGGAAATACGCTCCCCTGCCTTGCTGCTGTGCCGTCGTCGTCGTCTTGGTCCAAACGCCGCCGGTATCCCCCTTTGCTCCAGGATAGTAGCTCCATACGCTGCCCGAGTCACCATCACACGCACCCGCATACACCATCACCGAGCCGTCTTCCGTCCTTACGGCCCCAAACGCCGTTGTCTTCCCTGCGCCCTTTAGAAACGGCAGCTCCGTTGTTACCGCCTGCGGTGCTGCGCCGTCCGCCACGCCGCTCGAGTAGTTGAGCGCGAGGAACTGCGCAGCCGCATTGTCGCCGCTGGGGGCAAATATGTAGGCCACGTCATGGCCCTTGCACGTCGATGCATTATAGCATGCGCTGGGCATGAGAAGCTGTGTCGGCACATACGGGAAGCTGTGCGCCGCTGCCACGGCCGCCGCCGGCGTCATAGCCAGGCCGAAGCTTAGGACCAGCGCTGCCCAGCTCGTTCCGCTGTGGTGTGTCGTCATTGATCGAGGACCCTTCTGAGCCGTTCTTTCGTAGGGGTCTTTCAGATCATCGTCGCGGCGGCGCCTTGCTCGCCGACCGGTATGGAGGGGGATCGTCGGTCCTTCTCTGCCCGTTTGGCTGTAGGATGCCTGCTTCGTAGCGTAACCTGCTGTCGCCAATATGTCCGTCTGTCTCGGTTCTTCACACGCGCGTATGCCTTTGCAACGACATCCCACGGAACTGCAACGTGGTATGATATGTACAACCGCAGTGAATCCCGGAGGACATTCGTGATGCAGGAAACGACTCCACGTACGACAGAACGAGCCAGCAAGGGTTAAGGTATGGTCTGTGAGGCGCGGCCCCGCGCAGGTTAAAGAGCTGCGGCCTTCTCCTGCGGCCGGGGGGTCCTGGGCCCGTCCGATGTCGTGTTTCCTGCGCTCGACTACGATACCGGCGCATGGTTGCATCTCACCACGCCCACCTGAACGATGGCTGGGACCCTGCACGACGGCGGATCGCAGCGAATCAGCTACTCTGCCTGCCTTTAGCCTTATTGGGGGCCACCAATGATGGATGAATGGCGCGGCGGCACGGGAGGTAGTGCGAGCATGTTTGCTTGTTTTGAGGGCGAGGTTGCTGGGGCAACGGCGGCAGCTGGTGGGGAGACGTGATGCGGTGCGGGGCAGCACCATGCTTCATGGGCTGGACGGGCCCATTTGGGCCGTAATAAGGTTCTTGGTCGCTGGAAGATTCATCGAGCGGGCGTCTCCGGCTCTGTGTCGTATTCAAAGCCGTGGTGATGCTGTGCGCTACTGCTCCCATGGGTGACTGCCCCACCCCGCGCACACTGTGCCTTGATTTGACGTCTCGCCTATACACAAAAGAGCAGGTCGCAGCAGAAATGACCGCAACACAAATGAGAGACGCTTCTTGGGCACAGAAAGCTCTGTAGGCCCCAGGAGACCTAGTTGATCGCTCTCAATAGTCTGTTTCACATTAGTTCGGGTCTCCTATGAGCGTGTAACACCGAGGTAGCCATGCTACCCTGCACCGAAGCTGATCAATTGGGCTTGTTGCATCAAAACACAGGTACGACATGCAGGTAGACCAAGGCAGCTGTGTGGGCCAAGTGGTGTCAGACCAGACAAACTCCAATATGACGTGCGGGGTGTCCCGGAGGACAGCAAAAGCTCGGGATGTATCCGACGTCGTGGAAACGTGTGTACACAAAGCTACGGCTATATCCACATCCCATGAGTAATTACTGCATTAATGTAGAGTACTCGAATCCATACTTGGTTAAACGTCCGAGTGCGTAGACACTCGCGAGGGCAAAGCAAGAAAAACAAGACTCATCCGTATCCCCAGCGTCCCCAGCCACCATCATTTTCATCCATCATCATGCAACAACCAATGTTCATGTCCAGCCTTCTACAACCCGCGCGGTGGGTCCGCCGCAGTGAAGGACGACGGAAGCACCGCGGCTGCGGAAGGCAAGGGGTATCAAATTATCCGTCTAGTAGTAAACCTTCTCGTCCCAGATGGGCGGTCGCGCGGACTCCGCATCCCACTCGACCTTGTTCTTCTCGTTCAAGGTGGCGCCCTCATCGGTGATGGGGATCACCTTGCTCGTCATCGCGATCTCCTGCGTCGACACGCCGGCGGGGTCTCGCGGGATCCACAGCGTAGGCACCTTGCTGGTAGCTGACGGCGGGAGGTAAGCTCCGGCCTGGACCTCCTCCGTGTACAAGCTCTCGAAATGCATGTCTTCCTGAGGAGGTACAAGGCTGCGTTGCCTCGCGTAGTCGTTGTAGATCCATGGCTTTAGGAACTTCATCACAAAGTTGGGCTTCTTGGCGTGGCCCTTGTCCGTGGTCTCGACGGTCTTTTCGCCCTTGCCATTGGTTGCCACCTTGGAGCTCTCTTGGGACAGGCCCTCCTCGGCGACAGCACCAGCACCAGCACCAGCACCAGCACCAGCACCAGCACCATTGGTAGCAGAAGCGTGGTGCTCCTGGATGGCCAGCTCCTGCGCCTGGGTGCTGCGCGGCAGGCCGTACAGCAAGGGGTCGAGGTTGCGCGACAGGGTGATCTGGAAGAGAATGGAGAAGACGAGGAAGATGGCCATGAGCACGGCAGGTCCGGGCGCCTTGCTGACAGCGAACAGGCCGACCATTGCAATCTCGGCAATGTAGATGCCGACAAACAGCTGCTTGAGGGCGCGTGGGTAGATCAGGCCCTGCGTGTCCACGGAAGTGTCGGACACGAAGAGAATATTGTACCGGTACGCGAGGTAGAAGAGGAAGAGGGCGAGCGACGACCAGAACAGCATAAAGGGGGCGATGACGGCGAAGATGATGCCTGCGAATGTTAGATCAGATGCCGAGCGAAGGGGGCCGCGCTAGGAGAACCTACTGATGCAGATGATGTTGGTGTAGACCGGAAGCAGGCTGCCCCATAGGATGGCGCTGAGCGTCGTCCACTTGGTGTACATGGACCTCGGGGTGCCCGTCAGGTATTTGTACATGATTCTAAAGATGAACATGCCGACGACCTGGGTGACGACACTCGTGGCGACAGTGAAGCCCTGCACCATGAAGTACGAGATGTAAAAGTTGGACGAGGTCGGGATGGCGGAGCCAAGGATGGAGAAGACGTCGGAAGGGTTGTTGACAATCTTGATAATGGCCGTCGAGGCCGCGTCGGCAACCGATCGTACCAAGAAGACCTGGACGACCTGGAAGCAGAAGTAGGCATTTTGAGTGAAGAGCTCGACGCGGGAGAGCGTCGCCAAGCCAGAGGTTTTGCCGCACCAGCGCATGATGACGGGCACGAACGACATGAGGATGGAGAGGGCGACGGCAGGCAGCAGGCCCGAGATGACACCGAGCAACTGCCGGGGAATCGACTCGATCCAGCCCAAGCCCGGCAGCTGCTCGAGCGTGCTGACCTGGGAGATGAGACCGACGATAGCGACGGGAATGGCCCAGAAGATGATGAGCACTGCGATGAAGGCGTAGACGATGTACTGGCGGATGACGACCTGCCACCAGGGGATGGTCAGGCTCTTCCACACCACCTCCTCGGGCTTGACACCGATGTACTTGGGGCACATGCGCATGGCCTGGTGGTGCGTGACGACCTGGTAGGCGGCCTGGGCGTCGGACTGGGTGTGGAACTCGACGAAGACGGCGTTGACCTTGTCGTGGGAGCCGCCGATCCACTCGGACTGCGCCTTCTCGGTCTCGGGCACGGTGCGCTGCAGCTCGTTGCGCGACCACTCAATGGTGTCGACCTTCTTGCCGATCAGACCCTTGAAGCCGAGGCGGTGCGTGGGCCGCTTCTTGTCGGGGACGTAGCGGGCGGCAATGTTGCCCGTCTCCGTGTCGGCATCGGCATCGCCGCGGGCCACCTCGTGGCCGTTGCTAGGAGCGGTGGTGGTGTTGTTGCCGCCGGTCTTGGCCGCCTTGGAGCGCGCCTTGTTGGCCATCTTGATGAGCTTGATCTCTGCCTTTTCCAGTCTGAAGGCCGTCTTGTCGCGTTCCTCGACCAGCTTGTCGAGGTTGTCCGTCTTGCCGACCATCCAGATGCGCTTTACCGAGTTGTTGAACATCTGCATGATGCGCGCCTCGTCGAGGTAGTCGTTCGGGACGGCAGTGAAGAGCACGGTGCGCGACGAGATGCGGCGGGCATATTGCGGCGTGAGCAGGTAGGCCTGGCGCAGGTTGATGTAGTAGATGCACTCGCGCATGATCATGTACATGACGAAGCCGTAGACGACCCAGCCGACGAGGGCGTGGGCGAAGAAGCGGCTGCCACTCGTGTCAACGTTGATGTTGCTGTACGAGAGGACCTCGAGCTGCTTCTGGCCGCCGCCGCCGGTAGCGTTGACGGGGAAGAGGATGGGCCAGGTGATGCACATGCTGACGAAGGCGATAATGGCGGAGATGCGCAGGTAGCGCAGGAAGAGAAATGCGTCGAGACCTTGGTGCGAGAGGGCAAAGGCGTCGGGGACCTTCCAAAAAGTGCCAAACCAGCTGAACCATCCGCTGGGGAGATCCGGGCTCCGTTCGCTGAGGGAAAGTCAGCATGTGGTGCGGCGACTTGGGGGGACGCGATGAAGCTATCGCGACTCATAAACTCACTTGTCCCGCATCGACCCCAAGTAAGTCCTCGGCGCATAGAACCTGCGCTGCGACCGCCTAAAAAATAGGAAAAGCACAATGTACGCGAGCGACACGAGCAGCACGGGCACGAGGGTGTTCACCATGCCTGTGAAGACTGTGAGCTCATTGCTCCCAAACATAGCGGTTGCATTGGGCGAAACTCACCCCATACTGACTGCGGCGGCGTCTGCGTCGCTTGCCCGCCCGAGCCCAGATTGGACTTGATCCAGCTGACAAAGGAGCCCATGGTGACGGCGGCTTGGGCAGCCTAGCTGCGCTGTCTGTCGAGTTTGTCGCGTTCGATGCTCACTGACACTGGCTATCTCGCTCGGAGACACCTGGTTAAGCTGCGTCTTCGCGATGAGGTTGGGAGGTATGAGTCGAGGGGGGCACCACGCGCCAGGGATGGGCACGTTACAAATATAACGGGCTCGAGTAGAAAATTAGACTCTCAATTCGCTCCCGGGAGCTCTGCTGGTGCTACTGCGGCCCCAGCCGGGCTCCCTGCTCGTAGCTCGTAGCTATCGACCGTTGCAAGGCTCGATGACGAGCAGTGCGCGCTTGGGCTCAGATGATCGGACGCCACAGCTAGCCAATACTGTCTCACGCCTTCCAGACCCGCAGGCGACGCAACAGCAAATGGCAGCCGACCCAGGGCTCCGTCACGGCACAGGAGACACCCGGGCCCAGCTATCTGAGTGTGGCTTGCGGCGTCTTGCAGTTGGCGCTTGCGGCTTGGCCGATGATCCCTCCCTCGAGTTTCGCCTGCCATGCCTCTTCTGATTGTTGTTGTCTGTGATGAGCTCGGCTGTGGCTGTTGCTGTGTTCACAGTCATATTACGCTCGTGGCTCCCATGCTCCCCTGGCGCTGTCCACGTTCCACTGCTTGCGTGAATCAACTGACGACCAAAGACTCTGCTCTTACGTGCATGTTCGATACGCTACGCGGTCCTTGCCGTCGATGGTCCGAGTGGTGGGAAAAACTTGCCTGCGCAATCTCTCTGTTGGAGCTTCCCGGCACTGGGGGCCGGCCATCCATCCACATGCAATCTTCGGAGTACACACCACCAGATCAACCCCCCTGCGAGACCCACGATGGCGGACCCTTGTTCAGCTGTGCGCTGGGGCCCCAGTCGTTTCTGTCATCGACGCTCGCTCTGCCATGTCGCCTGTCGTCGCACAGAGTCGGCAGTTCAGGCGTCACCCCTGCGTCTTTCCAATTCCAACGAGAGCGAGGCGAGAGGAGAGCAAGCACAACACAGGCAGACAACAAAGCGAGCGCTGATCTTTCCGAGAAAAAAGCGAACGGCGATAGACTCTAGACCCATTTGCCATCTCGTGCTAACCCGCGGGGAGGCAAAGCAAGGAACGCCCATCATGGTGATGTCACTCAAATCAGACCACCATCGCCCCGCGCTTCTGCCCGTGACAACGACACCGAGGTCAGAGGTGTTGTTGATGTCCCTGAGAGACGACTGAATATCATCACGTACGCATAGTAATCGCGTGGGGAATTGGCACGAATTGTCCTCGCGGCCAGGCCAACATTGCTCTTAGCAGAAGCGGTGTCGTCGTTGAGTTCCACGGCCATTGTCCAACGGCGTCACTAACTGTCGATAATTCCTGCAAAGAGCTGCTGGCCGATGCTCGATGACGGCAGACCTTGCTAGCGCAAACCAGCCCAGTGGATTGCCTACGAGCTCGTACAGCGGACGAACCCTGGCACAGGCGCCCTCCGTCTGCCGGCATGCGCCTCGGCAAGCTCCCACGAGTCGAGCACAGAAAAGCTTCGCGCCAGTCCTGGTCCCCCGGGTAGTGCCAAAGCCAATTCCCAGTCACCACCATCACCCGCTGCAGACGCCTCCAACGTCGGGGCGCAAACTCAAAGAAGGGCGAATACGCAGGCGGCGTTTTGCTCCAGTACCGTCTGTTCGTCACGCCCGGATGGCGCTCTTCAATATGGCGACACACGTGCTGAGCCTCGGTGCGAGTCTAGAAGGAGGCCAAGACGGCGTACGAGAGTTCGTCCCTGGTGTCAGGGCCAGCTGAAAGAGCGGCTTCGCCTCCATCTGCGGACTGACGCGCCCTGCTTGGCCTGGCCAAGCTGCGCAACCCAACCCAGCTTGACAACCCCACAGTCCAGACTCGCCCATTTACTCTCACTCGTCCCAACTCTCAGACAGCCGTGTCCGCTGGCCTCAAGTGTCGCCAGCTGTGCTGCCGTGCCGATGCCCGCCAGGCTCCACCAGACCACCGGCGCCACGCCGTCCGTCCGAGAGCACCATGTGGGCTTTCCTTTAATGAGGTACGCGACGAGAGCGGCGTCCCAAGCATGGTTGTGGTCTCGCAACTTCCCGGGGCATCAGTCAAGGGAACTGAGTTTATCGTGAATGCCAATGGTTGTACAGCGAAAGACAATGTCGCAGTTACTCGTGCGGAGCACTCTGGGCGTGCCATTATTACTTGTCCGAACGCATGGCTCTTTCGTGAACTCCAATGCCTCGCATCTTCGAGTCGCGTCGTCGTCATGGCATTGCCATTGCTTTGTCATAGCCAGACGGACCTCTGGCGAATGGGTTTGCATTGAAGACTCCATTCTCGTGCGTGCGGAGCATACTCATATTGTAGTCGGTTGGCGATCGCACCCCGGGATCTGCAATCCGTGCGGGGGGGACAAAGACGAGATGAGCTTCGTCATTTGGGCCAAGCAACTGACCTGTGTTTGCCGTAGCGAGCGATCTGGGCAGTACCAGCCGAGGCAAGACAAATCGTCACCATCGGCGCGCAGCCACCGCGGTTGATGTGACGAACTAGACTCTTGTGGATAGACGAGCCGGATTCTGCACCAGTACATCATTAATTTGTCGCGAGCACCGCAGATCCTTAGATGCGAGCCAGTGACTGCCGAGGTCATGAGAGCTCTCACCATCAATCATGTGTCGTGATCGCAGGCATACCTTAATTCGGTGTTCAGATGCAAGGCCTCCAGAGACTGCTCCAACACAAGCAATGGCCCGGCGGTACGAGCATTAGTTACCTATGCCCATCAATCGGAAGGACGGAACATTGCAGTTCAAAACAATATGCTGAGAAGGAATGCTTGAGTCGTGAGGTTGCGGCGAGAGTCAATCCGTGTACTCCGTACTGTACATCAAGTCCCGTGATTGTTGCGCTAGTCGCATGAGGCAAGCACCGAGCTGCAACTTCATATCATCCTCATCAGCGCCACCAACGCTCAAACCATCGTCCCAACAGTCGGAGATGTGGCATCGGAAGCCATGCCTTTTGCCTCCAGCAGACCGATTCTGCGGCGGAGACTGGCCCCTCTCGTGAGGCACGAGGGACTCTGGCTCCCGCAACGTCGGTTGCTGCACCTGGCACCTCCTTTTCTCCTCGACGACTATGTCCCACGTTACCAGAGCCTCAGCTCCCGAGATGCAGCACGAAAACGGTCACTGGCCTATGCGCACCTCCGCAAATGCAACCTGTGCCCGCGGCGGTGTGGGGTGGACAGAACACAGACGACGGGCATGTGTCTCATCGGCGACAAAGCCAAGGTCAATGTCATAGCGCCGCATTTTGGAGAAGGTTCGTCCACGATTTACCACCAACGCGCTGGGACCGCCGAGGCGTGCTGACATGAGATGTTTGCCTGTTTGCTTGCTTCAGAGCCATGCATCCAAGGCCACAACGGCAGCGGAGCGGTCTTCATGAGTGGATGCAACTTGCGTTGCATCTTCTGCCAGAACTTTGACATCGCGCACCAGCGCAACGGCATGGATCTCACGCCAGAGGAACTCGGCGACTGGTACATGAAACTGCAGGAGGTGGGCAACGTTCACAACATCAACATTGTGACGCCGGAACACGTGGTTCCCCAAGTGGCGCTGAGCATCTTGCACGCGAGAGACCAAGGCCTCCGGGTGCCCATCGTCTACAACACGTCCAGTTTCGACTCGCTGGAGTCTTTGGAGCTCATGGACGGGCTGGTCGACATATACTTGGCCGACTTCAAAGTCTGGGAGAGCAGCACATCCAAGAGGCTGCTGAAGGCCGACGACTACGCCGCAACGGCCAGGGAGAGCATACGGGCCATGCAAGTGCAGGTCGGTGACTTGTGCTTCACAGGCGACGGCATCGCCAAGAAAGGACTCCTGGTCCGGCATCTAGTCATGCCCGGCAAGACAGCCGAGGGGGCCGAGATCATGCGGTTCCTGGCCTCGGACGTTTCGACGGACTGCTTCGTGAACATCATGGAACAATATCACCCCGATGCGCACGTGGGCAAGAAGAAACGGGGCAGATCGAGTGGCAGCCACGACGATGAGGTCCGGTACGAGGACCTCAACCGCGCCGTCAGCGGAGAGGAAGTCTCCTCCATCCGCAGAGCTGCACTAGATGCTGGGCTCTGGAGATTTAACGAGCCGCCACAGCATGACGGCTTCGCAATTTGAATGAGCGCGAATGCGCTGCTCTTCTATTCACCCAGTCACTAGTGTCCAGCCTCGTTAGGGTGGATGGAGCTTCCAGGTACGGTTTGGTGTTGAGCCCGGAGCCACCCACAACGCCACCTCCATCGCGACCAACCAGCGCTCGGCGCCGCTCAGCTGTCTGCACGCCCGCGGCGTCTTGACCAGCGAACAATGGACGCTGATGCATCTAGACAGCACGGATCTGACGGTGCCAGATGCCACGACCACACAATGAAAGGTGGAGGCATAGCCTTTGAGATCGGAATCCTGTTGGGTAGATCGTCAGAATTTGAGAAGGCAGACAAGGGGCGGGCTGAGTCGGGCGGGTGACTTTGACTGACGCTGCCAAGGCATATGTTGGGTGATACATCCATCCAGGGGTACTGTAAGCTTAAGCTCAGAGAGGACAGCGGTGCCTCGCGCGCCATATCTCCATCGAGTTCAAAGGGACGCCCAATTTACTTGTCACAAGCCTCAATGACATGCTTCCAAGTTGAATACTGCTGCCATGCAATTCCATCACCATCAATGACTGCCAGAGTGATAACGCCTCCCCCTTCTCCGGCCTTAATATTGGACGGTTTGGTCCAAAAGTCCGTCGAGAAGCCTTCGAGCTCTGGAAATACACCTCCTCTTGAAGAGACCTCGATACTGCACAATGCATCACTCAGTCGAGCACGGAGAAATACGACCGGGTCATGCGACCAGCTTCGACAAGGCAACAGGCGCTCATTGCCGACCCTGTTGATGTGCAATGCTATCTTCCGGCCACGACCATATGAGGACATATATGCTGAACAGGCATACTTGACCAACTCGCTTCAAGTGCAGTCTACAAGGGTAGCTGATCTGATCCGGCAGTATTCTGGCATTGAATCCGAGGTGGCAATCGTGGAGGCGGGCAAGGAAAGGCGCAGGCGGCGAAAGCGGCTCAATCTCTTGCGATCGCAGATCCATGAGGCGGCCGAGCAAGAAAAGGCCATCTTCCTCCGGCTGAGCGAGCTGTACATGGAAACCCTGAGCCGTGACACGCTGGGCAAAATGTATCAGCAAAAGGCACCATTTCGAGAGAGGACCGAGAGGGTCAGCTCGTGGTCAGGCAGCACCACGGAATCCGAGTCTTCTACAGACACCAACTCAAGCCATTCGACGATTCTCAGTGGAGAAACGCCAGAGGTTGTGCCACAGAACCAAGCTATCGAGATTTGCGCGAGTTCATACATTGCGCAGAATCCTGTTGCCACAGGGTCTCCGAGCTCCCAGAGCTCTCCCTTAAGTGGCTTCAAGATGGCAGGTCCCGTTCTTGAGACTGTAGAAGAGGGCAGCGAGGACTTTGCAAGCAACCATGGACTGAGCTATAGGTACAAACAGGCGAGAAGAATGGACGAAGAGGAGAACCCCTTCGAGTGTACATTTCGCCGCGACGATGCGCCGAGATTTCGAGAGAATCGTCTAAGTCTGCCGAATTTGGAGTCACTGTGGCCGAGCTGAACCACGACGGACCGTTGGCGCGATTCAAGTTGGACAATTGCTTGTTATGCTCCCTGAATAGGCTCTACTAATAATGTGTCTTATGTACTCGGCGCAGTTTGGTGCGATGCGTATGTAAAATTAAAGGCCAATGTCACCATTTCGTGACTGATGCTGCATGTGATATCCAGTGTGGTCCGATCCTGCTCTTTATCCAGTATGGTGAGAAAAAGTCATGTCGCTTCGTCTATCATGTGCTCATGCAAACTCTCCAAATTGGCCGTCGTCGAAGCCCAGGTCTCGCAGCGAGCGCCTCTTTCGCTTGACGTCCTCGGCAGTAGGCGGCGGCGGCAGAGTGAAAGCGCCCGATGTACTGGTGGATGATGAAGATGATGACGACGGGGGAGGCGGTAGAGCAAAGGACTGGAGGGTGGCATTCGATTCTGCTTCGGGTTGCCGCCGGCGGCCTAGCTTGGATTTGCCGAGATTGACTGTGATGGTCTCACCCTCCTTGAGGCTGTAGTCGCGCGTCTCCTCCTCTGCCTCGGCTGCCGCCTCGAGGCGCTTGGGCTGCTCGCGTTCCCAGCCCAGGCTACGGCGGGCTTCCTGCAGCGCGACGGCGAGGTCGAAGGCGTCGGAGCGCTCCTCGAAACCGATGCCTAGGACGGCCTTGCGGCCCTGGTCGTCACGGACGGTGACGGCGAAGAAACGACTGCTGTCGACGACGGGCTCGACGGCGGCGCGGTCGTTGTAGGGACAGGCGGCGAACAGCTGGCCGGACGAGGGATCCTCGAGGACGACGTCGATCTTGAGGCTCGTCTCGGGGGAGGACGGGGCGTCGAACGACGTCTCGACAACGCGCAGGCGGGCAGTGAAGATGTGTCGCTGGGGGTCGGCGGTCCACGAGGTGGCGCTGTGGCCGCGCATCGAGGCCAGCGGCGGGATGTTGTAGACGTGGACGGCGTTGGCGAGGAAGAGGACGCGCTGGATGGCGTCGCCCTGAAGCGGGCGGCCCGTCGCGGGGTCGAGGAGCTCCATGGTCTGCAGACGGGACTGGCTATGCGAGGCGAGGCGAGGCGAAGCGAAGCGAAGCAATGCAACGAAGAGCTGCAGCGGCAGAGCGGGTGTAGCTGGAGTCGAAGGCGGTGAGGGCGTGTTAATGGTCGAGAGCGCATCGCATTCACGAGCTAATGGCTTTATGGTGGAGTGACGACGTCCTCCGTGAGCTCGCTCCCCCCACAGCCACGGGGAGGGTCCAATCAAGCCAGGGTCCCTGTGGAGGGAGGGGTCCCCGAGGTGAGCCCCGCGATGAGCTGTGGTGATTTACATGAGTGAATGCGGATTGAGCAACGGCCTTTGCAACCTCGCGAACGTAGTTTTCAGCAGTGATGTCGAAGGGATAGGGCTCACAGGTGCGCCTCGTGGCTCGAGTCCTCCTGGGTTCCAGGCGAGGCCCGAAAATACAGGGCTGTCCGGCCCGGAAGCTACCCCGCCACGGCGTCTGCGTCGGCGCCAGCAGCGCCGTGCCTCCGTGCTCCAGCCCCCGCGCAGCCGCCTGACTCACCACAAAATTTACTGGCTCCAGTCCATCACGACTGCATCTCTGCCATCACCACGTCGGACGAGCGCGCGCGCAACCGCACTTCGACCATGGCCACCGCCGAATCGGCTACTGGTAATGCTGCCCATGGCTCAGACACCAAGAGGTTTTTTTGCTGACGCATTCCCCCGCAGCTGCGACGCAGGAGACACCTTCTGCCGAGTTGCCCATCCGCCGACACTCCATCTCGTCTACCAACTTCGAGTTAGTTGTCACTCGCCTCTCTCACGGCTTCTGCACACAAGGAAGCAATACTGACCGCGCCTCCAGCATCGTCTCCACCTACCGCAACCTCCTCGCTTCGGATCCGGAGCTGACCAAGCCCGTCGCCGCCATCGAGTCCCTCATCGCCCTCCTCAACACCGTCCCCTCGACGACCGTGTACGAGACGCTCGATACGGTCAAGATCCACTCAGACCACCTCAAGGCCTCGGTCGCGAACCCTGTGCCCCTCACCGCCGGCACCGATCTCTTCCTGCAGTATCTCGTGTCCTCGCTTAAGCAGCAGGAAGGGAGCTTCGACGCTGTGCGCCAGCACCTGCTTCGCAACGGCCGCCTGTTCGCCGCGCGAGCCATTGCTGCCCGTAACGGCGTTGCAGAGGCCGGATGGCGCTTCGTCGGCGAGGGCAAGTGTGTGCTGACGCACGGCGCGTCGAGGTCCGTGACGGGACTGCTGGAGCGTGCGTCTAAGAGCCTTAACGCCAAGTTCAGAGTCATCTACGTGCGCGACGAGGCGCGGAGCGAGGAGAGTGACCGCGTCGTCAAGGAGCTGCGGCAGATGAGCATCCCTGTCGCGGAGATTCCCGAGTCGGCTGTGGCCCATGTCATGGGTCTGTTGCGACAGGTTCACATGGTGTTTGTGGGCGCCGAGGCTGTCACGCAGAACGGTGGAATCATTTCGCGCATCGGCACGTACCAGATTGCCCAGCTGGCATCCAAGGCCGATGTTCCTTTTTACGTGGCTGCCGAAACGCACAAGTTCGTGCGCAAGTTCCCCCTCGACCAGCGCGACATTGGCTTCAAGCAGGAGATTCTGGACTTCAGCACCGATGCCGCCAGCAAGCAGCCTCGGGACATTGTCGACTACACTGTGAGTCTCAATCGTGCAAGACTGCCCAGATACGTCTGTATCCTGACTGACTCTTCGCAGCCCCCCGAGCTCATCACCAATTTGGTGACGGAAAATGGCGTCCAGCTGCCAGGATACGTTTTCGAGCAGCTTCTTGACATCTACGGCAGTCTTAACGGGTGATTGAACCGAGATGAAGCTTAAATCACCGTGTTTAGTCTCGGATTAGCGCTGCGTTGGTAGCGGGTCGGCATGGCCATAGTCGTTTCCTGGGTCGTGGACGGCTCGCCACCGGCTTAGCATGCGACGGTCGTTGCGTCCGCAAAGGCTTCATGTGTGCAATGCCTTCTCATATGACGCTCCCGAAGATGGTGGCATGAGCGCCAAATTCGACGGGGAAACTTTGGATTGGGTTTGAAGGAGCTTTTCCTCTCCCGATTTTACTTGGAGGCATGTTCACGTCGACTGTAAGACCAACAAACTTGTCGCGAGGGCCCTAGATATAGACGATTCGCGGCAACGTCCCTCCGAGCCATGGACAAATAGACACGATCAAACCCTCCAGATCAAAAATGTAACATGTTGACCTAAGTGAACGTATAGCGTACAGTTGACAAGTGAGAGGGCAGAGCATCGTTGGCCCAAGTGAGCTTGTAGTGTGCGATCCACATCTGAAAGAACGAATATCGGGAAGACTTTCCCGAGGCGCCCACTTGGAAAATGAGAGATGGAGCTCCAGGTCCGAATCCTGATTGCTGTCAATGCCATCCATTGCTTCTGTGTCCTGGTCCGCATCCTAGCCATTTTCCTGTATTTTTCAATCTGTGTCGTGGACCGTCAACGGCAACGCCTGGATTGCCCGCGCAATACACTACTGAACGTCTCTCACCAGTCTCGCACCCACCCACGCATAGGGGTAGTTGCGCTGGTACCAGTTGATAAAGCTCTTGCGGCCGGCGATGCGCGGGTGCGTGGCCCACGAGCCGCCGAGGACGACGTTGTGCTTGTCGTCGAAGAAGTCGGCCGTGTAGGCCGGGTACAGCGGCATGGGCTCGAAGCCGGCGTGGCGACGCAGCGGGGAGCTGGTCCACTCCCAGACGCCGCCCATGGCGGCCTGGCCGGCGAGCGTGTTGCCGCGGGCGGTGACAGGCATCGGGTGCCAGTGCTTGAAGCCGACGTTTGCGCCGGCGAGGTCGATGAACAGCTCCGGGGAGCTGTCCTCGACGGTGGATGACCCGTTTTGTGGGGGCGTCTCCTCGACACCGTCGTTGACGAGATGGCTGCACCGCACATGTCAGTCGGTCTTCTCAAGCCGTGACAGGGACCTGCGGTGTGTATACATACCCGTTCACGGCTGGAACCTTGTTGGCCAGCTTGCTCCGCGTCGAGAGCTCCTTCTGACCGTCGACGTAGGCGTAGATGCTCTTGGCCTCTTCGAGCGTGGGCACGCGGCCACCCATCCAGGTCGCGCAGCGGGCGAGCTCGTCGTATGAGGCGAAGACGGGCCAGTCGAGGGCGAGACGGAGGGGCACGAGGCCGTAGACGGTGCGGACCGCCTTGCCCTGGAGGAAGGACTCTGGAAGAGGTGCAGCGGCATGGCCATTGGTGCCGTTTGTGATGCCGTTGGTGGTCTCATTGGTAGTGCCGTTGGCCTTGCCATTGGCGGCATTGGGGGCGTCGACGCAGAACCAAGAAGCGGGAATGGTGTCAATGTTGGCGCTATACATGTATTGGGCGTACTATTGAGGTCAGAATTGTCTGCAGCATGGCTCGATGTGAAAGCGATGGACTGTACCTCCTCGTTGGTGATGGGCCGGCCCTTTGCCTGAAAGGCGTGTACAGTCTCCTTGCGCGCCGGCTTCTCGTTGTCCCTGCAGAGATTAACAACAGAACTCAGGGATGGGGAAAGGGTCAGCATACCAGCCAAAGTAACGATCCGCGTCAGTTCCATCCTCCGGATCGTCCATGCCGATAGTGATGACCTGCTCCGGGATGTCGAACCACTCATTCGGCACCCTTGCCTCGTATGCCTTGATAGCCATCCGTTCAAAGTCAGGCCTGGCCGTGTGCGGCGGGGGCAGCGTCTTGTCGCTCTGCAGCATCATGTACAGCAGCGTCTCGATATGCATCAGCTCGTGCTCGAAGCCAACCCAGATGGCGCGCCCAACGCTCCGAGGAATGGCCTCTGGGCCGCCAGCATACAAGGCGCGAAGGCGCTCCCGCACGCGGCCCTGGTAGGCGGCAATCTCGTTGACTGGGGGCCACTCGTCGGGAATGGGCGAGTGGTCGTGGCACTGCTGCGGGTTGTCGACGTCCGGGTCGATGCCGCGCTCGAAGATGCCGTGGAAGGACGCGGGCTCCGTCGGCGCCGCGCCGGGGACTCTCTTGGTGAGCTGGATGTCGAGGAAGGCCGGGATGTGTCCGAGGTAGAAGATGCACGCGTTGCGCAACTTGATGGGCTTCTCGGTCAACTCCTGCGGCGGCAGCATGCCCTTGGTGACGGTGTCCCATGCGGACCAGAGGGCCTCCCAGTCCTGCATGGTGGGCAGCGGGCCGGCGGCGTAGATGGTTGGAACCTTGCTGAAGGGGAGCTTTGCTCGCTTCAGGAAGTGAAGGCCTGAGATGTTGTTAGCCGAGCTCACCATGGCCGTCATGATGGCAACACTGTGCATTTGTCCATGTGGAGGGAAGCATTACCATATTCGCTACCGCGGCTCCAAGTGTCGACCTCTCGCAGGCCAGCCTGCTTCCACAGCCGCTCGGAGCCGACGGGCGAGTACTTGAGGCTCTGCTCGATCTGGATGCGCTCGTGCGGCTTGATGACGGAGCCAAGGACGGTCGTCTCGCGCAACGGTGAGAGGAAGGCCTGGTGGCGGCCTCCCTCGTCGTCGTATACATACTCGCCAATAACCTTCCACTCGTCAGGGTGGAAGATCTGCTCGCCGTATATTTCGTTGGCGTGCACGAGTCCGTTGAGAATGAACCTGCACCGTTAGTACGGGATACGCTTACACATATACTGTGTGAGGCCTCCTTACTGGTGGGTGATGCCTTTGCTGTCTGAAGCTCCGTGTTAGTGAACCGGCGGGAAGTCCTGATAAGAAGGGCCGCTGACTGACCATTATATGCCCGGCTGAAGATTTGGTTAATATGACGACCTATCAAACGTGGATTTGAATCTTAATACTTACTAGATCTTGTCTGGGTCGTCGCACGAGTCCACGCCGACAATCATTGCGTCATTCTCAGACTGCAAGAGGTCGGCAAAGTCGTGCAGGAAGCCGGCAGCTTCGTCGCGGTGGAAGTTGCCTTGCAGCAGCAATCAGCGCGAGCCAACTCGCAAGGCCACGAGACGACATACCAATGCTGGATCCGAGGTGCAGGATGCACTTGGGCTTGTCGACGAGCGCGGCCTGCTTCAACCACTCGTGCCCGTCATCGTAGGTGCCAAGGAGGCCGTGGCACGAGACATACTTGAAGTCCGGGACGTGCGCCAGCGTGCGCTCCAGCTCACGCTGCGAGAGGTCGAGCGCGTAGTAATCAATCGGCTTTGCCTGGTCTTCGAACGCCTGCAGGAGCAGACAGACTTTGCGCAAATTACTTTAGGCCGCCGGTCATCATGTCAGTTCTTCAGCAGTTCCTCACGGAGGGCCAGGCGCAGCAATCAACGACTGACCCGCTCCCCAGTTCTATCACCATGGCCCCGGCGGGGATGCGGCCCGCCAGCTCGGCGCTCGCCTGGCCGAGCAGCTCGATCTCATAGTTGGTGAGGTAGTACTCGTCCAGATACGTGATCTGGGGTGGTCATGAGCGGAACGGAACGGAACGGACGCTACGGGAACGGATGGAAGGGGACGGGACGCGCGCCGCCGTCTTCCTCGCCATTGGAGGGTTCTCTTGCTTCTCAAGGGGTAGTGAAGGGCGATAGAGTGGGATGACATACATCCTCAAACAATTGAAGGCCCCGTTCGTCGTACAGCAGCAGAGTGGGCAGTCTACGGACGCCGCCGTCTTCGGGGTTGAGCTGGGCGGCAACCTCGTCCTTGAGGTTGATTTTAACCTTGTCGCTGCGGATGTCGATGATGTCGACTGGCTGTGATTGTTGTTGCTGCTGCTGGTTCTGCTGTTGCTGTTGCTGTTGCTGTTGCTGTAGCTTTTGGAGGTGTTGCTTGTTAGTAGTAGCAAAGTACTTGCCGCCGGCGTGCGCCAGGTCGTGGCCAAGGACGGACTCCTTGGCGGCAGGCATGATGAGCAAAGATATGGGTTGTGTATTCTTGGTGTGGCGAGGCACAGATGCGATACGTGCGACTCGGCAGCTTTTGTCTTTGATATGACACTGATATTCGATGTTGGAGATGAGATTGAGATGAGATCGAGATGGGATACTCGAATACATATGGATCGGAACAGCAATGCCACGCTCCAAAGACCACATCCCGTCTAGCCCCGACCCTTCCGCTCGTCTACATGAGCTATTTGACGTCGAGTTGGGAACCTGTCGGCGGCCATTGGACCGCAGCTACAGAGCTGTATCCATCTGCATGGAGCTTCTGCCCATAGCCGGTTTCGTTTCCCCATCAAGCTTTGGCGATTGAAGGAGAGGGGGGTAGCGGCCCACACGCAGTGCCGACAGCTAAACATAGTCGCAGGGGGGCCACTTTTCGACTGGAGACGGGCGTCGCCGAGATGGAAGCCATGGGCCTACGACAGCAGCACGAGTGCAGTTCACGACAGGCTGAGGGCAGAAAGCCTCGCAGCGTGCGGAGTGGCGCTCCGGAAACCGCGGTGACGCCCTTCCGAGTACATGCGCGATGGAATTAAAGAGCTCAACTTCACATGCTGCTGCGAACTGCTCCGCGCGGCAGGGCCAAGCAATGTCCAGGAACGGAGCGGGGAGGGTCCGTGAGGCGGCTAATGCCAGGAGTTTGGAATCATGGGGTCTTGCGGGCCGCTGCTCCAGCGTAGAGCACCCATACCTATGTAAGCAGGCGGGTATTCAGGCGAGAAAGATGCGGTACAGCGTCGCGTCAGGGCAGCACAGCTGCATGGTGGAGGGAGGGGCGCGTTGGCATCTGCCTTCATCTAGATTAGGGCCGACGCCACTGGCTGGCCATGGGCTGCCATGTCGATGGAGAAAGCCGTTGCAGAAGCGGTTGTGATGGTCAGGGCAACGCCGGCTCGTCGGGGGACGCGGCACGGGCAGTCGGATTTGTCAACGGCGCGTCACTCTGCAGCAGCTTTGCCAAGCCCGTGCTGAACTCCGTACTGTGCTGCGTGAATATCTGGGCTCGACGGCGGCCCTGGCGAGAACACCGCTGTGCTGGAACCTTGGTTGGAAGCCCGGTGCGGAGAAGGGGGGGATCGATGACGATGCTTGTGTGAGTGAAGGGCGCCACGGGTTCCCCTTTCAGGCACCGCCAAGCACGCGGATCTGGAGAACTCTGCAGTCAAACATGCGGTTGTGTGTACGAAGCTGGCAATGGACCGTGTGTAACCGCATCCCGCCAGGGCCGTACGATGTATGTATCCGTCGCAGATGCCACGTCTGCATCTTCCGTTTTCGATGCGGCGTCGTTTCACTGCTGTTCCCTGGCTGCCTCGGCGTCCCGTAGAATTGTCGCCCTGTGCCGCGCGCGCGATGCCGTGCAACGTTGACTGAAACTCGGCTGATTCTCTGCTCTCAACGCTCCTTACCCAGCACGGAGTTGCTCGACCCCGCCGTGGGGGTTTCGAGCTGGCAGCCAAATCCGTGCCCCGCCTGCCGTCCTCCGCTTACATCGAGATATTGACGCATCTGTGGCGAGACACGTATCCGGCTTGCGCATGGAAAATCGCGCGTGGATATGGCAGCGACGTAGAGCACAAAAGCTGCTGACCTGATTCCTTGCATACGCATACGACGTATGTACGAATACGATTCATGTGGTAGACATGGAAGGATCCTTAGTTGCTGGTTGATCGATGATCATCTAAGAGGCTTCTAGAAGTTTGGCCGTTACCCTAGAGTGAATGTACGCGTCTGGGCGGGCTCATAACCTCTGCATACCCGCGATGACGATGAAATTGAAAAGATAATCTATGTAGGGGTCAAGATGACCGGATCAAGATTATTTTTCTTTGCATGCGCTCCATGGCATTTCAAGTTCTTATGACACAAAGTCAGGAAATATCTGACCACTACATATAGCCACAGCTCACTGCAACGCATTCGGATTGGGGCCCGTCAACGGCATATTTTTACATTTGCACAAAACCATCAAAATGCATCAGATGGTATCAATTTTTCTTCTCAAGATATCAGAAAGCCCTTCCTAGCTTCATTATTCCCGGAAACTCCTCGCCATGGATCCCGCAGCGCTGTCGACTGCGCCTTCCCCTTCAAGACAAAACGTACTTCGTCCCATCCAGTATCTCATAGTATCGCAACATCACCCTCACCAACTTCTGATACGTCCTGGGGTGTTTCTCCTCAGAATAGGCTCCCCCTGCCGCATCCCGATCTCTGGAGACTGCATTAGTGATCTGGACAGGGCCGGCACCCTGCTCTCGCCAGCGCGGCGGCGCAGCTGGAATGGTAGACTCGACTCTAGCATCCTGGGCCCAAAGTTGTACTCTGCCTGAGCCTCCACTGACGCCATCCAGGTCTCATGCTGGTCTTCGCTAGGGTGACGAGGCGGCGGCGGCAAGTTGCTGAAGAAGCGCGTGATCATGACCACAAATTTGAGGATGAAGAGCACAGCTGGGATCTTGAGCAGGTCGTTGACTGCTTCGTCGGGGGCTTTTTCGGACCCGGGGGACTCGCTGTCCATGGCAATGGATGCTCGGTCTTCATCTTCTGGTGCCACAGACGCAGAGCGCTCGTCTGCTTCCTGCAGCCGAACATGGGCACTGAGACCGCCGTTGGCTCGGGTGTACAATCTCCTGTTGAGGTGCAACCGGTCGTGATCCTCCAGACACTCAACGCGACTTGTTCCTCCCTCGATATTCGCCTGCCTGCCGCCGTCTATTCGATGACCCGTGCTCGGTGAGTGCCCCGCCTCTGAAACCATTGTCGAGGGGAGCCTTTCCGGTGATGGACTTGCACGAGCCGGCGCAAAAAGAGCGGGTGTCGGGCCCGGCACCTCGACAGGCCCCTTTTCCACATTCTCCTCTTGCATCGCCTTGTCCAACCCGCGAGCAAGAGCGTCGAGGCTCTTGTCGAAGACCATGCTGCTGCTGAAATCCATGTGCGTCAGCGTCGAGTTGTCCCGGCGGCGCGACCACGAGGAAAAGGTCAACCACTCGTGCTTGAGCTGGCGGCCTAGGCTACGCAGCTTGCCCTCGACCTCGACGCGCATGAAGACGGGTCGCTCGCTGTGCTCAAATGCAAAGGCCGTCTGGTACTCCTGGCTGTGCGCCTGGTCCGGATCGAGCGCGTTCTCGCTCAGCTCCCACTGCAGCGTGCGCATGCCGAAGCCGTCCTTGGGCCGGCCGACGAGGCCGCGAAAGGTCCAGCGGGAGGCCTTTTCGCGCGAAGTGCTGGACTCGAAGCCCATGCCGCCGAGGCCGACTCCCACGGCGTCGATGTTGGGCGTAAATTTTGTGGATTTGCTCTTCGAGGCCGTCGTCGGGCTGCCTGTCAGATAGCGCGGGCCGTAGTGCTCTGTGAGCTGGACGTTGTAGTCTCCGATCCTCCTCCTCCTCCGCGGCTGCCTCCACTTATGCGGCGCGACCAGGGCATACGAAGTCGTGTCCTCGCTGAGGGTGATGAAGACGCTCGCGCACTCGAGCCAGTAGCCGTGCGGCTGTTTGAAGGTGATGTCCATGTACACGATGCCAGCGGGGTTCTTGTCGTTGCCCAGCACGCCCCATTGGGCCTTTTTCCAGTGGTACTTGCAGTCGATGTCGACCTTGCCGATACTCGCGGACCCGACGCAGAGATGCGGGCCGCGGGCCGCCTCCTCGTCGAAGCGCTCAAAGTCGTTGCGCCCGAAGCGCCGCACCCGGATCGGCGGCCCCCGCGCCGGCCGAGGCCGTGAAAGCGGGGCCACGGGCCGGCTCATGGCCGCGGGAGTCTGCTGCTGCGACCGGCGGCGCCCAGCGCGTGCGCAATTGGAGGCGAAAGGCGACGAAACCTGAGCTCGCAAAGCGCAGGAGAGGCAGTCAGCAGAGAGGCGAGGCTGGCTGGGGATGGGTCTGTTTTAAGGCTGCCTGGCACGTGTAGGCGGCCTCTGACCCCGGGCGTAATAAGGCGCTTGCGATGCAGGCCAGGCCAGTAGAATGGGGCGGCCCGTCGGCGGCAGACAGGGATTGTCAGCTCTGAGCCACTGTCATGCAGCCTCGGGAGCGGCTGTGCTTCAAGCTGTCGTTGCTGAGGGGGCTGGGTGAGATCCGCGCTTTTCACAAAATCCCATTCCTTGCCCTTGGACAACCCCGTCCTCCGGCCCCGGGGAGGAAAACTTCGCGCTGCATCAAAGATGACAGCATGGAAAGCCGTTATGCCATGCAAAAGAGTCCCGCCGGCCGGCCTGAACCGCAGATTGACTATACGCAAAAGCGACCTGAAGGCGCCATGATGCAAGAAGAGCCCCGGGATCGAGAACGGGTTCATCCACCGCGGACGTCTGCGCTTTCACCACCACCGCCGCAACCACAGCAGCACCCGGTGTGGGATAATATTTATGGACAACCCACAAATCCCGCATCCGGACAATTGCGGCAGTATATTCCTGCTCTGCATCCTCTTCCTCCTCAGCCAGCTACTCAGCCAGACAAGCCATCAGCGGACTCAGGCTACGGGACCGCGTCTTACGGGCAGACTGCGCCTTCACAGTATCCCACGGAAGTTTCGCACTACCCATACGGGTACTACTACGGGCATTCGGGTCCCTACTCGTACAACCCATTTTCAGTTCCGTCTGCCTATTCATATGGTTATCCAGCTGCACCAGGCTATCCAGCCGCCCAGCAAGCAGATGCTGATCGTCAGTCTCACGCCCCAATCGTCATAAACAACAATGTTTTCCGAAGCGGGCCAGATGAAGAATCATCGACCGACGGCCAGCCTCAAAAGACATCGAAGCAGAGTATAAAACCTCGGCGTGATGCTGAGTTCGAAGACTATGTTCCTAAACCCCCAAGGCCGCCCACTCCGAACCCACATACAGCCACCACGATTAGACCTGAGCAAAGAGCGACAACTTTGCCAAAAACAGACAGCAAGGCAAATAACCAGCCCCAGGTTATCATCAACAACAATATCTACGATTCGCAAGAATCCGACAATGACTCCATTAGTGATATCGACATCAAGGTCAGACGTCGAGGCCGGACGCCTCGGCCGGCAATACGAGGGAACCTGGGCAAGGATAGATTGGCTTTCCAGGAGTCCGAGAAGCCGGCTACCTTTCGTCTTAATCCGTTGGCGCCTCAAGACATTACCGTACACATGTCTCTCGATACCACAGACGACCTGGGAGGCATTCTTGAGGAGCATTCGAGGCTGCGGAGGCTGGGGCACTTTGACGCCGCCTTGACGCATTTCGCAGATCAACTCGAACATTTTCTAGACAACAAGTACGTTCTTGTTCAGTACGGCCAGTGCCTTCTTGAGGCCAAGCGGTACCAGGAGCTCGCCGACCTCGCCAAAGAATACCCGCCCAAGCCGTCCGTGGAGACACTACAGTTGAGCTGGAATCTCCTCCTCAAGAACGCCGAGGTCGAGAGTGCGTTGGATTTTCCAGGGCTGCAGGACACGTCTTTGCTGGTCGAACATGCTTACGACCTAGTTCGGTCGAGATGGCCGGAGCTCGATTCTACAGAGGTATGGGCTGCTAAAAGGTGTCACTTTGAGCTGGACAGCAACTCACTCTCAACAGATGCAGATACTATCACATTCTCTGAGTCTCTTCGACGAATTTGTAACTTGGATAGACTCTGATGAGTGGAGGCAGCTTTATGATCACCTACTGGCGGAGGGACTGATTTGGGAGTTTCGAGATCTCTTCTTGGAACTCGAGCAAGTACGCGGCGTCGAAGAAGCCTTGAAACTTCTCATCGACTTGGAGACGCATGACAGCTCTACAGAAGCGTTTGTGGACCGTCTGCATGATGATTGGGACGCCGCCGAAGACGAGTCATCATTGTACGCCCTGATCGACATCTTCTCCGCTCTCGCGCTGGCATTCGCGGACACGCCGGCACACGCGTCGAGCAGGAGGAAGAGCCTGGACATCGCTGAAGGGTACGACATCATTATAGTCGATGACAACGAAGAGATGTCTCATTGTCGTCCATGCCTTCGCTTTATGATGGCATTTGCTCTGACAGAGAATCACGGGGCGCCAGGGACGAGAGACGGGGTCATATCTTTCCCAGACCAACGGAGAGGCGACTTGCTACTCTCTCGGCACTTATTTCCCTCCGAATCACTTCCAATATATGCACCTGCCCAAGACGAAGTCCCGACGTGGGGTCCACGCCAGATTGACCCTCGACATGACACTCGCGCGCTCAAAACGGAATACGTTTTGAAGGTGGCAAGGGATCTCGGAGATATAGAGATGCAGGCAGCATGTCTACAGGAGCTGATGTATCAAGGCCAGCGAGATGTGGCTGTAGTCCTGAAGGAGCTCGAGCTTATGTGGTCGTCTGTCGGGAGTATGGCAAAAGTTCAGCAGTTGCAGTTGTTCCGGTATATGGTGGCCAAGAGCCCTGAGGACCGTGAACAGTTGCGCAGGGATATTCTCATGGGCGGCGAGTTTGCCCTGGCCGGGTTCTGGGAGGGATATGCGCAGTACATGATCCTTCGGGCTTTGACCCCGAAAACTCGCGAAAAGGAATCCTACCTTGCCAGAGCTGAGGCCATGAAGACGTCCATACGGCAGCTGCACGAAACCCGAGGCACTTCCCGCCATCAGAAAGTCACCGTGTCTGGCGAAGGCACAGCAAAAGGGGGAG
The DNA here is from genome assembly GCA_024339985.1 of Tolypocladium endophyticum. Lineage (NCBI taxonomy): Eukaryota > Fungi > Ascomycota > Sordariomycetes > Hypocreales > Ophiocordycipitaceae > Tolypocladium > Tolypocladium endophyticum. The sequence goes on from JALHBW010000126.1 coordinate 292,418, forward strand.
AGCTGGCTGACAAGGCCACATCATACACCGACTGGCGGAAGGAGAAGCTGGGCCAAATCAGCACAGCTTGGCCGAAAGGTCGTGGCCCTAAGAAGAAAGGTAAAGCTACGTCCGTCTCAATTGTGGACCGCGGTGATCATCCGCCAAGGAATTCGGACGAGAACGAGGAGTCCGACGTTCCTGTAATACGATATCGGTTTGATCGCGAGCAACAGGAAATTAAACGGCCGCAGCGGAGCACGTTGAGAAACAAAGGGAACATAGAGAGGCTGGGGAATGAAAGAGACGCGCTTCAACATCCTCGCCTATACAAGTCGGAGCCGCAGTTACACAAGGGACCTGAAAGCAAAGAGAAGCATTCATACTATACGACGAGTGATTCCGATAGCGACAATGAGGACATTAAACGGTTGTATCGACGCGTGGCAAGGGAAAGAGAGGCTATTGCGGGGCTGCAGAAAGAAGCGGACACACTTCGAGATGCTCGTCAACCTGAGTCCCAGCCGCAGGTACCGCGGAGAAGAACTACAATACGGATCGACAGGAGGGGCATTTCCAGCGACGATGACGAAGGCGAGGAGAGACACACGGAGTACGTTACCCGCGTGCCGAGGGTCGAAGACTACGAGGGGAGCTCGGATGCCGACGAGAACCGCTTCAGGGGGACTCAGCCGGAGTCAGGTAAGTTTTCCGGATCCGTGCTCCGGCGCACACTACCCATGTAATTGTGTAACCAACATAAGTTTGCTCAAACTAATTTTGGGTGATGCAGTGCCGAAGCGCGTGCCAGGGCAGCTCAAGATAACCTATCTTGATGACGAGGAAGAAAATGGCAGCGAAAAATCTGGCAGTAGTGCTAACAGTCACGGCCCTCCGACAGTCTACAGTTGCGATTAGCAGTTTGAGCTCAGGCAGGAGTAGGAGCCGGAGCAGCAGTAGGGGCAGAGGAAGGACCGATCGCTCGGATGCTGGAAGAGATAACGGTGACAGGATGTCAAATGTGATTACAAGTTTTTCGGAGGAAAGGGATGGAACTTGAAGGGGGAGCCCAGTAGAAGCAGTCAACGGTGAGAGAGAGGCTAGTTTCTGCCAGTGAATACAATGAGATGGAACCATTCAAATTTGCGTGCTACTCTGACTTCCTGAGCTGTGATGTCGTTAGCTTTTTGCAGTTGTTTGACACTGTCAGGTTATTGATACTTATCTATTTCATTACCAAGTGGAACTCTTCACCTCTATGGCGAGGCCTCTCCCGTTGCCGTGGGAAAATCATCTTCGCCTAACAGATTGCCAAAGGAATACGGCTCCCCATCTTCATGCTGCTGCTCGCCACCGTCTGCATACTCACCGTCTGCATACATGTATGCACCGTCTGCATATATGTACTCACCGTCTGCATACATGTCCTCACCGTCTGCATACTCACCGTCTGCATCCCATGCTGCGGTAGGCGGGATTCGCATCCGGCGCCCGGTAAGAGCATCAAATGAAAGCATCTCCGTGTAGGGTCCTTCTGGCGATAGGGCCCTGACGATTTTTGGGCTCTTCATTCTGCGTACCAGCTCTGTCGCGCGCTGTTGCATGTCGGGAAGAACTGGTAGGAAGCCCGGATGGTCGTCGTCTACACAGGGCAACGCCGGGTTGTATAATTCGGAATTTGTCTTGATACACAAGTTGATGACCACATCTTCGAGGCGGAGAAGCTGGCCTGTGGCTGGCGCATCCAAGATGCTGGGGCACATGCTGAACATGCGACGGCGAAGGCGTCTAAGAATCGGAAGCATGGCGTTGATCTCACGGCAAAGATGCAATCTAGAGGAACCGGCAAATGGAGCCGAAGTCACACCGGCTATATCGACCTCTAAGCAGCTTAGGTGGCTGACGGTGACGAGCTGGCTAGAGAGGAGTATTTCACATGAAGGGCTCGTACGTGAGTCCTACGTCGAACTGGGGTTCCGCCCTGAGTCTGAGAGACTGCAGTTTCGGGCACTGTCGGAGGACGTCGCCAAGAGCAGCCAAATAGCCAGCGATACGTACCGACCACGCCGATCTAATGGCGTAGTATTCTTCATACGACGTCCAGTCCTTGAAGCCTTCAAGGCCAATGGTGACTGTGGTCACATGCTGCTTGATCAAGGCGGTCGTGAGGCCGCCTTGTAAAGCTTCGATGAAGTTGGAGAGCGAGCATCCATAGAGAACGAGGTCCCGGAGAAGCACGGGGCGAGCGAGGTGATACCACTGTTTGGAAACGTGCAGACGGCGGATATCCTCGCGGAAGAAGGATGAGCCTAAGAGGTCGAGGATGTCGAGCAGAAGCTCGGGAGGCAGACAGTGCCATGACATGGTAGAGGTTTCACCCAATCGTTTCCGAGGCCGTGGTATCGGTGAAGGTGGGAGACAGGTAGCAGAGGAAGAGAGAGACCTGACCCAGCAGCAGCTCGGCCGGGCTTCATCGTATTTAAGCATCTCGGCTGCCAGTCTGCACGATGCTGTCCCTGGTGTCGCGTGGCTACAAGACGAAGCCAAATCTACCAGACGAAGCCAAATCTACCAGACGAAGCCAAATCCACGCCACCGAGGGTATCGACGGGGCCGCGCACCAAGTGGGACTAGAAACGCGAGACGCCTGAACTCAAGTTCCAGGTTGGCATGACCTCCCCCGCTGTCGCAGGCCAATGACGTCGTCGTGGAGGGGCGGCGAGAGGCCTCACCCGCGACGGGCCAGCGCTTCGACGGCCAACCAAAGTATCGCCACCCCGTCTTTATTTTGACTTAATCTCCCTTAGCTACTGTCGAATATCGCAGCCTGGCATTCGCCATCTTTAACTCGAACAGTCGGAACTCTGCTGTAACATCCACCCCCGCCAACCTTCGACCGCGCGCCGCATCACGACGATCGCTTGCGCTCTTGTTTCTGCACAGCGAGCGATTGCTCGACATAACGGGCTCAGTCTATTCAATTGGCATCGGATCGCCCAACATGGCTTCAGGACACAATGTGCGTCCCCGAATTACTCTCCTCTTTCGACCCGCCTACTCACATCCCCTCACCAGGACCCCAAGCTACTGTACTCTGTCGACGGCATCAAAGCCTACCACATCGCCAACGGAAACGAGCAGTCGCTGACGCCAAGCGGCCCTCAGACGCTGTCGCTGCTCATGGTCCCGACCTCTTCTGGCTTCGCGGACCCCTCAGGCATCGACACTGGCGAGCAGGACTTCTACCTGCACCTTCACCTCCCACCCGAGCTCGACCTGCCTCTGCCTGCCACGACGCAGATCTACCACCAGCCGCCCACCAGCTATCTGATTCCGCGCTGGGACCTTGGGCCCGACAGCGGGGCCTTCACGCGCATCGAGTTTCCGGCCATTGGGAGCAGGCCCGCCGTGCAAGAGGACGTTGATACCTTCGAGACGATCTTGGCGCAATGCACCGCATTCCTTGAGCGCGCGTCGGCGCCTAAGCCGAGGCCGTCCAAGGCCGCTGAGGCCAAGGCCAGGGAAGCCGCTGGCGAGGAGCTGCCGCCGTACAACCCGGCTGAGTACACTGCCGGCGAGGGATACGTGCAGGGCAGCGCGAGCTCCAGCAAGGGAGGAGGCAGAATTGTCCTTGTGGACGAGGAAGATGGCAGTGTCATCGGCGAGCTTGGCGACGGCTATCAGCTCATCGAGGATGGTGCTGTTCGGCCAGGTTCAAAAGGTACGCTTCCTTCCAAGACCACTCTTCTTGATGAAAAGCTGCTGAAAATTATCAGACCCCGTCGAAATTGCCCTGCCGGCAAATGAAAACCAAGCCATCGCCGTCGAGCCCATGCTCGTCGAGGACGAGATGCACCCGGCCTACAAAAAGTCGACCATTGTCAACACAGCCTCCAGAGCATCGCGCTTCCTCATCACAACGTCCGACTACGTCTCCAAGACGCTGCAGTCCCAGGCCGAGGGCTTCACCAAGAACACGCAGCCCGTCGCCAAGCCTGTGACGTTCAACCCAACCACGCACGCGCACATCCGCCGCATCAACCAGTTCTCCACCAAGGCGGCTGGACTCTCGGCCGCGACAATCGGTTCCGTCACCAAGGTCGCGCAGAACTTTGGCGCTCACGTTACCAAGCGCAAAGACGGCAAAGCCAGAGGCTATGACAAGGACGGTAACATCGTTGAGAGCTACAAGCCAGGTGTTTTGAACAAGAGCCTAATGGCGTTCAACACTGTCGTGGACGGCATGGAGCAAGCGGGCCGGTCGCTGCTCACCAGCACTTCGTCGAGCATGACGACGGTCGTCGGTCACCGCTGGGGCCCCGAGGCTGCCGAGGTGTCGAGAAATCTGGGCGGTGGCGTCAAGAATGTTGGTCTCGTCTACATTGATGTCACGGGCGTGTCGCGGCGCGCGATCCTGAAGGGCGTGGCGAAGGGCATGGTGGTGGGCAAGGTCAAGGGCGGCGGCCAGGTTGTCGTTGGCACCGATGACGGCGCCGCGGCTTCGGGGGGCAATGGTAATGGCAAGGAGGCTCAGGGCATGCATGATGCGCCGAGCACCGCCAGCGGATATGATCCTAGCGGGAAGAAGCCGGCGTCGTAGATGGGAAGACTGAGGAATTACGAACATGACGAAAGACCCTTATGGGGAACATAGGTTTGGAAACTCATGTTGGTGTTGAAGTAAATAGAAGCGTTCCACCGTCTATTACAAAATCCGTCATCTGTTTGAGGAATGTAGAGTGCAGTGATATTTGCAAAGGTAGTCGTTGGGACATCGTTGACCCCTTGTTGCTATCAACGCGATTTGCCTCACAGCAGCTGCAAATTAGTTCAATGAAACGTAAATGGCTATTGCGTGCGTACTCAGAGTATCATGCAAAACCTACTGATCAGAAGATGCCATCGGCATCGAAGAGTGCAGGTGAAGCGCTGGAATCATGGATGCAGAGTGGTCACGTGTTGGCGCGAAACGCCGTCGCGCGTCGCGAACCTGAACACCCCGCCAGATGCCCAGAACTTCGAACGTCATTGCAATTGCGACAAGGTGTCGCTGGGCTATGTTGCGACCAAAGAATAGCCTGGCAGGCAGCATCTGCGCTTTCGCGAGCTAGAGCGCAGCTTCAACTTCAACGACCAAAGCAGCGAACACCGAAACGCGACCGTGTGCCGACGAGACTCTCCCCTACCGAAGCTTGCCGTCTGGGAGCTGGTGTCTGGCACTCATGTGTCGGTTCGAGCTTCTCGGCGTCATAATCCTCATGATCCAAGCAATTGGCGACAGAATCAGGCCAAGCAAGGCGCAGAACAAGTAAGAGGTCTGGCTTGAGTCTTTCGACCACTTTCTAATCAGGTGCAGACACCTCTCGACCCAGCCATGCTCCACGAAATCCTCCTCTCCCTATCGGGACACCCATCCCCTCTCCTCCAATCGTCCAATCCCCAATCACACGCTTTCGCCGGCATCACTCCCCCCGAGCGTCAGCTGCTAGCCTCCGCTGCGCATCTCAGCGACATCCACATCAAGCTCATCAAGCACACATCACAGATATCGGCCTCCCACCCGTCCACGATATGCCGCGCTGTCGCCACGACCATACACTCGGTGCACCTGTCAGCTTTTCAGCGAAAAATACTCGAAGTGGAGCGGAGCATACTCAAGGATGACCCGGCGTTGGTTGGCGCGTACAACATCGTGCCACTGACGGCCGTCATGGGCGAATTTCAACCGTGGACTCGGCAGATGGACTGGCTGTGGGAGACGGTGCGCTTTATAATGACGCCGGAGAAGAGTGCTGCGGCGTGCCAGGGTGCGAGTTTGATTGATCGGCTGAGGTCTGAGCTGCAGAGCGGCTATCAGGATGTGGCAGAGACGGCGCTTAGCTTAGTGACGGCGGCGGAAACTGCATGGTTGAAGCAGGTGTCAGCCTGGGTTCTCTACGGGCGACTACCAAGCTTCGGCGGGGGCGACTTCTTTGTCCAGGAATCGGAAGCAACCGAAGAGGTATCCGGGACTTCATTTCCTACTCTTTTCTGTCAAAGGCTGACTGATAAGCAGGATTTCACCTGTGTGCCGGACCGGCTGCCATCATTTGTCACGCCAGCCGCGGCGTCGTCAATGCTTTTCATTGGCAAGTCACTGAATCATGTTCGAGTGATGGGCAACATCGTGTCCGGCGTCGGAGGGATGCATCATATTTCATCGAAGCTCCAGGAGCTGGGGAGTTTGACCTTCCCCCTGAACAGCGCGAGCTTCGCGCGGACAGTCACGTCTATTCGCTTGTCCCTCTCCGAAAACACCTTGCAAAAATTGTTGCCGGTGGAAAATGTTGCTGGCATACTTCAGTTGCTGCGCGAATTCTTTTTGCTCGGCCGTGGAGAGTTTGCCCTGGCTTTGACGCAGGAGGCAGATGAAAAGATACGAAGTCGTTGGCGGAGGGCTGACAACCTCGCCCACGAAAAGGACGACGGCATAAAGAACGTGACGGTCAAGGATGGAGAAGTCGCTGCGGTCCTAAACAGGACGTGGGGCGTCCTGGCTTCGATGCAGGGGCAGCATGCCGACGAGGACGAGCAGCTGGAACTGGCTCGCGACCTGTTACAGCTGCAGTTGACCAAATCCAGGCCCCCGATACCAATGAACGGTGATCAGGGTCTGACTTCAGAGGCCGCCAAGCTCTTGGAGACGACGCCGTTCCGAACTCTGCTCTTCTCAGTGCCGGCAATGCTCTTTATGGAGCTTCCGCCGCCTTTGGACATGGTCATTTCGCCATCTGACCTTCAAGTCTATTCTTGCATCAACTCCTATTTGCTCTCTCTGCGCCGGGCCCATATTCGACTGACGAATTTGTGGAAAACGACCTCGCTGAGGCGACAACACCCGGCTCCACGAGGGGCGGGAGAGCACGCTGTTCTTCTTCGGCATCGGTGGTCAGCGCGGTCTTCTGCAATGCGAAGCTCGTGGACAACGGCTAGTGCCGCTATCTTTTTCCTCGGTGAGACGGAGGCCTACCTCCAGACGGAGATTGTTGAGGGCATGTGGGAGACATTTAGTTCTTGGCTCACAGGTAAAGACGTGTCAGGCGTTCAGCGAGAAAGGGGTCACATCCCGTGCGCGACGCCGGCACAATATTTAACGACTCAAGATGGCATGAACGGTGAGGACGAGGACGAGGACCTCTTCATGCATGAGTGGAATTCTACGGCTCAGACCACAGGAGAGACGGGCTACAAGCACCCTGCACATGATCCTCAGACCCTTTCTATTGCTCACCGTCTCTACCTGCGCACGCTGGTTCAGCGACTGCTCCTCACTCAACCCAACTTCACCGAACCACTTTATGCGCTTCTCGTACACATCGACCACCTTATCTCGCACATCCAACGATTGCACTCCATCTTTACTTCGATTGATCTTGAGACAGATTCCGGGGTGGTTGACGCCTTCGTGGATCTGGAGCGCGAGGAACGCGAGGTGATGGCTCTGCTGCGCGGAGTAGAAAGCAAGGTTAGACAGGGTATTGAAGACGTGGTGGATGCCCTTCGAACGCTTGAAAGCGATGCGGACTTTTTAGCGGAGTGGGAGGCCGATGTAGCCCTGGCTGGCGACTACGAGTCGAATGCGGTAGGCCAAGCATACATACCGGGGAGGATAGGTGGTGTGAACCGGCTGCTGATGAAGCTGGACTTCGGGAGCTGGCTTGGAAGCAGGCATGGGACTTGGGAGCGGGATGAGTGATGAACATATGCGCATTGCACGGAGTTATGAGCTTGTCTCGGAATCTTGCAGCTTGCAGCACGGAGCCACGGCGCTAGAATTGTGGGCATGTAGTATGCGAGCTGAATTGTACGCAATTATCTCATTTTCCCCCCTTCATCGCCAGTGTCATTATGCTGTAGTGAAATCCATGCCAGAGCACTGGATGATTATCTCAACGCCGTATGCTCCACGCAATGCCATTGCTGTCACTCCCTCGGTGCCCTTACAATTTTACAAAAATATGGAGAATATTTATGGTGACCTCCCTTAACAAAGGAGAGAAAACAGGACCAAGATGCGCCCAAAAGCAAGTCTGTTTGTCATGGTTCATTAAGGTGAGCGGTATGGTGCTTAGTAGTAATATCTGTCGTAATAGATGCATCGCTTTAATATATGGCGACTGTGCGCCCGAGCCGCAGCGGACTGTGAGAGTGCTGTGTAGACGGTCGTCGGGAGAAAAAACCACGGACGCCGGTCTTGGGTTGGTCGCCGTCCGTGTCACTGGCGCCGATGTGGGTCCGGTTCCGGAGGAGTGGGGCCGACTTCTTGGTCTGCCATCGCTCCCTGATGCAGTCGTCGACAAGTGCCATGAGGCCTGTGGCGACAATGACGCTACGTGCCCAGTCAGTATCATCATCACGAGCGCAAAAGGTGAAGGGGGACTTACTCGGCCACGTCCGTCATGGCCTCGACGACGGACTCGTCACTGATCCACATGTAACACGGGGGGATCCAGCCCCCGGCGCGCTCCTCGGCCTCGATCTGATTCGGACTGCGCACCTCGGGCACAATGTGTGCCACGGCATCGGATTCACCGTTGCGCACGAGGTGAAAGGAGACGGTGCCGAGGGCCTTGTCGACGGCACGTTGCCAGGCATAGTTGCGTCCCCACCACTCGAACTCGTAGCGCTTGCCATGATGGCGGCGGCTGACGTCGACGCGCGCATAGTTGCTGAACTCGAGCTTGATGGTGCCGGTGGGCACGAGCAACGATGGCTGCGGCGTTGGCTTCATGAATAGCGAGTTGCTTGACGAGGCGGTCGAGCCGCGGCGGCTCAAGGACGAGGACAGCGCGGCGGAATTGGCGGACGCCGTACTGCCGCCGCCGCCGGTGGAGGGCAAGCGACGACACATGGACGAAGAGGAGCGGGGAGACGATGACGCCGTGGAGCGGCGGAAAGGCGTCTTGACGGAGCGCAAAGCCGCTGACATGGACCGCGTGAAGCCTTCCGTGGCGGCGGTGGCGCCAGAGGGCGCGGCGTAAGCTCGCTTGGAGAAGCAGACCTCGCGGCCAGAGTCGCGGCAGTAGCGGCGCAAAGAGAAATCGCGGCGTGCGAGGTTGTGCATGCGGAGGTGAAAGAGCTGCACGGTCGCCGCTCTCCGGGCTCGGCCGAGCACGTCCCCGTCGGCGGTGCCGGGGGCGACGACCATCTCGACGCGCAGATTCATGTTGCCGTCGGCGGTGGAATCGTCGTGCCGCACGGACAGACGGTTCATGGAGGGGAAGAGGCGGGCGAAGGTGTAAGGGTCCGAGGGCCGGAGAGCCGGGTCGGCGGTGGCTGCGTGGTAGGCATGGTACGGGGGAAGCGCGGAGGGGATGGATGCGTCGCCGGGAGCGGGGAGGCGGATGGCGTGGGGGTCGGTGGCCTCGTCATCGTCAGAGTCGACGAGAGGGTTGTCCGAGTCGGGGTCGGAGAGGAGAGAGTCGTAGGTGTCGACGGAGGAGACGGACGCTGAGAGTGAGGGGGGGAAGTAGGTGATGGTTGGGGGTTGGTCGTCTTCTTCTTCCCCCTCTCTTTGCTCGCGTTCTCGACGTTGCCGCCGTTGTTGGCGACTACTTGGCTGTGTTGCGGCGGCGGGCTTGGTGGAGCTGCTCGAGGTGAGCGCCGTCGAGAGGTATTGATAGGACTCGGCCGATGAAGATGATGCTGGTGGGTTGGAGGAGGATGAGCACGAAGAGGCCATTGAGGCTTGAATCTCTACAATGGGCGTACTTTGCTCCTCGGGGTGCTGTCCGTGCATGTGTGCCGCCGTGTTGCGATGGTATAAGTAAAGGGGCAGAGGGAGGTACTGTGGTAACTCTCGTGACGAGATGCTACACCTGAAGGTGACCACAATATGTATAAAAGAAACTCTATGTTGGGGAAATTATCCACAAGGTCCGGACAGCAGGACCGGGGAACCGGCAGGCCTTTTGTACAGCGGGCCCATCGACAACGCGCACGCAGGGGAGCAAAGAGCGAGAAGGAAGCGGCGCTCGCACCGGCAGGGTTGCGATGTAGCTGCATCGTACAACACCAGCGACGCCGCGCAGGCGAAACAGCGAGCGGAAGGGCCCGATGGAGCGACCATAAGCCTGAAGCTGCACCCCGAGGCCCGCCCTGCCGATCCTGTGGGCAGACAGATTGGGTGACCCCCCTGGCAACGGAGCCTCGGACGAGTCGTTGGCTGCGGAGCATGCAGGATTTCAAACGGTTTTACCATCTCGACAGTGCACCCGGCCCATGGCGTTACTGGTTGGACGGGTGCGGTCGGGGCTGCAGACGCAGTGCCTGGGCGACCTGGGGTGCTTCTGAAATGGGCCGACGAGGGACGAGGGCGCGCGAGGCGAGGCGCCTGGGGACTGGGGAGCTGGACTCACGATGCGGAGGGCGCTGCCAGTGAGGCGTCTCGGCTTGGGCCGCACCGGCCGCTAACGCGAGCCTTTCGGCAAGCGTGAGAGGCCAGAGATTCCGTCTGCCTGTCTGGTCGTGCAGGTGATTCATCGAGGCGTCTGGCGCACAGCGGCGTCTGCTGATTCCCAACGCCATGGCATGATCCTCTGTGCGGGAGCATGCCACCAACCAATTCGATTTGCGATGATCGAGTCGATTCTTGCTTAGATGGACCACGCTGTTGGGCCCCATGGCACACGCACACGCACACGCACACGCACTGCTCCGTGTTTTCCCTAAGGCCTGTTGCTTGCGCTGCCCGAGGCGCTTACATGCACTGCTTACAGCAGTAACAGGCCCAGCTCCGCGGCATGTCCGGCTGCGAGAGAGCAGAGCGCGACGATGCCATTTGTGCAAACATCTGGCAATGATTCCTATTCTTCTCCTTTCCATTGACGGAGCTGGACGCACGGGTTACGTTTTCAATAGTTACTCGGAAGTAAGGGAGTACAGATCACGACTCGGGGCCGGCAGCGTCCGAGGCGGGACCTATTCGGAGTGCGGCGGAGTCAAGCTGGATGGTGCAGACGCCGCAGCGGCTAAGCGTCATCGTTTCGCACTACCCAGAAGCAGGACTCGACTCCGCGGTGGCACCACGGCGCCTCGGCCGACTCACGGCAGTCCGTACGCCCGTCTCAGACATCTGCTGGAAGATGACGGAAACGGGTCGCTTGCTGCGCTGCCAAGGCTTGCATGAGAAACACCCCCAGTCTAGACTTCGGCAGAAGAGCATGACGTCGCTTGGATGGAGGGTGGTTTGCCAGTCAAATCGATCGGCTTGATGGCGCGGCGGAAACGAGAGATAAGGGACCGAGATGCTGCTCGGCTTGGTAGTGCTGCTGGTGACGTGCTGTGTCTCGTTGCTGCCCGACGGATTCGTCTCGGATCGGCCCGAGCTTCTGGAAGTTATCCTGCTGTTCTACCTCGCTGCCCAAGCCAAGGCCCTAGCCTCCAACGGTCATTTCTTAGTGCCTCTCTGCCTGTGCGTGTCAACGACTACCAGTTGCGGCGAGATGAGCGGGCATCACCGCAGCTTGGTCGCATGTTGCTGCCCTGCCGTAGCATCGCTTAAGCATCACTTTCACTTGCATCGACGCCGACGCGACGTGAAGCGCCAGTCACGAAGCTTCGCATTGCGACGGGAGAAAAGAACTGCCATTCTGGGACGCCAGGGCTGTGAGCATGATGCGAGGCGTGGGTGGTGATGGAAACCTAACCTTGGACTCACCTAGGTTCACTATCCATAGTAAATGACAAGTCGACTCACCTATCGAGAGAACAATTTGCATCAAACAACAAGCCCTCCGCCGCCAAGCACCCCCCGTGATTCACCAAACACCTCGATCACGAAAGTACAAGCAGCATCCACAGCCAAACGATCCATGAACCCGCACGCCCTGACCATCCCATCTCCCAGCTATCTCGTGTTGTAATTACAAAGCCACCCAATCAAGACGCCGCGTCCATCCCACCCCGCAGCGTGTCAGTCGCCCATTCGCGCGATTCCTCGGCCTGCGAGCTCGCTGCTCGCCTCCTCACACCCGCGAGACGGGCCGCTTACACCCGCTGGCGCTGTCGAGGCGTGAGGGCCTACCGGGCCGCATAAGACGCTAAATGGCGTGGATTCGGCGCGCTTACGTAGTGTACGCGCATAGGGGGGACGATATGTTGAGCATGGCAGTGGCGCTTTGAATACGTAGGCGGGTATATCTACTCCTTATTAATTTGCGAAGAAGCCCCAGCTTTTGTTGCGGCGCATTGGGCGACGGAGAGCCTCGCAGAGGGTGGGAAGTTGGGTCAGCGGTGATATGATCATTACCAGCTGGGATGATGAAGGCTTGGCACGACGCGCCAAGACTTCCACATGCGGAAATTTGGAGATAGATTTAAAAGGTGCCGGGCTGCTTTCCAGATTCGTTGACTACTTGTCTAGCAGTAGCCTGAGTCGACGCATGCATCCAAGGACGACGGACGTTACAATGACATACGAAAAAGGCGATTGGAATCAAAGTACATGGCTCCGTATAGGTCGATGCAATGGATTTGTTTACCTGTAGGGTATACTTTGTACGTACTGGTGATTTGACCTTGAATGTATCTGTGATGCTAAGAATAAGGAGCTAGGTGGCACGTCACTTTGGATGGCTATTGTAAACTTCTTAACATACTCATTCAGTTTCTCTAGTGAGTATTCAAAACGCAGCATTTCCTCACCAAGTCCGATGAAGCTGGTAGTAGTCTTAATCTTGGGCAAGTCGGCTATTAAGCAATATTATCCTTGCTCGGCGATTTACTAGACCAATAGAGCTCGAGACTTCTGTCTATAAAATTTTGTGGTTCGAGAGTTCTGAATCTAGTGAGACGGGTGGTGAGGCAGTCGAGGGAGGCGAGAGAGATACTTCGAGCTGTTGCTAAAATGCTTCGTATGATAGTCGGCTTTGTGTCTTCATGCAACTGCTCTGGGGTAAGGCCTTGCGAAGACTTGCGCACACGAGAATCATATCTCATGGTATCCTCTATGACCCGTTCTTGAAACTCGGAGAGGCTTCGGATGGGGAGCATCCCAGACCGGAGTAAAGCAATGATGTGGCAGATGACTCGGATGTGACCGCAAGTATATCCAGAATCCAAGACAGCTTCTGGAATCTCAACGGCGTAACTATCGGATGCGCGATATGCTGTAGGCGATGCTCTGAGAAGACTGTCAAGTGATGTGAGATCTGGAATGCGAGAAAGAATTTCGAGGAAGTCTTCGGTAGGTAAATGTTCTAGGTTGCCCTTTGCTTTGAGATTATCGATGGTCATATCTTCAAATCTGTTTTCGATAGACATGGCAGCCCCATTTGAAGGTAATATTACAGCAGCGCTTGGAACTGAGCGCGCGCTAAAAGAGTTTGCTCCCGATGAAATTTCCTGATGCTGATGGGAACGTGTTGGAGGTCGCATCATTACATGTAGCAAAACCGGCGTGGTGCTGCGCACAATGGTCATATAACTTGTACATCGACCAATCTGAGCCGGGGTAAGTCGTTACTCACCCACCGTCGTGGCTGGTGCGCTTGACTGTGCCTGGAATGCCCATCACATGTCCGGATATTGGCGGGAACGGCTGTGAGTTGGCTCTTTCAGACTGGGGCTTTTGGCCAAGGGTGGAGTGCGTGCATACTTGTTCCAAGAAAGGCAGCCCAGCTCATCAACGCTGTTCCCCACAGAGCCTTACGCCGCGCGATACGTCAAAGTCGTTGTCAACGATGCCTGGCTCCGTCCCCAGTGTCGGCTGTCCGCGGACTAAGGCATTCATTTTCCTTTGCACACATTGGTCCCGGCGGCCCCTCACTCTTCTCGAGACAAGGGGCCCAGAACAAGGTTAAGAAGCTCAGCAAAAACGCACGTACGGCTTGCCCTCGGCACTTGCGCCGCGCTCAAGAGACAAGCTCACCATGCACCCTGCTCATCAACAGCCTCTGCAAGTCCCCGAATGAATAGAGCGGCACTTCTAAGCAGCACACGCGCGTACTTCATAAGACGGCTTGCAAGTTAAAATGCACTATGCTATGATAGGTAGCTAGAGTCACACAACAAGCAGGCCGGGAACTCGGCAAATGGAACTGCGTACAAAGGGATTCTTAACACCGCTTGTACCACTTGACTGAACCTCAACACGCCCAGCCATGGGCCCAAGACTCAACTTCGGTCATCGCATCCGTTCTGCTGCTTCCCCAGCTCCACTAGGGCTGGCTATTCCACCCTACCCAGCTCCTCGGGACCACCCGCCAGATCTTGACCTCGCCGCTCCGCAAGTCGTCCAGCTTAAAGCTCTCCATCTTGACCTTCTTGCTCTCTCGCCCCTGCTCCCACGCCCGTACCTTCTTCTTCGTGCCGTCCCATTCCGCCACTACGGCAACGTGATCGGGTTTGCCAACTTCAGCTGAGTATTTTGCGTGCATCGGCCCGTGCTTTCCCTGAAACTTGGCATTGCGAATGGATATGATGTCTCCGGGCCGGATGACATCGTTTTGCTGCGTCGACGCGTTTGCCATGTTGGCGTACACCAAGGCACCATATGAGCGCGTTCCAACGGGCCAGAGCGCGTCTTTCAGCGGCCGCAACAGATCCAATACCAGTCCCTGAGGTGAGCCATCTGCCACGACCGTGTCCTTTCGGGACGTGGCCGCTTCTGAGATTTGACGTCCGAATCGCTCGTAAAACTCTTCCATCTGGTCCTGACGCAGGGCTCGCGGCGGCGACTCGTGGCGCTGCGCCAGCTCCACGTCCGACGGGTCATATGGGTCGTAGTGCACCGAGATTATTGTCTGTGAGTAGTCCTGGAACAGCACAAACACCTCTCGACTAATGACCGTCTTGGATCCTTGGTTCGTCGACGTCGACTCCTCGCACTCGAAGTGAATGTCTTTCCGTCCTTGCAGCACAGGAGGCACTTGATTGGCTTGTTTCCACCACCCGCTCTGAACGGCAAGATCAATGTCATTGGCAATGAAGCCAGACTCCATTGATGGGCGGTGCAAATCGACCGATCTTCGATTGCTTGTGCTCGACCTCGGAACGTCCAGTGACTGCCTGGCACGGCCGACGGGAGCAGCTGGCGGCGCTCTTCGGTCTGGCGGTGACATGGAAGGTGACGGGCCCGGGAAGTACGCCTCCTCCTCGATCTTGGGCGTTTTCCGGTTGTACGCCGCTGCTGGCGGCGAGGCGTAGTTGTAAGGGTCATACTCCTCGTCGTTCTGCGCTGCCGGCGCCTCCTTGGCAGGGGGCGGCGGAGGAGGGGCAGCTCGAGGAACATCGGTCGATCGTCGTCTGCTGCTTTCGCCAGGCGGCGGCTGAGTAGGGATGGGCGGTGGCACAGCCCTCGGAGCAGGAGCCGCAGGAATGGGAGGTGGCAGGTTCGGCGGTGTGTTAGCGATGGGCGACTGAAGTGTGTTGTCTTCCAGGCTAGAATCCCTGGCATGCGACTTCAGCGCATCCTTGTGAGGAACAGAGGATGCGATATCGGTGTCGTAGTCTCCTTCGTACTCTGTGACCTCTTCGTCGTCTTCTTCGCCGGCTTGATGCGGTCTTGACGGCAAGGCCGGCGTGGAGGGGATGTCTGCCGTGGACTGCCGACTCAAGCTCCCCGGAGGCGGAGGCGGTGGTGGACGGCCTTGGGCTGGGGGAGGAGCAGGCGCTGACCCCGGGATTGGAGGTGGGGGCCGACTTGTGCGTTTGTTGGCAGAGGTATGGACGCTGGCTGGTGAGGTTTCCACCGGAGACAGGGGTGGCGATCTTGTCGGCAAGCCAGATGATTGCACTGGCTGCGGCGGCATGGGAGGCGATCGAACAGCTGTCGTCACTTGGGAAAGTTCTCTTTCTCGCGCTGCCGTGGAGAGCTCATCGTCAGATTCGGATCCATCCGTCGGCGTCGTGATATTAGCCGGGGGAGGCGGGGGAGGCGGCCGAGCTGCAATATGGTTGAGTTTGAGAAGTTGAGATGCCATCAGGTGTCCACTTACCCTCTGATGGGACGGGAGGAGGAGCGGGTCGGCCGCTTGGTACAGGAGGCGGACCGCTGATATCTCGCCGAGGTGCTGCGTCACGATTAGCAGGCCATGCAGTTTGTTCGCTCGCTCCAGACATACCCTTAGGTTCGGCGATCGGGGCCGGCGTAGTGGCTTCCTCTTCTTCCTCTTCACCTTGGTCCCCATCGTCAGCTGGTCGTGTTGGCAAGGGAGGTGGCGCTGGTCTCGACGGACGAGCGTGCTCCTCCTCTTCCACATGCGCAGGCTCCTGGTGCAATTTGAGATTTCCTAGGAAAGGCATGGCCATGGGTGTCGGGATCGGGGGAGCTGCTCGAGAAACAGGACTCGATGGCTCCTCCTCGTCTCCAATCGTGGGCTCCGTCTTCGGAGCCTTCTTCTTCGATGATGCGGCAGTAGGCGGCGGAGGGGCTCCGAACATGCCATGGAAGCCCATGCCCCCGCTCATCTTTGCCATTCTCGCTCGAAGTTCTTCCTTGCGCTTGACTTCAGGATCAACGTCCTCTTCCTCATCCTCCTCCTCCTCCTCCTCCTCCTCCTCTGCTTCGACTCCTTCTGCAAGTTCTTCATCCTCGCCCTCGTTACCGGCGGCAGCTGTAGTCGTGGAGGCGGTGCCCACTCGAGAAACACGGCGTGCCATGCCGTCGCTGTCATCGCGCTCTGTGGTGTCGTCCTGCCCCTCCGTTGTGTCGCCGGCGCCAGACATATCAGCTTCGTTGCCGTCGTGGACAGACTCGACCGTATGTCCCTTGGAGGATCTGCGTCGTGGTGGGAGAGGGGCTCGGGCCGAGTGAGTCTCGTCGATGGACGTTCTCGTACCCGTGTCCCCGGTGTCTTTTCGCTCAAGAGGGGACAGAGGCTCCTCGGCAGCTTCGGCAGCCGCCTCCGCAGGCTCAGCTCGCTTCTTCGGGGGCGGAGGTCGCTTGGGCTTTTCCTTTTTAGCCGCGGCATCGGCATGGCGCTGGGCCTGTTCCATCTGCTGTTTCTGGAGCAGAGCGATGCGCTCTTTCAAGCTGGTCGGCTTGGGCTGATCATCATCCCCGACGTCCAGTTGTTGCTCTGCCGGGACGAGCCCGGCCCTTTCCGCTTGTCCCAAATTCTCGGCCTCTTTCTCCTTGATTTCGGGATCCTCCTCCCGTCGATATACATTGGCCGCGGGCGCCTCGCGCGGCGGAGGCACGTAAGCATTGCGGCTCGGGGGAGGGGCAACGAAGGGTTTCTTGATGAAGCCAGTGCCGCCTCCGCTTCCGCTCAGACCACTGGGCTTGAAAGGGGCCACAGGCGGGGCGGCGGGCTTGTTGAACGCTGCGATGCGATCTCTGAAAGAGTTGCTCGCGGGCTTCTCTGCCGCCGGGGGCGGGGCGGCGGGCTTCGCCTTCGGAGGTGACGATGGGATAGGGACAGGAGCTGCGGCAGTGTGCTCGGCTGCTTTCGCTGCAGCAGGAGATGCCGGGGTTGGCACGGGCTCAGAACGTTGGGATGGAGCTGGAGGAGGGACAGCCCTCTGCAAGGGTTCGTCGACCTCTTCAGTCTCGGGCTCGGCGTGCTTTGTGGGAGCTGAGTCGTCTTGGGCCTGCAGCGGCGCAGGCGGGGCGGCTATTTCTCCTGGAGGAGGGTGTTGAGCAGCCTCAGGCTCCTTCTTGGTACGTGTCCTCGTGGGTCGCGGCGGCGCAGTCGGCTCAAACTTTTCGACAAAGTTGCGAGGGAAGATGCCCTCCCGTCTAGCACCGCTGTCATCGACGTATTCTCCGCTGTACCAGTCATCGTCTTCCTCCTCGGTGACGGTGATGATCTGGCCGATGGCAAAGTTCAGGTCGTCATCGTGGGGCGACGAGTATTCGTAGATGGCCTTGACGCGGAACGGGGCGGCCATGGCGGCGGCTGATCGCAGCGACACGACACAGACACAAATGGCCTGTGACACGTCTGCCGCGGCGAGATTAACAACCTTTTGTCTGCCGCTATGCGAGAGTCGTCCAGTCGCACGCGGTGGGGCGAGAGGGACGAAGCAAAGCGAGGCGAGGGGGAGGCCTTTGTTGAGGGCTTCGTCAGCCTGCAAGAAGCGGGGACCGTTGCGGGAGAATGCACAGGCGCCTCGGCTCGGGTCCGTCGAGTGTGCGTCGAGCGTGCGTCCAGCTCAGGATTAGATATGGGCGATGGGATGGGTGTGATGATGCAAAGCAGGCCAAGTCCAGGGACTCGCGGACAAGATGTGGCCAACGCGGAGGCGAGATGGTCAGGCGAAGCAGGAGGCGGCTGTGAGGCGTAGCGTCGCGGGATCGACAGCTTGAGAGGTCGAGCGTGTGGTTGAGTGGGACCGTGGGACAACGTGGTGTCGACGTCAGCGGGTGAGCAATGACGGTTAGAAAGGCTGGGGAGCTGTTGTTAGCCTCGGAGGCGCGGATAGCGAACGGCAGCCTCAGCGCTGAGGTGCCGCGGGCAGGCCAACATGCACGGCTCAGACGGAGGCGGCTTCCATCAATGTCACGATCGCGCATTAGAGTCGAGAGTATCAGAGCATTGACCTCAAAGCTAGGCAGTCGTTGCCAGGACTTTGACTGACTCTGCCTGCAGCTTGAGACGCTCTGGTGAAACTCGAGCTCATCCATGCGCCCTGCTACCTCACCGACCGAACAGCTCACAGCCACAAAAGCTCCCCCCAGCGCTCCCCTAGCGGTCCTGCAGCGGTTAGAGGCCCCCGTCGTGACCACCGCCACAACGCCCAATCACGGGCAATCACCCCGCTAAAAGACCCTGGTGCCAGCAGCCGATTTGTGGCAAGCTGGAGGGTCATGCTCGCAACGCCAACCCTGCTGCAGCAACACAACTTCACCACCGCTGCTCCGGGACCGCACGCAGCGCTGTCCCATTCGCGGTAAAGGCCTCTATCAACATGTCCCTGGAGATGGACGACGAGCAGCAAGGTCCTCTCAAACAACACAAGCCGCCTCAGACCGCGTCTCCTACGGCCGACGCGCGAGAGGTGGCCATCCACCACGCCAAGCTGCTGCAGCATCGGAAAGACCTCGAGAACTCGATCCTCGACAGCCTTATTTTGCTATCCGAGTACCCCCTCGTCCGGGGCTCCGAGTATTCGGCGGCATCGCCCGCGCCCTCCGATGTTGCCGGCTTCAAGGAGCACGTGCGACTATTCCAGCCATCCGACTACTCGGATCTGCTCGAGGAGCGACATGTCAACGGCCTCTGCGGCTATACGCTCTGTCCAAACCCTCACCGGGACCTTGGCCCCGGAGGAGAGTGGAAAATCACCGCCACTGGTATTTTTAAGCGCAAGGATCTCGAGATGTGGTGCTCCGCTCGATGCGCCAAGCGAGCCCTCTTTGTCAAGGTGCAGCTTGTCGAGACAGCTGCCTGGGAGAGGGTCGGCATCCCAGAGATTCAAATTGATCTCCTTGACGAAGAAGGCAAGTCCACGGAAAGCGAACAAGATCGCACCGCTCGCAAGCTTGGAGAGATGACACTCGAGGAGCAGCGACAAGCTGCTCACAATGCAGCCGCGCTTGCTCTCGAGCGAGGTGACTCAAGCTCAGTGCCAAGCCGGGACAAGGTCCACATTACTCTCAAGGAGAAGGATGCGCCCGCTCCCAACCCAGAGGTTGCTATACCTGATGTTGCAGATGGTCATCTACTCGTCGAAGGGCATAGAAGCCAGCTCCCCTTCCGACCTAAGCGGCAGGATTAAGCCTGTGGCAATCTACGTGGATCAAAAGTTTGGGTTTCGGCGTTTGGTGGAATTGGCTTTCATTCAAGGCGGCATTCTAGCGGCTGGGGATTCGAATGAAAGGGGATGCAATGATACCCGAGGAAGGCAGAGCCAGATAGCCAAATAGGCGTTTCGTGTCTGCCAATAGGCCAAAACATACTTGTCAACTGCCAGGCAGCGCACATCCAGGAAACCCCGAATCGAGTGACAGTCACGGACGGAACGGAACCGTTGTCTTGGCAATCAAGCGTCATCTCCAGACAAGTCTGAAGAATCGGCGACACCTTGTGGGGAAGGAAGATCTTTCTTTGAGATCTATGCACTCACTACCGTCCAGAGACGCCAAGTAGCAAAAACCCTGTAAAATGCCTGAAACCCAACAACCCACAAACAATCGCTTAGTTTTTTTAGTCGCGACGGGGACGGTCGCCACCGAATCTTCGGCCACCGCGCTCAACGACCTGGGTCTGAGAGACGGCAACGACGTTGACGGGGATGGAGTCGAACTGGGGAGCACGTTAGCAGGCCGTCGCGGCTCGGCAAGCATTCGATCGAGGGGAGCACGTACGCCGAGGTGCTTGAGCAGGTCCTTGGTCTCGCCATCCACATCCAGCTGGCCGCTCTCGGAGTTCTGGGTGAAGTCCAGAGCAGAGACCTCGGGGACGTACTGGTCCTTGCGCTCACGCTCCTCCTCCTGCAGCTTGAAGGAGATGCCGCGGACGGGTCCTCGCTGAATACGCTTCATGAGATGCGTGGTGTAGCCGGCAATCTGTTTGTTCTTCCAGTCAGTGGATTGGCCATTTTCGACTCGGAAGTTGGACTCGTTCGGGGCGCATGCTGACCTTGTTGCGGAGGCGCTTGGAGGCAATGATGGCAATCTCATCGCAGATGCGCTTGTTGGTCTCGAAGTCGAGGGTGAGCTTGGGGTAGTACCGCTCAATGATGACCTTGGCGGACTTCTTGACGGTCTTGGTACGAACGCGACCCATTTTGGCGGTGTTGGGCTGGTGGTTGTCGGTGGGTGATGGGTGTTGCAAGAGTCGTTCGTGAAATCCGGACAGCCAGAAAATTGGTGGTGGTTTGCACAATAGTGGGGAGTTTGGTAGTTAGGGCTTGCCAAAAATCGAGCACGCGACTAGTCACATGATTGCATTATGTGGGGCTTGGCGTGGAGAGATCGCAAGACGAGTGCTTTGGTGCATTACCTAATCGAGCTTTTGGGGGGCTCGTAGGCGCACAGCAGACACACGGTGTCGCCGTGTGGCAGGCACACAGCCTAACCGTGCGAATACTAGCTCCTTGTATATGTGAAGAACTCATATAGCGAGGAGTGCTGTGCTTGCAATGAATCTTAAGGTAAGGTTGCGAATTGATCCATTTCTGGGTTGGTTCTACTTGTACAGATGTGGTCTTGGTACATAAATGCGGCAACGGGCCGTCGATACACAACGCTTTACAAAGTAACTGCCTCCCTGCGGCTTAATGACAAGGGACTTTGAACTGCTCCACGCCCCTCAAGCCTTCGGCGCATTGTCAAGAATCTCGTCGGCGACTCGCTCCATCCGCCGCTCATCGGTCTTCCTGGCAGTCTTCTGGGTTGGCTGGCTGGACGCAACGCGCTTTGTCGACCCACTGTGGTAAATGTGAGATAGGCCTTTGCTCTCCTTTGCAATGACCTGCGCCTCGGGATGCGTTTCCCGCAACTGCAGCACGACCTTTCCGCTGGGGTCAACGCTGGCGGTCTGTGGCTCGACGTAGGCCTTGGCGCCGCCGAAAGTCGTCGTGTCCAGGTGCATGATGCCGTTCAGCATGGTCTTGTTGGCCGCGGTTCGACCTCTGCCGTGCCTGATGTTGAACTCGTTGTCGCCAGGTGGCGCATCCGCGACGAAACCGCCGACACCGAGCTTGGCTGGCGACGGACCAACCCGGGGGTACACCACTCGGGCCAGTGCCGGCGTTCGCTTCGCTTGAGGTCCGTAGACGGGATGGTTCTCCATGAAGGAGTTGGTCCGCAGGTAGCTGATACCGGCAGATGGGTGGCTCGGGGGAGGTCCGGATTTGCCGTATGGGCTCTCTGGAGCGGAGTTGTCCTGGCTCGACCAAATTGACTGAATGAAGCCGACCGGTTGGCCCAGCGGCGCCAGATCCAGGAACTTGGAGACAAGGGAGTATAGCGTGACGCGATCGTTTCGCAGCGAACGCAAGTACTCAGTGAACTGCTCCTCCGTGATATCTCGGGCATTCGTCTTTCTCGGCGCGGGCTTCCCCCGCTCCAAGGCAAGGTTGTTTTGGCGAGTTGTGATGTCCTCGGCGAGCTTTTCCTTGAGCAGCATTCGGAATTGGGCACGCTTCGGCCGTACTTTCTTGTCGATGTATTCGATGAAATCGCCCTCCGTCATTCTGGCCAACCACGGGCCCTGAAACTTCCACCGCCGATCGTCTCCCCGGCCGCGATCAAAGTCGGTAAAGTCCATGTCCTCCTCGAACACGGACTTGAACCAGAGATCGGACCTTGAGGAGCTCTTGCGATCGCTGTTTCGGGGGACGGACAGCGCAACCCGCAGCTCCTGGAACTTCTCCAGCGACAGGGAATGGTCTGCAGCAGACGCGAAGTCGGTCACGTTTTCAATCGAGTCGACCTGCTTGATGCGAATCAGGGGCGTTGATGTGGCCATGGTCGACTTGAGAGGGAAAGGACGCTTATATCCCCAATCGCCCTTTTCGCGCGATGACAAAGGCGAGGTGATCGACTGATGCTGGGGGTATTGCCTTGTCATCGTGTTCGACTTGTGATCGCCGATATGGAGGTTCGTGGACTGCGGCTCAGGAAGGGGCTTGGGGATAGAGAACATCCGCGACGTCCTCAACAAAGCCCCTCCCGGGGATATGGCGCGGCCGCCCATTGTGAGGATCACAGGGGTCGCGGAGGCTCAATGCCTGAAATCTGTCGTGTTGTTCACCAACAAGCTGCGTTTTGGCTTCGTCCTTGGGGAAGCAAATTTGAGAGCTCAGGATCAGCCGGCGATGAGCCGTTTCTGCTGCGACGTAGGTGCGGGCCCACTAAAACTTGCAGGCTCCCGACGCTCTGGGGCTGGAGACTCACCTAACCTAGACCTCAGTTGAGAGGCAGATTCAATCTCACGGGACCACCTTTGGTGCGAGAAAAGCCTAGAGTCGTGGGATTGGGCAGCCAGATAATGCTCAGTGTCAGGAAGATGGGTTCCAACATTTTGTCGTCCCCAGCCCTCACCTTTGAGCTTGTGGCTCGGTGTTCTGTGAGTCTGCTGCGTTCCTGAAACAACCCAGTGTGTATCCTGACATTTGCATCGTCTACCAGACAACGAGAGCCCGCGCCTCAAACCTGACTCTCCCCCATGGCCCAGTGCAGCTGCCCATGTTCATGCCTGTGGCTACCCAGGCATCTCTAAAGGGTATCACCCCACAGCAGCTTGAAGAGACGGGTTGTCGATTATGCCTGAACAATACGTATCACCTTGGGCTCAAGCCAGGTCAAGATGTGCTTGACGCGGTAGGGGGAGCACACAAGCTTCAAGGCTGGAACCACAACATACTCACAGATAGCGGAGGGTAAGTTGCACGAAGTCGACATGTAAGAGACCTACAGCTCACACCTGGCAGCTTTCAGATGGTCAGTCTGCTCAAGCTGGCTAAGATTACAGAGGAGGGCGTGCGGTTTCTCAGCCCACACGACGGATCTCCGATGCTGCTCACTCCTGAGCATTCTATCTCTCTTCAGAACACAATTGGCAGTGACATAATCATGCAACTCGACGATGTCCTGGTCACGACATCGCCAGACAAGGAGCGTATGCGTGAGGCCATGGAGCGGAGCGTGCGTTGGCTGGACAGGTGCATTGCCGCGCACAAGAACCCAAACAGCCAGAATCTGTTCTGCATCATTCAGGGTGGCTTGGATTTGGACATGCGGCGAGAGTGTGTCGCGGAGATGCTGGCCCGGAACACACCGGGGATCGCCATCGGAGGACTTAGTGGAGGAGAGGCAAAGGCCGACTACTGCCGCGTCGTCGCCGCGTGTACGGCCCTGCTGCCGGACCTCAAACCGCGGTATGTCATGGGTATCGGCTACCCTGAGGACCTGGTTGTCAGTGTTGCCCTGGGCGCCGACATGTTCGACTGCGTGTGGCCCACCAGAACAGCCAGGTTCGGCAATGCGGTCACGAAGCGAGGAGTCTTGAACATCCGAAACCTCAAGTACGCTAGCGACTTTGGGCCTATCGAGTCCGGTTGCGGCTGCATGTGCTGTAGGACAGGGGAAGGGGGAATGGGCATCACTCGCGCATTTGTCAACCATAACGCCTCCAAAGAGACTGTCGCGGCACACCTCCTCACGATTCACAACGTCTGGTATCAGCTTAACTTGATGCGGGAAGTGCGACAATCCATCATTGAGGATAGGTTCCCAGCGTACATCCGGGAGTTTTTCGCAGGCTTGTATGACAGCAAAACAAAATATCCGGACTGGGCGGTGGAGGCACTGAGAGGAGTCGGGTTAGACTTGATGTCGGAATAGGGGGCAATAGACAAAAGCCGGTCAAGGTATGGGCATAATGCTCGCTTCACATCAAGTCTTCGCTAGACAACGTAAATGTCTCAATGAAATCCATAACAACTATGCCGAACTCCCAGGAAATGTTTGCATCAGCTCTCTAATTTACAGAAGACAAAAAGCCGATGTCCATATTAGCTGCCCCTCACAACGCGACAACTACGGCGGCGGCGGCAACGAGTCCTGCGGCGGAGCCGACGCGCAAGTTCGGGGCAGCTGCGGTAGATGTTGGACCGGCCTTGGTGGTTGTCGGCGTGGTGTTACTGGCGGTATTTGTCGTGGTGATCGAATCGCTGTTGCCGGTCGTCTGCGCGTCTGTCGAGGTTGCAGTGGCCTCGGACGGACCCAACGTCGAGATTGCAGCGCAAGCATTGCTAAAGTTCTTGCAAAAACCGGCAAATGTTTTGGCAACTGCAACAAGTTAGAGCTAGAGAGTCATCCGCAATAGTCCAAGGGTACATACCGTCGTAGATGGATGACTCCCCACTGGACGAGGCCCAGTCTCGGCACGTTTTGGCGTATTTGTCCAAGCCATCTGTCCAGCTCATTTGTCCCTGAGCGGTGACGCAACTGACATTGTATTAGATAACACGGGCAAAAGCGTGTCTCATTTGAGGCTTACCAGTAGCAAGGGGCCTGTAGACCGTAGGGCTGGTCCTTGAACCCCGGCACATTTTTCGAGCAAGACAGATACAGACCGAGCATGGAGTTGCAAGCAGGGTTGATGGAGCTGAGGCTCGCAGAAGACGTCACGCCTGACGGGAGCAACCCAGAGGAAACACCGGTGATTGATACGTCTGGAGCTCCGCTTGCCGACTTAATGGTTGCGCCGCTCGTCGAGCTTGCGATAGCATTGCCAGAACACGCGCGGTTGTTCAAGTTGCAAGCAGAATACAAGCTGCCGTACGCTGTTGAGAAGTCAGGCGTCAATTTCGTCACATTCTAACGCAATATTACCAACCAGAGTATTGAACCGAGAGTGTCGGTGCCTGCTGCGCCAAATACTTTGAACAGGTCGCGTAGGCCCCGGCAATGAGAGAACCGCTATTGCAGCACGCGCACTGGGCGAGATCAGATAGAGCTGCGGTTGTCAAACCGCCAACGCCGCCGGCCAGGTTCGCGCAAGCTTGCAGCTTGTCGTCAATGGCGGAGCATATCTTGTAGGCTGGGTCCGTCGGATTGATCGCGGCAACAACGGCGACGTTGTCGAGCAAAGGAAGGGTCATGTGCTGGGCCGCGGCAACGCCGGCGATGGCCTCAAGGAGCACCGCGTTCTTCATCTCGAACACGGCTTCGTCTTAGTAGGTAGAAGGCTAGCAGCGGGCACGGATGGATTTGTCCCAAAGGTCCTTCCGACAGACACGGTCAACCGAGCGGCGCGAGGCCGAGGGCGGGCTGACAATTTATTGCTTGTCGTGCCTTCAGCCGATTCGGGCTGGGCCGCCTGCCTGCCGGCTGGGTCGGAGCTGGTGTGCCCATGAACATCGGTGTCGTGGAATCTGAAGATGACCAGGGTTGGCAGAATGCAACCACTCAGCCTTTGCTTCGTACTACCTATGTAGTTTAGGGCACAATTGGACGTCCTCTTGTGCATGCGGCTGAGCTGCCAAGGGAGCTTCGTGCAGCACTGGCGCCCGCACCCTGGCATAGGTCTGCGGCGTGACGGGGCGCCAGTGTGCCTTGAGGCGAACCGATATACGCGTCCTCGTAGGGTTATGAGAGCAATTGAGTGGCGGTGTGGTTTGCCACTTCAACCGAACTTTCTCTAGGCTACGGAGTGCAAAGTGAACAATTGAGCACGGAGCGTGCTTCGAGGTTTTACCGGGATCTCACGCCGAGACGTGGAAGGCATGATGAGCCGTTGCAGAAACAAAACCCCATGGTTCATCTGAATCGACGTCTGACGAGTTGTTAACAGGAGCGGGGAGAGTTGGGTCGTAGGTGGTGGCGGAGAGTGAAGATGGCATCGGGCATGCATCGCGACCCATGCGAAGCCGGCACCATATCGCATGACTGCTTCCTCGTAGAGCGAGTCTCTCGGGCGAGGGTCTGCGATCGCAGTGTATGTTTTCGGTGTATTTGACACTAACATTGACAAGCAACCTTCGAGATCAGCGCAGCCCGGAACACCGGGCAAGTGAGCGATGACTTCTGTTTGTCCCGCAGAGCCTCATGCGTCACGGGTGATGCTTGCCCACGCGCGTCGTTGCAGCCACCTGAGTCCACAAAGGCGTGGACAGGGTTCATGGCCCACCTGTCCAGCGCAAACGCCATGCCATCCCAGAGCTGCGGATGTTTGACGTTTAAAAAAACAACTTTGCTCGACATCTACGTTGAGGTTTGTATTTATGCCGAAAGAGGGGGAGTCGCGGGCCGGCCGCAGGTTGCTCTTCGCAGCAAGGCAGGCCCCTGCTCGCGGGCCCGGGCGTCTCAGTAAGCATCATCAACATCACAAAAGCAGACGAGCTTCGCCTGGCAAGGCACAGTTCAACGCTAAGTAGCACTACCTGGCTGAAGGGCAGAATCACAATCCCATCTCCTGTGCCTGTCGTCTTAATCAAACGGCGCATCTTGGAACTGCTGCGCCATCACGTGATGGCGCGACTGCGGGACGCGATCCAGGAGACCCTGATTATCGTCGGCGCAATTGCCGGACACGAGAGCCAGTCAACAAAAACAACACCAACACCACATCTGCTGCGACACTGCGCAACGAGACTCTAGCGCAAGCCGACCTGTAGCACTGCCTCTGGAAAGCCGAAGACACTTGTCGGCCATTCTCTGCACTTCAACCTTTGTCTCATGAATTTCAGATGTCGTCACCCCCTCGAGCGTCGCTGCCGTCGAGGCGACAGTCAGCAGCAAACATGGCCAACGATGACGACGCTGGCTTGACGCAGTCGCTCAGCCAGTTGTCCTTGACGGCGCAGCCCGCGCCTAGTACTTCTCCGCGCTTGAAAGCCACATCGAATCCTTTGCAGTCGTCGTCCCGCCGCTCCTCGATGTCGACGCCGATTATGCCCCACCCTCGGCTTCCCTCCCGAAGCCCGTCAAATGGACGCGAATCCGGCGCGGCGCGCGCTGTTACGCCGCCTCTCCTTCATCGCAAAGCGTCTTCAAACTCTTTGCACTCGGGGAATGGTGCTGGATCGACGCGACCTGTGTCTCGGAGGTCGAGCTCAGCGCAGATCCTCTCCCCGACGGCCAAGACTGCATCCTTCGGCATACCGCTGCAAGAGGAAGAGAAGCCGCCCGTCACCGCAAACTCGGTCGCCAACAGCTATCTACAGGCCGAGCTTCAAGTCCACCATGGCCAAGAACCTATATTGCCGACTGAGACGATTGTCATACTCAATGATGCGGTGTACGGCCATAGGTTCTCTCGCCCAAGGACCTCGCGAAGCGCGCTGAGTACGATTGTGGAGCGTCCGGAGAGGATCAAAGCAGGTGTATTAGGCATTTCGGCGGCATACGTGCTACTAAGTGGACGCCATAGCGAGGGCATGCTCCCCATTTCTCCTGACAGGGACGCCCGCTCATTACCTAGCATACCTTTTCGCATCCACAAGACGGCCAGGAGGCTGCCTCTGACCTCGCAAGCCGTCACCAACGTGCATGGGACGAAATGGATGGATGAGCTGAAGCTCATGTGCGAATCAGCCGAGTCGAAGCTGGCTATGGGTGGAAAGGAGCTTCAGCGGCCTGTGATGGTTAGAGGCCCGGATGATGATCCACCACAAAGGCTTCACGAGGGCGATCTCTACCTATGCTCTGAGTCGCTGGCGGCCATGGAAGGGGCTCTAGGTGCGGTCTGTGAAGCCGTCGACACCGTATTTTCCACAAGTCACCGACGCGCTTTCGTCGGTGTGAGGCCGCCGGGACACCACTGCTCGGCATCGCATCCATCTGGATTCTGCTGGGTCAATAACGTCCATGTCGGAATAATGCACGCGGCTCTCACTCACGGCCTCACGCATGCGGCCATTATCGACTTTGACCTCCATCACGGGGATGGCTCTCAAGCCATCACGTGGCAGCACAACACTCGAGCCTTGACCGCTCCCAAGAATGCTGCTGCTTGGAAAAAGACATCGATTGGATATTTCAGCCTGCACGACATCAATTCCTATCCTTGTGAGATGGGCGACGAGGACAAAGTGAAAAATGCGAGTCTCTGTATCGACAATGCTCACGGCCAGACTGTCTGGAATGTTCACCTCCAATCGTGGAGGACTGAGCAGGACTTTTGGCAACTGTATGATACCAAATACGCTGTACTCCTGGAAAAGACGCGAAACTACCTCAAGAATCAAGCTGGGCGGCTTAGAGCTCTGAATCAAACACCTAAAGCCGCAATCTTTTTCTCGGCCGGCTTCGACGCGAGCGAATGGGAGAGTGCAGGGATGCAGCGCCATCAAGTTAACGTTCCGACAGAGTTCTACGCCAGACTGAGCCAGGATGTGGTCAGGCTTGCTGCTGAGGAGGGCCTGTATGTCGAAGGTCGCGTCATTAGCGTCTTGGAGGGTGGTTATAGCGACAGAGCCTTGTCTTCCGGTGTCTTCAGCCATCTCAGTGGGCTCGTTGGCGACCAGACGATGGAAGCTGATCAGTTGAAGCCACATGGATTCGCCTTTGAAATGAGCCAACGAAGCGGTACCGGCGCTGCCGACCCTGGAACCGGCCGTGGTCGACCGTTATCATCGACGCATCATTACAATCCCTCTTGGTGGTCAAGCGCTGAGCTGGACAAACTGGAACGTCCGTCCGCGCCGCCCTCACCACCCAGGAAGTCGCGCACTTCGACACCGCCAACGTACTGTTCGCCCACGCAAGCATCAACAGCTAAAGTTGCCGACCCCGTCAAAATGAGGCGCAGTCTATCCGGGCTCGCAGCTACCAAAGTGATTGAGCGGCCTCCTTCTCCCCCACCCCCTGAGGTTCCCTGGTTCGTGGCAGCCCACGAGCTTTCCAGCCTCCTCATCCCGACAGGGCGACAAACCGACAGCTGCAAGCCTGAAGACCTTAATGCGGAAGCAACCAAAGCCCGGCGAAACCGCCAGTCAATTCTGATGGGCCTCACAGCTCCACCGTCAGAACCACCCAGCCGACCTACGTCGAGGATGGCTCTCCGTGAGCGACGAGGAAGGGTTATTGGCCCCATTGATGAAGAGTCTATTGATCTGATGTCAAAATCGCGACAAAAGACGGCTGCTGTAACCCCGGCCACCTCACCAGAGAGAGTAAGTTCACAGATACCCAGGAGGAAGAAAGCAGTGCTAACGCGAATAATTGCAGCCTTCCACACGGACTACCCCATCGCGTCCCAACGGGTCTCAGTCGGCAAGAAGAGCCAGTCGACGTCTTAGTGGATCATCGATTGCTCTAAGTCCAGCAAAGGAGGAACCACCTCAGACTGGCAGCGATCCAAGCGTCAGTCGGGCTTCTTCTTCTACCAGCACCAAGACTCAGAACGGGGGCAAGTTGGCTGTGAAAAGGGTTCGAGCAGCGCCGGTGGCTCGCAAGGATGCCGCGCCTCGAAAGGTTCGCAGCAGTCCCCGGAAAGCTTCCACACTGCCAAGGACCGGACCAACCGCTCATGCCGCTCAGGGTGCCGGACCTTCAACGGCACCTTCAACGGCGCCCAATGCGGCGACGGATGATGGATCAAAGGCCATGGATAATATTACGACGGGTATGAAGAAGATAAGGATCAATTTGATCACACAAGCTCAAAAGGAGGAAAGAGAAAAGGCTCGACTCGCACCCAAGAGCGCAACGCCGAAGCCTGTTTTGAGCCCAACAGATGAGGCACCCAAGATTGATGGGACATCGATCACATCAAGTATCGAGACACCTGAACTTCCTAGAGTACTCGACACGACGATTGCAGAATCGCCTGCACAAGGTGCGGCCGAAGCTCATTCTTTCCCGCCTCTCCCTTCTTCGCCAACGGAATTGCAAACTCCCGTCGGGGACACATCTCCTACCTCGGCAGTTGTGCCCGATTCCCAACAGCTTGCTCTATCCGAGCCCCCTCCCGCTGTGTATCATGTCGCGGCACAGCCAACAAGCGATGGAGGCGAGTTTTTCATTCCGTACCAGCCCGAGGGACCGACGCCAGTCCCCGTCTCTCAGCAAGAGCCGTTGCAATGGCTGCCTCCAAATGTGCCCACACCCTCCGCCAATACGCCTATGGCGACGCCTAGTCCCGTCAAAAAGCAGGACAAACTGTTCCACTACACCTCTGGAATACCGTTCGCGCCAAAGCCGAAGCTAGGTGCTGCGACGAGTACGACTCAGGGCAAAACGGGCGAGGGGAATGTGAACTCGATTTGGGATATACCCGAGACACCCCAAAAATAGACACTATCTCAGCAATGAGGAGAAACGACAAGATGTGTTTGATCTGAGCGGAGCTTTGGATTTTTGAAGATGCGACGGCACGCTGATATAAGGTTTTGGAGGCGCGTTTGGGATTGTTTGATCTGTTCCCTGCACAGGAGCACAGGCTTGCTCCATGTTTTAATGATCAGCTTTGCTGCTTGATACCCATTTTTACTGATTGCTAATGCATTTGTCTAATATGTAAGCCATTACTTGCTTTCATGAGAGATTTCCAGTGTCCTGCGACGTAGATGTAACAGAAGACGCAATGGATTAGTTGAAGCACTGGCGAAACTCTCGAAGAGGCACACTCGCATCTTCCAGTGCAGCCTTTGCCGAGCCTTCGACTCCAGGATGTGGCCGTCGCCGAAAAGTCCAAACATGCTCGATTCCCAGACTTTCAAGGTAGGCAACTCCGCGGGCGTAGTTGGTGGCGATGTGGCTGATGCCGTGGCTGTCGTCGCACATGGTGAACTTACCCCCCATTTTGACCCATTCCTGGAGGGCATTAGCAAATTGATTCCCCTGTGCTCTTGTCTTGTAAGAGTGCTACTAACCTCTGCAATAACTCGACACGGGTATGGCTCGTCCAAGCCCTTCCTCAGCGCCGCCGTATTGCACTCGAGCCACCCGCCCTGTTCAGCGACGAGCTCGAGATTTCGTTTCACCCTTGCCCACACGCCTTTCCACTCCCGGATGTCTCGGCCGGGCTTCTCGCTCAGTAAGCGAACCAGATCAAAGTGCCCTACGACGCGGGGCTTGAGCTCAGTGAGCATCGCGTGCTGCAGGTCGTAGTAATCCTCGAAGAGGCGCTCCTCCGAGCCTCCAGCGGCAGCAACAGCGGCAGCGTACGTCGTGGCGTCATAATCCACAGGTATACTGTGTACATGGTGCACTGAGCCGATGAAGTAGTCGACACATGAGGGCGCGGCGAGGGCATGCACGAGGGGTCCGAAGTCGGGGCGAATGAATTCGGCCTCGAACCCGATGATGATGTGGATAGTTGAAGCGTATTTTGCTTGTAGACGCTGTGCTTCTGCCAGGTAGGCCTCATGACGCAATGGCAATACTTCCAAGCTGCCCTTTGGGTCGTCCATCTGTCGAAGCATCAGAGAATGTATGCAACGAAAGCAGGGCGTGGTGAGTCGTGTGCCGGTCTCCTACCCTGCACTAGGATGGTCTCTGTCACGGCCAGCATTACTCACCTCTTCCGGGTACAAATCCTGCTCATGGTACCGAGGCATGTGCTCAGTCAGACCTATGGTCCTGAAACCGACGGAGATGGCATGGCGGATAATGTCCTCAAGCTGATCAGCGGCGTGCCCAGGGCAAAACTGCCCTGAGTGGGAATGCATTGTGAAGGCCATGGCGGGCAATGTTTCCGCCCTCTTGGTTATGGCACGCGCGAACTTGCTTACAAAAGATTAGTCCCGATTTTGAGAGAGCTTGTTCAAGGGGATTAGCATACCGAGCCGTTTCTGCGACTCGCTGTGAGGGAGTTGTTTTGCGAATCGTGGAGTTTTGTCCAGGCAATGATGAAAAGGCCCCACAATTAACCTTGAATCGGCGCGGCGGCAACGATTCGCTGCGTCATACGCTGACTGCTGGCAAATACATTGGGGCGGGCAAGAGGGTGCAAATGGTCTCATTTAACGAAAAGCGATTGTTGTAAAATACCTCTCAAAGGCAGGGATTTGAAGGGTTCGGGCTCAAATTGGCAGCTCAAGAACGACTGAAGATTTGATGACAAGGCACGGTGGCTGGATGATTGGCTCCCAGCCGTTCGGTGTGTGAAGCGCGAGGCAAATCGACCAATCATGCAAGAGGAGACATTGGCGGCCAACATGCAGAGGAAGGGCTCCTTTGATATTCCCAGTTCTCAAGCCGCCGTTTTCCAAAGCAATATACATGTCTTCAGCGTTGGAACTCACATGAGCTGCGAAGATTCCTCGAAGTATTTCAAGGGCTACTGCACTTTCGGACGTAATCCTATGCGCGCACATGCCACGACATCTGAATCTCAATAGAAGCGAATACCTCATATCAATGTCTTGTCTTTACCCATTCGGTTTGAGGGTTCAAAATCATGCAAGTTATGACTCTGTCTGCTCAAAGGAGAGAGGTTTCAAGGATGGCCGGAGCAGATAGATCTTAAAGGTTACCAGGATAGATATATTTTAAAGATCACTGGGGCTTTGATCGCTGCCCCACATCCTCAGATAACGACTTGCTCTCCTGCAAGAGCAGTGTAGCTCGCGAACTGACATGAGTAGTCTTCCATATCCATGCAAACGAATGATCGCGTTCTGAGTTCGTCCGGGTGTATTAATGGTGTACGGTGTAGCTACCTGGCTCATACACGCCTGTGACCTTAACACGCCACGCAGTCATAATTAGAGAACCACTTTCATATTTCGGGCATGCACAGGTGATAGTAGGAAATTTTAGGTTCATCGCGCACATACTTGGGCCCGATACTGCCGTTCGCAGCTAATAAAGGCCTTTGGGGAGTCTCTGACCAACATGAGCGGTTGACCGTAATTCTGAGCGACAAATCTTGAGTTGCAACCGCGCCATTGCAACTCAGCTTACTTTGACATTCTATCATAACCGGATGGTACACAGTTTACTCACTAATTATACAGCATAGTTCCGGATCGAAATTCCCAAATTCGTGGGATCAGGAGGTGCGACGAGGGGAAATGAAGTGGCATTTCGGAATCTCCTGGACCTCACATGTGGAGAGTCTTAAAAGGTGCTCATGCATTGAGCCACAGATGTAAATGTCACTTTACATTTCTAAGTGGATGGAAGATTGTTGCATATGTGTGCAGATCATTCAAGCATTCTTTCGACACCCTAGCAGCATGTAGCAGATACAAAGGTGGAAATGGAGATACAAATGGTAAAAGTCACTTTTACTTTGCTTGCTCATGCCCAGATTTCGCTGGGGAAACCAGGAAGCAGTCTCTGTCGTGAGAGCATGACCGGCACGGCTAGTCCAAGACAGTTTCGGATCCCCGCTCAGCTTAAAAAGTGATATGGTATAGGTGGTAATGATACGGCGAAGCGCTTCATGCGGCAATGCCTGCAAAAGGCCGTGCTGCATCGTCCATGCGAGGGCGGCCATCCGATCGTCGGCACGGGACCGCGCCGTCGCACATGAAACGTAGTTTGCACTCTATCGGCGGATCTAACACTCTTAAGGATCTCGCTCGAGAGCCGCTTCGCCAAGACAGAAGCGTGGAATATGCAGGCACCTGACCCAATAGGAGAATAGATAGACATCGTGCTTCTTCTGTTGGCATGTTGCACACGGAGGAGAACACGGGTATAATGACTGTGATGAGCAGCTACTTTTTACGTCAATGACGCGTCGAATCGTTCCGTTGATTTGTCGACAAGGACTGGTGACTTCACCCAGGCGGCTTCACATGCCCTAGACGGGAGTGCACAGCATCGAACCTGCATCCACCGTGGCTATAGGCTACATGGGACCATGTGATGGCGAACCGGTCATCCTTGTCTGGCCATCGGGCATGCGTCATTGGCACAATGAGGCCGAACAATCCCTACACGTCACATCTGTATGATCCACTCCAGCCCGAAGCGAAGCTGAAAACGACCCGTCGAACGGGCCAAAAGCGGCAATAGAGTCCAAGTCTGAAGAGGCAACCGGACTCGGCCACGTCGGAAAAGACGGTGAGCTGGCAGACCTAGCCAGTTTTGACAATAGGCCCCTCGGTCCATATCGTGTCTGAGCCGCCTTGCACGTGTTTTGTCTTTATTTTGTCCCTCCCATGCGGCAAATAATCGGCAATGGCTTTCGTTGCACCAGCACCACTATGGCATTGCAACTGTTTACAAAATGAAGGCGAAGATCCCATTCCAACAATCGCAGCACCTTTTTGCAGTGCACGTTATGCGCGAAGTATGCCGCCATGGGCATTGCTTGCCGAATGCGCGGGTGATGAATGGTCTTTTTCATGCCTCTGGCGGAACCCTGATGGCGATGCCATGCCATTGTGTATTTTACGCCCTTGAGATCCAATGTCAGGACTCCTTGTTTAACGGTGAAGGGAGCCAGACTGGCTGAATTCGCGCTTAGCCAAAGTGCTGCTGTCTGTTTATTTCCACGTCGCTACGTCGCCAAGTCCATCCTTATGCTGTGGGGGCAAGGCCGGACGGTTTTTGAGTCTGCGGATACGTCTGCAAAGCACCGAGAAAAGAAAAGTGAATAGAGTTTACTGGATGTGGTTCGTCAGTGCGCTGGACCTCTGCGCTGGTCTCATCGCTCAAGGAGCATTCCGAGAGGCGGCTGGTCGGTGCCCAATCTCAAAACGAGGCCCCATGCAGTTTGAGGCGATCTTGTTCGCGCCTGCATTTCTGTGCAGCAGATCTGCTTCGGACCTGTGGAAAAGTACGGACATGTGCAGCATCCTACAGCGGATAGCTCCATGCGCCATACAACCGGTGTGCTGGGTGCTGGGTTTTGGATTGTTGCAGGGCTCCGAGACATGTTCATGACGGGACCCCGAGGCGTCTGCAGACATTTCCAATATCGACCCCAGTACACAGGTTGCGGGGGAGCTTCGGTGGTGCAGCTTGCCGTAATGCAATGAGCTTGCAGTTTTTGCAATTGGCAGCTCAACTTGGCCAAAACAATTGCAGGGATACGTGGAGTTGAACGTTGTGATACGCACCTGTACGGACTGGACGACTTGAGAAACCAGCTGGACGAACCACCTGTCTCATGTGGCTGGCTGGATGTGATAACATGAGGCCCGAGACTCCGATTGGGTCATCGAACCCGACAGATGAACCTTGCCACAGGTGGCTGACCCACGATCTCACCGGGGCGTCGAATCACCTGCCTGTTTGCTGCGAGGCCGTATCCGGCGTACCAGTACTTCGAGATCGTAAATAGATATCCCAACCACTCTGGCAAGGGTGTTGCGGTAAGGAATTTGAAGCAATGTCACATATACACAAAGCAAACTCTCGGGCGCCTCTCCGTAAATGATGACCGCGCAGAAGGGCCTGATCGCTTCGAAATGCCACTAGATAATACTTCCAAGCACCCGGAAAAAAGCCCAAGAGATCAGACATCCTCAGCCAGCCTCATGCGCGAGAGATATGAGGACCGCATGCGCGCGCTTGACTGACCTGTGTCTTGGTCGGGGCCGTAGATCAATAGGCACGTTTCGGGGCCGCTCCGATCTCCGTCGGGACCAGACAAAGCAATTACTGAGACGTCGATGACACTCCAAAGCGGTGGCCGGGGTAGTCACGAGCTGGTTAGCGTCAAAGTAGAATGAGCATTCAAGACCCTTCCACCGACTTCTTGTAATTGAGCCTCAATTGTCTGTTGGTCGTGATTGGCTACTATACGCTTAATTCGTATGCATAGAATGTAGACCCGGACACGAAATGGAGGAGAATCGTCTATTGTTGCGCAGTGCATGAAACTGACATTCAGGCACGCTCAGTATAAAAAAGATGTTCGTAAAACAGGACGCGCTTGAATTCCTACCCCGACCTCCACCAAATAATGGACGCTTATCGTCTATAGTACGAACTGAAATGGCATACCAAAACGCTTCCAGGACTATGGCAACATAATACATTGTTATCAACTTAGAACTCCCATATGTTCTTCTTCCACCACGGCTTCTCACTCGCACCTTCCTGCTTGTATCCCTCTTCCAGCACGTCATGCTGGCCCACAATGGTCAAAAACACCTCATTTAGTGTGGTAGGACTGACACTGTGATGGGCGATGCCCAGATTCTCCTTGTTCTCCTCAAGTATGATCAGGAGCTGGCCAATGGCGCTTTCAGAATCGCTTAAGTTTAAACCCTGACGAGAAGAGCTCGTCCTGTGCTCCGCCACAGCTGAAGAAGGGATAGAAAAGCGCATCTGGCCATGGAATGTTTCATGTTCAATTTCGGCGCCGGGGAAGGTATCGATTACCCACGAACGTACACGATCCATCTCCTCGGTGGTGGAGTGAGGAGCTGTCCTGCTCACGAGATGAACATGAAGGGTGTCACCAAATCGGTGACGCAGCGCATCGGTAGGACCGAGGGCAAGCATACGTCGAGCCATGATGCCAGCACGGTTTGCCAAGGCATCAGCTTCCTCCATGCTATGAGTAGTGAGCAGAATAGAACGACCTGGAG
Organism: Tolypocladium endophyticum; assembly: GCA_024339985.1. Classification (NCBI taxonomy): domain Eukaryota; kingdom Fungi; phylum Ascomycota; class Sordariomycetes; order Hypocreales; family Ophiocordycipitaceae; genus Tolypocladium; species Tolypocladium endophyticum. Next base: position 329,276 of record JALHBW010000126.1, read on the forward strand.
TGATCTTTTCGAGTGTTCGCCACATGATACGTTTGGCAGCTGCATCAAGCCCTGAAGACGGCTCGTCAAGCAGGATCACAGACGGATTTCCAGTTAGCGCAATAGCCAGAGATAGCTTGCGTTTGTTGCCACCGGAGAGAGTGTGAGCCATAACATTCGAATAAGCATCGAGGCCGACTGCGCGAACGACAGACTGAACCTGGTGCTTCACGTCGGTAATGCCTCTGATGCGGGCAAAGTGCTCAAGGTGCTCAGCGACGGTCATGGAGTCGATAGCATCGAACTGAGGACAAACACCAAGATTCTGGCGTGACAAAGCGCGATTCTTCGTCACCGAAGCTTCCTCAATAAACACATCGCCACCGTTTTTGCTAGGAGCAATATCACCGCGGATTAAGGAGATAGTGGTTGATTTGCCAGCTCCGTTGGGACCGAGAAGGGCAAAAACCTCACCGTGCTCGACCCCAAACGTGACGTTGTCCACTGCAATATTCTTCCCAAATGCTTTAGTGAGGTGCGCGACACGGAGGCCGCCTTTGTTCCCCTCAGGGCCATCGACGCGGACAAGTTCATTCGCAATCTCTGGGTCATCGATCTCCTTTGACTTTTCGGCCTTCTCAGTCGCGTATTTGCCGCTGCCGCTCTCGAACCATACGACCAAGGTAAAGAGCAGGATGGCCTGGACAGTAAGGTAGAGTATTGGACCACCGTATGCGGTGATAGCCCCTGGGTTTTCGCGCAACTTGTCGCCATCGCAGGAGGTGGAATATGTGTTGAGTGCGACGAAAAAAGCTCTGATGAGGGATCCAGTGGGAAAGATGGCAGAAATAACCCAATGGCCAATGAGTGTGTTGCGTTCCGTGTCGGTCGCAGGCGAGTACGTCAGAATGTATAAGTAGGCAATCATATACACGGCAAAACCCAGACCTTGGAGGACAGACGTCGCCGCATAAGTTGCGAGAGAGCTGCCGCAGAAGAGTGAGAAAAAGTATGCAACCAGGACGGACACCAGCCCGTATAGCATGAGGACGGGGAAGAGGTATGCCTGGTGATACCAAACACTCGACGTTGTGGCAAAGATGATCGTGACAATAGCCATGGATACAAGTATGATGGAAAAGTCAAAGAGCAAATGGGCAACCCAGACAGGCAGTGTACGTGCACCGCTGGAGTACTGGAGGCCGCGAACACTCATGCGTCGTTCCACGTTGGGGTACAGACCGAAGAGTCCCGGATAGATGGAGCAGGCCAAAGCAAAATAAATGACTAGCTGGAGAGCTTTTCCGGTAAAAGGAGCGATAGGGTAGTCGAAGTTAGCGTATGTGGTGGCAATGCTCTTGTTGGCCAGCATCGTGTCGAGAAAGCTTTGTCCCATGACTGCCGTGTACATAGACAGATTGTCTGCACGGTACGCGAGAGTGGGAGAAGAATTAGAGTCCCCGAGCCACCATCCGCCCGGAGTGACATTTTTGCGGTCGTCTTTAATGAAAGAGTTGAAGCTGTCGAGTGATTCGACGAGCTTAAGGGTCGCATTACCCAAAGACATCTCGCCACTACCGCTTCGACCGCCTCCCGATTGACCAGGGAAAAGAGGCTTGAATAAATCGCCAGCAGCGGAGCCGGTAAACTTGGATGAGGGGCCGCCAAGCAGGAAAGCCTTCTTGAACAGATTAGTGTAATCGTCATTGGAATCCTGGTTGCTCTGATCGGCTGGCGAGCACCCGACCGCGCTCTCGTTCGTGACTAATCTCTGAGTGATTGCAGCGGCAATGATCGGGATTAAAAAGGCGGCCACGTAAGGAATCCAATTTGTCTTGAAGATGACGGAACGCTTGCGGAGAAACACAATCACCTGTTTGCCCAAGCCAACCCTATGGCCGGATAGCAAACCTTGGTGTCCGTTGCCAACGCCGTCGAGAGCGGCCTCTTTAGAACCGTTAGAGTGGCCATGCGGGACTGAAGTGAACGAGCCGTTTTGCAGCGTCTTGTGGCCGGTCTCGTCAGTGACTTCTTCCGCCAGGTTGAGAAACACGTCTTCAATGGTGGGACCGGAGAACTTGTATGGAATACGCTCGGCGTCCAACGCGCGAATGACGTCTGCAGCAAGGCCAGACGACGGGGCAACGTAGGTGATAGTGTTGGATTTGATGTTGCACTCAACGCCGTGGACTTGCGGTACGCGCCTCGTGTGCCGAGCGTTGAGCACATGAACCCGGTATCCGGCTCCGAAAGAGTCTTTGAGCTGAGCCGAAGAGCCTTCAGCGCGCAGAGACCCCTTGGAAAGAATGGCGATGTTATCGGCAAGGAGGTCTGCCTCATCAAGGAAGTGGGTGGTCATGATGATGGTACGGCTACCGCGTTCAGAGAGCAGGATATCCCAAATCTTTCGACGCGAGAGGGGATCGATACCGGAGGACACTTCATCGACACAGCAGACGGCACTCCCGCCCGTCAACATCATGCCGAGCTGAAGTTTTCTCTTTTGCCCTCCAGAGAGCGTTTTTGCTTGCGATTTCGTCTTCTCACTTAGGCCAATTGCGTGTATCAAGTCTTTGACCTCTTCGGCAGAGGCATGCTGACGGGGAGACTTGAGTTGGTTGAAGATTTTGATGTGTTCTTCGACAGTCAATTCGTCCCACAGCACATTCTTTTGCGGAGCAATGCCCAATCCACCACTGGAGTCAAGGGAAACATTGCCTCTCGTGAGATTACTGATTCCGGCAATGATGTCTAACGTTGTACTCTTGCCGCTGCCATTGGCACCGAGAAGGGCCAATATCTGCCCCCGTTTCGCACTAAGGGTTAAGTTGTCAACGGCGACAACCTTGGGACGTGGGGGAGAGACAAAAGCAAACAATCGGCGGAGAAGGCTAGGCCGGAATATTTTGGTCATATTCTCAACGCGCACAACATCTCCCGCATCGGAGCCTGCGATCTCACCGAAACATGAATTCCGTACACCGGTCGTTACGCCGTGGAAAGTTCGCTCCAAGTACGCGGCGATAATGGGGTAGACGAAGATTTGGATAATGAGGAACACCCAGAGGACAATGCCAGGCAGGTTCCACGGGCTGTTAGAAGGAGCGCGGGTGAGGCTGGGGCCGTTGCTCTCTTGTTCGTACCGAGCGATGTAAGTGATGAAGAAGACGAAGGTGCAGGGCGTGAAGAGCAAGCCGAGTATGGCGACAGCCGGAGTTCCAGGGTTGGTCAAAGCCTGAGCGACGATTCCGAATACTATCCAGACAACTGCGGTTACAACGCCAGAGAGCTGCGCCTTTTTGAAGAAAGATGCACTGAGCAGCGACATTGAGGTGATGGCAATGCCACTAAGGATGAAAAATATGATCATGATGCCGAAGCTCGTGTTCTTCCAGATCATGATCCGGCAGACGACGGAAGCGATTATCCAACCGGGCATATACGTCACGGTGAAGGCGTTGTGATGAGAAATGAGCCGTACAAACTGCCGATGCCAGCTCTTTGTGGCTGGCATCATAGCGTCGATGAGCTGGGACATGCCGCTCTCGCGTTCCGTGGCGATCAGACCTGGCATATGGTAGCATACACCGATGAGGGCGATGAGAAAGGCAACGCTGAGGTAATTTATGAACGACGACTGGTACTGGCGCCGCACTTCTGCTTGGCGCTCTTCTTCTGTGTCGGCGGTAAATGCATATTGTTGTGTCTTGTCGGGGAAGGACGAGCCGGCGATAGCGGCGTCGACGGCTCGCTGGAGGGGCAACGCATAGATCTGGGCATCATTGCTGTTCTTGGAGACTATGAACTGATGACCCAAGCCACCATCGGCACGCAGAGTGTAGTTCCAGAGCTTCCCATTACCTTCGCTTGGAGACGAATGAAAGACGACGGCACCAAAGCAGGTCGACGTTCCTCGGATGGAGCTGCGGCAGACGTAGCCCAGTTCGTCCGAGTTGGTCAGCTTGGTCGCGTTCTTCCCCGCGTCAGATACAGTTTTGGAGAGGGAGTCGATAACACGGTCGATTTCCCCGCCAGAATGACCGTTGTTGACAAAGGCCACGGTGTCGCGCCCGCCAGCGGCCTGAGAGAGGGCGTCGCCAAGGGAGCGGATGTCGTACGGGTCGCCGATGCCAAACTTGGAGTTGGGTTGATTAAAGTTCTGACCTAGACCGAGGTATACAGACGCGATGACAGGAAGGATGAGAGCGCTGTAGACTGTCGTGACCAGATGCCGGGTGAGAATGATTTTAAGTGTCTTGTTGGTAAGCGTGTTTATCTGGCGATAGAGAGACATTGTGGCTAAGCACCGCGGCGCAGACCGACTTGTCGATCATAAAAGATGGCAAAAGTCGCTTGGATGTTGTCCGATATCCCAGTGTATTCCGATACGACGTGACCCGAAGTTTTGCGTGGATGAGACAGATGCTTTACACGATGCCAAAGCAGGCGCTCTGGCCAACGCGATAACTGGCTGACAGCGAGGAGTCAATGTGGACGTGCACGAAACTCAGGTGAACCAATGCGCATTTTGGTCCTCGCGACACCTCTCAGGACAGCAACCTGGTGCTGCAGAGTGGGGAAGGGATCTCCAAAGCTTGACCCAATGCTTCTTGCTCCAATGCTGTTACCGAGCAGGACAGTTGGTTCGCTGCAGCACCAAGCCTCAGCAAGGCGCCTCGCGACGCCACGGATGGAAATTGACGACGACGACGGCGGCGATCGCAGAAAGGACAACGTCGACAATGACTCGGTCGGAGGGAGGAAGTTGGCGAACAACTTCGCTGCAGATAGCGCGTCAGGGAGGACTGGTGGCTAGTTGGAGCACGCCTGGCCGCGCCGTTCGAGATGCACCCGTCGAATTCGGATGGAATGGAAGAGATGGCTAGCGCGCGTTCTGCTGTTGTTTGGATGTAGTCAGAGACGACTCTTGGCTCCATAGGATGGTAGTAAGCTGTGTGGACGGCTCTTATTAATATTCGAGATGCGCACCAGAAGCCAAGGCGGCTACTGACTGTAGATGTACGCAGTCCTTCCTCTTTGGGCACTACGTGGCGCCGGGGCGGCTGGTGGTGGGCCAGAAGCTGACGGCGGTGCCTCAAGATCGTGGCCGCAACGTGGAGCGTCGATCCCGACAAGGAACGAGCTGCCTGCAATGAAGACACGCATTTCCCTGATAGCGAACGGATCCTGCACGGCGAAGACCAGCACTGAATGGAAGAACAGAGCTGGCTCGCGATGCTCAGATACCCATCTCTTCAATCCTCCTCTATAATGCAGGCTGCAAAGCTGCGGGATGCGGAGGAGAGACTTGGGCATTCTCCCTTGCGTTCTCACCGACACCGACAGGTGACAACAGTCGGCGACTAGAGTTCCTCTGGGGGCCTATGTGCTCTCCAAATGATGACCGCCAAGACTGAGGTAGGCTACCATGGCTCATACCAGTGATACGGAGTAGACGCCACCGCCCCCAGGCGTCCCTGGGCCGCTGCGGGTTCACTGCCCAGGCCAGGCGGAGTACGCGTTTGGAGTTTCATACGAAAACCGCGGTTCTGGTGGGCGGTACGGCGGCAAACATCTGTTGGCATTGCATTTCAGGTAAACCCGAACCTGGGCCAATTGCGTACTGCCCCATCGGCGACATGGATCTGCGGTACAAATAGGCACCCAAATAAAATTCACGCTACGCTGAGTGGTTGTGACTTCAACGAGTTTCCAGCCGCTGACGTTTTACAGCGCAAGCCTTATGCATTGCAGGGTACCAAAGCCGTGCTCCTGGACGAGATCCAGCGCCCTGTGCTTGCAATTTGAGCGATAGCCGCTGGAAGCATGAAGCTCTAAGGACTTCGACGACTCTAAGTAGCTCAAGGCGGACAAAATGACACAGGAAATTAAAGAGCGACTGTATCTGCGTAATCGGCAATTGGCAATAGGGCCTGGTAATTATTGCGACCCGCGTTGGGAGAAATATGAAAGCGATTCCTCACCTCCCATCGTGCAAGGAACACCGCCACTACACTCAGCCTTGCCCATTGTTTGGCGGCATCGCGACTGCCGATAGCGTGCTACTAGCAATTGCGAACGGGCACCATGCGCACGAGTAGGGCGAAAGCTTGCGGGTCCGAGGGGCAGGGCAGAAAAGGCGGCGTTCTGAAGGATGCAGATGGCGCCGGACTACGTCACTACCACCCGGGGCGAATTCGCCCGAGTAAGGTGCTGCCCAATTAGGCAATTGTCAGTACTTAGGTACATGACGGGACCAGGCTCCATTTTTTTCACGAAATTGCCGATTTTGCCTGATGTTTAAGCTTTCACGTCTGCTTGGCGAACGAGAATTACGAGTAATTTGTTATTGACCTCTTGGAGGGCACTCCGTAGTTCCGTGAGCTTGACTGAGCTCGTCGATTCTCAGTGCAATGAACAGATGCATGAAGCCTCCATGAAGTCAAACGTGTGCCGGTTCTCCATAAACACTTGAGGCTCTGAGAAATAAGGATTCCCAGCCAAGATTATACTCTACGAAACACTTTTGGCAGATAATGCCTCCTAGATCTTGTTGTCTAACAAATCGCGAATCTCTGACGGGTTGTCATGGGCGACATTTCGTCTGAGATTTGATGTATATGACTTGCAACCGGGCACCGGTCAATAAATCCTACTCTGAGAAAGAGCCATGCCTCGCGAGACCATTTTGAGGCATTGTGCTATCAAGGTCCAAATAAACCGATTCGATTGATGCCAAAGCAAAGACAGCTTCAGCACTGCAGGAGCGGTCTTTCTTCTGACAAGTCTTGAACAAGCCAAGGCTCTTTTCTCAGAAGCTGGCATCTTCCGATTAATGAAAAAAAGGGTGCGGCCTCTACGATCTCTATGAAAGCGCTTTCAAATGATGTATGCTAGATTGCAGCAATATCTCTGAAACGTCAACCTTCCCTCTTTACGGAGTTTGCTGCGGCAGCCAAGTTTTGACGTCATCCTATTCAAGATGGATGCATACTTTATAAATTGCCCTTGCAAGTTCGTCATTTCATGAACGAAGAAGTTCTTTCACTCTAGAATAGAGCTCGTAAAGGTTTGCACGGCGATGGAAATAACTTGAGGTGCACCGCCCTAACCACCAGCGACGCGGAAGATCTCTGCGTTACTACCCGTACAAGTGACAAAGCATACAGCAATAAAGAATTTTATCATCTGTGGATGATAATGCCCTCTTCATGATTAACTTTTGCGCTCATTTGAAACGATGGGCCTGTGCTTATCGCTTGAGATCAAGACGTAGACCGTCGTTGTCAGAGAACCGTTAGTTTTAATCCACATGCATTTCCCGTAAAAACGAGAAGCTTCAAGACAATGTCCATGAAGAACTGAGAAATGGATTGCGAATCTTTTTGGTTCTGCTTGGGGTAGCATTCTGACTACAATATCGTTGGCATATGTCTGATGTGATACTGCAACGATGCTGGACTTGTGCGTCCGCATTCGGCATCTGGTGGAGACGCAAAATTCCTACATTACTGTGTAAACCAGAGAGATTGGAGGTTCCTTGGCTCGGCCAGAGTGCGATTGGGACAAGAGGAAACGAACTTAGATGTTCACTAAACAAGGCAGAAGTAAGATCCTTTCTGGTATCACCTTCATCTTAAGCCAAAATTCTGCTTCCTGAAAACGCGGCTGCAACAGTATGCTAATCTAGCGATCGGCTATCAGGGAACTGAGTGCAACCGGTGACTCATACTTGGAGAATTACAGAAAAACGCGGGTCATTACCTCAAATAGTGATCGGATCTTCGCCTGAGGCAAGTAGCCACATGCTGGCTGAGAGGTTGCGACGCATTGTGCTGAATAACGACGAAATTGAAGCTCAAGCTACCCCAGGTCCTGGTCTCTGTTTGCAACCAGACGCTTCATGTTTCACAAGCTACACGGGGTAGCAGGGCTTGGAATACCCATGCCCTGTTGGTGTTGCTCAGAGCAGAGCATCTAGGGGCTTGTCGGCGCTTCTTCCTTCCTTGGTTTTATTTTGGGAAGGGGGGCCATTCTTTTTCCAATCCCCTCCATTTCATTATGTATATGAATTTCGTGAAGAAATGTTGAAGATTGATTGCTGTCTGGGATCGAGAATACTTCGTACCACAGAACATCAGAATAGTAGAATTCAGCCAAAACAATCTCTGCGAATAACGCTAAAATGCATGCGAGATGTGAACCCTCGTTCTGGGATGATTTTAGGTTTGTGTTCGAGTGTACGGAAGAGATTAAACAAAACGTTTAGGAGCCCTATCTGAACGCTTTGTTAAATCTCTTCCGTACATTCGAACATAACCTTGTGGTCTTAGTCCTTAAGAAGCCTTGATGTTCTGAAACGAAAGATGGACAGGAGGGCTTGATACTTCTATAAGTTTCTTGAGAACCTTGATTCGTATAGACAAAGTCACGGGGACACGTACTGATGCTGAGAGTATGAATATAGATGCCAATCGCTAGCGAAAACCGCGAAAACCGGCATGCTTTTGCTGTCCAAAAATGAATACCGAATGAACCCAAGTCAATTACGAGAATCAAAATAAATATTGTACGACAGATAGGATGAGGCTGTACCAGTAGGAGAAGCGTCAGGAAAACTTTCCTAGGAGGAATTATCTCCTTAGCCTGATACGAATGCCACTCTGCGTTCTGAAGTGAGCTTACCTGTCATAGCCCAATGTCAAAATGTCCGAATTCTATTTTGTTTTTGATGAAAATATGTGCTTTCTTTACATGGGCTAGTTGCGTAAGACTATAAATCTGGCAGTGGACCAGAGACGCATATTCTGACAAATGAAAACGTAAACGGGCGCTCGTCGCAGCTTGTACTCTTACATGGAAGTCAAGTTTCAGCTAGTTTCAGTGGAGTTGGAGGCTGCAAAAACTATCTCCACACCGGAGTGTGTAGTATTAGGTAGCGCGGAGGATGCGCCTGTGATTTGGTGTTGGCAGTGCATGCCGGGGGCGGCAGACTAATTGGGACCCTTCTAGCTCAGAAGTTCCGCCAAGGTTTTCAGGAGTAAGTGATTAGTTCATCAAGGAGACCGGTGATGACGTAGGGGTCTCAATGTGATCTGTGCGTCAAGGTTCAGCAGCCGAATAGCCGATGTTATGGTGGTGGCGACGTTGAGGAATGACTCGAGGGACATGCGCGAAAGAGGAATTATGCCCCTGTCTACCGTGCTGTCGCCGCATATTCAGGCAAAGAGAAGCACTAATGCAAGCCTACGACAAATGTTAGATGCAGAAGGATCGAGAGCCACAAATAGACAGCTGAACTGGAAGCCCGTGGCGGCTAGTAACCACATGGTCGCGCACATGGCTTGAGCTTGCAGACAGCTTGTGACGAGAGTGTGTGGGGCAGTTCAGTTTCCCCGGTCTCTTTGATCCCACAATACGACGCAGCACTCCGTGCTCACCGACATGCTGACAGGTCGTTTTCTGCGTACGCGCCTTACAATGGTTAGCTGGACCAGGGTTGCCATTGCTGATGGCGTGATGAAAGGGTTGCAATGCTTAAGGACGAAGGCCGCTTTGGAAACCGTAGCCCCATGCTCGGTCTGCGGTAATCGATACCGAAGTACATCTGATGCTATGAGCCCATGCAATGCCTGTGGTCTTTTGCCGGCGAGAATTGAGCGACCCTGACGGACTTGCCAGGTCCGAAATGGATCCCGCAATTCGGATGCTTGTGGGGTTTCTTTTATGGCCACGCAGTGCACGCCATGGTCCCGCTTGAAGCTTCAATAGCCAGCGTTACATGTAAAGCTCAAAGCAGGAGGGGCATTGGATGTTCGTGGTGCTAATCTCCACGCATTTGGCAATTTTTTCCAGGCCGTCAATCGTGAGGTGCCCGCACTCTCGACCTGAACCTTGCCGGCTCTGCGCTTCCCGCTATCCTGGATCGCCTTGCCACCGGATCTTCCCTCGACATGGTTCACCCAGATTCTTTTAAAGCAACAAACAGGTAAAATGTAAATCCATGATCTTCCTGTGCGTTGCGTAGGTTAGGTTAGGTCAAGCAGACTACGAAAGTGAGAAGGCTTTGCTTGCGATCTAAAGGATGACGACGGCATAGGCGGCTGAAAATTTGGCGTGCTTCCAGTTCAAATGGGGGATATCACCTTGCCCTGTCTCTACTCAGTACAGGATGGAGACTTGCATTGCCGGGGTCGCCGCATGGTTTTAAGCAGAATGATCCACTTGCCACGAGTTACCCAAGCCGCATGAAGTTGTCCGGACACATAGTTCCCGTCCGACGAAAAGATCGACAAGTCTCCAGCGAGGACCCTGTCCCGGTCATCCTTGCGAACGTCCACAACGTACTCCGCACCGGCGGCTGAGTGGTCGACTTGTGGCTCAGGAGCTATTGACATCATCTGGCCGTTCCTAGCTACAAGTTTCGGGTGGCTCCAGCGGAGATCTCCGCCCTTGTCCTGTAACCGAAATCCCGGACGTTCTACCCTGGTTCCGCACAGGCTAAGTCTTGCCGTGATAGGCAGGCCATGCGAAAGTTGGGGAACCAGAATGCCAGAGCATCTTCATTAATTTGTATGCTGGGTGGAGCCGAATTAACCCCTGCTTTCCCCTTCTTCATTCCTGTCACGCGTATTTAGAACTCGGGAGATGGCTCGGACATAGCTCGGATAGCAGCCAATGGCGGCCGCGTCTCAGCGGGTCCGAATTTCCTGTTCGGGTAATTTCCTGGGTAATTGGCCTGAAATCGTCGTACCACCCGCTCATAGTAACGGTAATGATTTCAGTGCCACTTGCATGGCTATCAGCGCATGTAATTTTTCTTTACTGTTTCTATCTTTCGTATGTGTTGGGAGCTGTTATGCTATCTGTGAAGGAGGGCTGCCAGCGTGCATCTGCACAATTATGATGACCAGCTGCATAATGAGCGCTTTTGGCGCTCTTGTTACGAGTAGATAGTCGCAACACCAAAGCCAACTGACAACTTTCCGGACCGGAGGAATCTATACCACCTTGCCTTTTGTAAAAATGGCCAGGATGTTTTATGATGCGATCTGCAATGGTGACAAAGTGTGGCTCAAATTGGTCCTGGTTTCTGAGACGGCGGCCAGCACCAACAAGGAAGCGATGACGCAATAAGCGTCAGAAAGGGCTCATTAGGGGAGACAATGCGTATTAGAGGCATTGGACTGGTGCCGAGGCATCTGCAGGATACTGTCCGAACCAGACTAATACAAATTGACAGGATTCCACGAGGCTCGGCAATCGCTGGCTACGCGAGTTGGGCAACTTACAACGGACAATGACGATGGTGGCGCAAGAGTACCGTCCGGGTGGTTGTCCAGCTTAGCGCCAGCTTGCTAGGGTGAGATTCCTTCGAAGTCTGAAGCCCAAATGGGTGTGGTGATGCGATGCGTTGGCGTACTGAGATCAGATGTTTGGTGTGGAGCGTTGGTGGATATGTGGCACCCTGAAGCCCGCTATCAGTGCCAGACGTAGCAACATGGAAACTACGGGGGATAGCTGCCCAAGCCTTCATCAAGTCTGGCGAGGTGGCTTGCAATTCGACAGCGAAATTGATACTCGAGCCCTGCTCCGCATTCTTCCTGGGAAATCAAGGGCGGAGGTGACGAGGAGACGTTATCGTCTAATTTGGCGCCATGCGCACGTCGTGTTCCATGTCTTTGCAACTACGTGGAATGATTTATACAGGTTTGCGAGACGAAAGTTTACAAACATATCGGTCCCATATCACTGGCTTCAGCCTTTTGTACATACTCCCCGAAGCCGAGGATTTGTGCAGCTGTTCGAGATAAATATTGGCACTTACCCCCCGAGAAAAGCCAGACATACCGACGCCTCGAAACTCGCGGTCGTTTCATCTTACCATTTCAGAATGGTGAGGGGTACTTTTGTGGCAGCCACCATTCCTTCAATACGAGGTCAGAAGTACAGCCATGCGTGGCAATACAAATGATATCTGGATCTGACTTATGGCATCAGTGACTGCTAGAGATATTTGGGGAAACTACCATTTGTTCGTGTCGTGCAGACTCTCTGATCTATAATTCATCGTAGTCTGAACTTGGTCTGAACTTATGCGAGACCAAGATACTTTTGATGAGAGACATAGAAGGCGAGCGCTGCGAGGCCACAAAAACAGGGGATAGCGGAAATAGACATGCACACACAGCAATGAGCATTGATGCGTCCAACTTTGATATCAGTTGGCTCGGCTCTAGCGCGTCGGCCGTCTCTCATGATTCGAGAACATTAAGCATTACCTTACTTATATTCCCAAAGGGTAGTTACTCCGTAGATAGTAAAGGTAAAATGCCACTGACATTATCCGTCACTGCTGGCACAATATGATGCTTTCCTGCTCCACATTTACGCTTAACTAAAGGATGTTGAGGAGTTATGCGGCCGTCGATTGTGCAAACTGGTAGTGGCAAGGTGTCAGGGAGTGTTGCTCCTACGATGGCCCCTGACGTGGAGTGCAAACATAGAATGTTGATCGGCCGTTGCTGCTACTGTGTTTGGATGCACATGCAGCGAATTGGTGTGCCTTCGTGACCCAACATCGGCTCATATCGCCGCCAAGACGAAATCACTAGGTTATCTCGGACGCGCGTGGGAATGCAGCTCATCAGAAGCCACTTGGCTGGAAAGCCATAATTGGGCGTCGGCATGTCTATATTTAAGAAGCCATATATTCTCAGCCACGTCGCCTTGCTGCAGGCGTCTTTACTCATCTTTGCGATGCTGCGATGGCCCACGGAGCGTACCATCGAATGAGCAGAGAAGCTTTCATTAAAACGTAAGAGACAGCTCTAAGTGATGGTCAGAGACTCAGAACTGGCAATCACATATGAGAATTACAAGGGTATTGATTGGCTTCTGAACGAAGATGTGGTTTCTTTTGGGGCCGAAATGGCAGTGATCACCTCGCCTGCATGCAAGCACCCAGGCACCGGGCACAATCGGATTGAGCAGAGGTGTTCAATGCCAGCGGCACATGCCGAGCAATCACCGCGCCAATCAACTTTGAGTCCTACGTGTATGCAGGCTTTTAACTCCTTGTGGGTTAGCTGACCCGCTGACGGCGAAGTTCTATAGTTAGTGTGATCCTTCAAACGTAAATTGGTTCGGACGTCCTAACATGTACATGCAGTGTTGGATTGATTGGGGCCTGGAAATCCTTCCGTCATGGCCTTTCGAAATGGCTATCTCGCGTATCTCAACCCAGTACCGTGATTGAAACAACTGTTGGAATACCGCCTCACTCTGGCATGGTGCGTCGGGTTCGGTTGGCAAAAGCTGATATCGCCTGAGACTAGTAGATCTGTGAGAAGCCATGGCTGCTGTCAATCTGGGTCTGTCGTAAGGCGGCTTTACTGCATCAACTCTGACGACGAAGACAAATATTAGCAACCCAATCCTGTTGGCAATTAGCGAAAGTTACCATTTGCAGTTTTGTGCTCATCTTCAAATCCTACAATTCACCTACTTTCTCCCTCTTGCACTGACAAGTCAAGCCAGGTCAAATGTGTGGACGGGACCCATGTACGTGGACACTTTGCCCCATTGCCTTTTTTCGCGGCACGGCTCCAGATGGTAAGGTCGGCAAAGCAAAGCATCGGGAGGCCGCAAGATCCGTTCGAGGCATGATCGACAACTACACGCTCCTCACAAGAGAGAAGAGGAAATCCGAGAACGCACGATCGTTTCACCTGCACCCGGGGCGACTTCCGTCCGCCCGTGGACATAGCCGGGGGTAGCACGTGTCTGAATAGCTGCGTGGCTCCGAAGACACGCGTCAGCCGATCATTCTGTCGACCAAATCGAACTAGCCCTCGGTCAATTTGCGGCTACCAGGGGCTAGATCTGCGGTAGGCATCACACTCCTACACTCTGTGACCACGCGTCACGTACACGGTGTGGTGTGCACCTTACCTGTTCATAATTTACCTCGCATGGTGATGCCGATGTATTTTTGCCCACAGGCTGCCCATGTATGGGGGTCAATAGATGAAACTATCGTTGCACAGCTGCCTGTGAATCGTCCATTTGCCGGCAGCCAATTTCTTCTCACCCTATGTGTGTGATTGCCATCGAGTTGGGAACTACGGAAACATAACGGAAAAGCGCTCAATCAAGCATTGCTGGCAAAAGGTTACCTAAGGCTGAAGGCGGAAGCCAAGTTGCAGGATTCACTAAGGTATGGTTCCATCGAACCGAAAAGCTTGCTTTAAACCAGTGCCATTACTCGTAAAGATCACATGGCATGGAGCGGACGCAAGCGACAGTAACAACGAACGGCAGCCTAACTTGGTATTTTCAGGATGAGGACTTGAACTTTTCGCTACACTCGGTGTATTGTCTCCCCGTAGCCTGCTCTGGTGTGGCACTCAACCTGGCCCCGTTTGAGTATGGAGCCCGGCAACTACGAGTAGATCAGAAACCATACCCGCTTGGCAACGATACTACTTTGAGATGTCGAATCGTCGATCAAATACACTGCCACACTGCAGGAGCATTTGACATTCGCATTCATGGATGTCTCGTCGGTCCGAGAGCATCAGCACCTTATTGCGCCTATTACGTCAATACGCTTTAGCTTGGAAGAGTAGCTTGTATCGAGCCTCGTGCAACCCGTGGTTGATACGGCGCCGTAACGTTTGTTCCCAGCCTCGGATTACAACAATAGCAGCTGCATTGCACGCTTCAATATGTTGAGCGGAGAGGATGTTGCCCATCCGGCAGTTACTCATAATTGAAGAATTTAGTCACACAGGCCGATGTGCTCTCACTCATTGTTCTCCACAGAGTTGGTGGAAAGTCCCGCGCCATCGGTACTCTTACACGCTTTGTTTGTGCCTGAGTGCGACACCTGCCCCGCCGACATCGGTGGAGCGACATGGATGTTCCTGAAGCGACAGCAAGCTAGCCGCAAGGGCTTCATCCCGCAGCGGCTGAGCTTCAGCTGCAGTGCAAAGCCCTGGAGCCCTGGCAGGAGGGTTTGGCAGCTTCCTTGTCGGGCTAGTCCACGTTTTTGACAGCCATGGAGTTTGGGGCCCACACAGGCTCGTTTTCGTACGGGTACGGCTGTCGCCAGCCAAGTGGGTACGCGAATTGCACCCAGTTACGGAGTAGATCAACCCGAGGCTTGACAACAGGGCTCTTAAGAACAAAGTGCCCTTTTCTGTACTGGCGTGCCGCTCATCTTACAAAGTAGTTGTTCGAAATGGGGGGCAACTTCTTGGCAACGACGGTGATGCTTGAGTCAGGATCATCCCGCGATCCTGGGGAGGCGAAGTTGGCCAAGCCCGCCATGGGAGAGGCCTTCCTTCTATGGAGCTCGTGAAACGACCGTTTCCGAGTACGTACCCGGTAGGGCTCGCAAAGGTGAAGCGGCTAAAGTGGCCACAACTGGTCTAAGAGCAAAACGGCAAAGTTCGTATCTAAAATCTACGACTGGGCCTCCCGCAATGCGCGACTGAACCTTTCCGCCACAACTCGGCACTCGGTCGACCTTGGAGCATGACGGCATCGATTCTGCCTCGGGTCGAAGACACGCCGCCCTACAGGCACGCAAACCAACACCATCGCACCCAGCTTGATGTTGCTCTCCTGGGAGGTACCACACAACAACATGGAGACCGTTCGGTGGCTTCGTTCATTCCACTTCCAATCTGAAGCCTCGATTAAGGGGCCTGGAGATAATATGATGGACGAAATCCCGCCAATCTGGTCACGCGCCGGCCGCTGTTGAGTACCTTTACTATGTAGTAGGGCTGTGTCTGTCTCCTTGGTCCCGGCAGTCGCTGATAAGTACGGCATGGCACCGGGGTTGATGGTCTTTTGGGCGGACAGGCTAAGGGACATCAAAGCGCCTCCGAACCTACCTACGGAACTTGGCCGTTCGTGTTTGGGTGGAACGGCTGTCGCTGGCAAGCTTGGCGGCGGGACTTCGGCCGCGGCAGCCGACCAGCTCTGGGGATATTCTCGTTGACGTAGGTAGCCAAGGCTGCGGGACAGGTAGTCCCGAGGTTGGGCTGAGCACGGGGACAAGGGGGCGGGGTTCAAGCCTCCGTGGAGTTGGAAATGGATCATGTCCAAAAGAACTGATCCAGGGCCAGGATCAGCCTTTCCCGCGATCGAATAGCCTCGCGCCATTGTGGAGTAGAAGTATCAGCAAGAACAGATGGGACCGCGAAGGTTCCTCAGAAAGAGAGTACTCGTGTGTTCGTCCGCAGGAGCAGAGCCTGACTCCTGCTTGGCCGCGATTCAGTCTAGACATGACACAAGCGTTTGGGGAGCTGCCGCGGACCCCACGACCGACGATCAACGAGTCCGCTTTCGCGTGGGGCGCTGGTCACCCGAGCTACCATGGCTCTCCTTTGGCGGTACTCGTGCTGAATCCTTCGCGCTGCTCGTACTTGTTTGCCATCATCGAACCTGGCTGATGGTTCAAGTTGCTCGAGATGCGTCGGCCATGAGGTGACTTGAGCAGCGTTTCCAGGTTTCGCTCGTTGTGCGTACTCGTACAAAGCCGCGGTGGTCGTAAGTATTTCCTTGCGGCTGTCTCGCTGTCGAGTCCAGACCGCTTCGCCTCTCACGATAGTTCTAGCCGGCTACTGTCGCATAATTCCAACCTCTGTCATGCTTCATTCAATGGCTTCCAGAAGTTCTCGAAGGACGGAAAGCTGGACGATCATTGGGGGCGAATTTCCCGAGTTCCATCTCAGGCGCCTCATTCCCGTTCCTGAAGCCGCTACCCCGAACTCGCAACGGGCGAGGGGCGGGTGCGCAGCCTCTAATTCTGCGATGCAGAGTGGGATAACGTCATGATGCGAGGATGGCATAATGCAACCGGCACTACAACGAAAGGGACTTGGGGAAGAGAAGGAAGGCCAGCCCAACGCTAAACAACTCAAAATGTGTGTCGTTTTCGTTTAAGACGCCTACTTGCGATCTTGAGACGCTGGTCACGGCGCCTCGTCTCGCCGCCAGGTGGTCAAGGCGGAAGGCGGCGAACCTGTTTGGGAGAAGATGGACGCAACGCCCAGAACCTTGGGCTCCCCCGACGACGAACCGACGCGCCGCTCTCGTACCGCATGGCAAACGGCAGCGCACCAAGGAATCGGTTAGACATACGAGTAGCGCCCATTCACAATGGCCACAGCCAAGAGGATTGTTACTTCGACTCGACTGTCGCGACATGACGGCTGGCACACACACTGCTGCCCATCGGCCCGGGTAGCATACTGGCTTCCGATCCACCCAATCTTGCCGCCTTCGGCTGGGCTTGGCGGTGGCAGGCCATGTGCAGGTCGGGATTGGATGCGCCGAGTGCAAGGGCCTGGAGAGCTGCCCGTGTGCAAGGGTGCCGGTCCCGCCGGGAGGGGTGGGCTCCGGGGGGCCGGCGTAGGAATCTGCAGCCACCTCAGCTCGAAGACGCTGGGGCTGCAGATTCCACCAGCATCTCCACTGCGCGTTCCTTTTACGCTTGGCACGCCTTTGCAAGCACGTTGTGCTCGTCGTGTCAGGTAGGTACCCGAGCTCGTCGGGCGCGCCTGGGCCAACAACATGACGGCCCTCGTTAGCTAACGCGGCCAGCGCTCGGTCGGTGATGCTTCCCGTTCTTCCCGCTGATTAAGGGCGCAGGTTCGCCGTAGGGTTTGCAGCACACATGGCCCGGACATCACCTACACGTACGGAGTGTATCCCGCAGACACACGTTCCTGATCATCCCGTACCATCAACGCCACGTATATTCACGTACCCTGCTGCTCCTCATACTCGTACGGCTCGCGTCGAAGCAGAGCACGGACGGGGAGTGCCCACAAGCTTCGTCTCGACCCAGCAACTCGTACCTGTCTCACACAAGTGCATGTACATGGCAGCCAGTGTATGGGACAATGCAATTCGTAAAAAGTACTTGTTGCAGCGAAGCCACAATCTCAGAGGCTACGACGAGTACGTCAATCCGGACCAAGCCGTCGCTCGTAAACCCTGCCTGGCAGCCACATGGGTGGGAGTGTGGTGGTGTGGCCCATCTCATCCCATCGCACACTCTCCCCCACACCCGTCCCACCCCTCTCCACTTACTCCCTCCCGCGTGTCGTTCCCATGCTCCTGTCAGGAGTGCGACGATACGAGTACTCCCACCCTGAGCCCCAAGGTACGGAGTACTCCCTACCTCCTCCCACCAGGCGGGAATCCCGAGGCTTGTGTCCTGCAACCAGCGGAGAGCTGGCCGGGGTGATCGTGCGTAGGGGTCGGCCGGTAAACCGTCCATGTCGTCTTGTCTCTCCCGCACTGCCGAGTGGGGTTGCGCTGAATCGGCATCCAGGTACCTCCTACTTTTCCATCGTGCGTGTACACTCGAGGCTGGTACCCATCAAACCCAAGGCAAGCGCCGTGAGGGTGGGTAGTGCTAGGACCGGGGTAATCGCGAGCTGCCGATGGCAGATATATACAAGTGGAACACCGCTCCACGACCCTGTGCTTCAATATAGCATCCGTCACTGGCATACTTAGCCAAACCGTTGGCACTTCGTCTTTGACGTTTACCCATATTGCTGTCCATTCGCACTCTCACCCTCACTCAGCCTGGACCATGTCCTTGACAGAGGCTTGGACGTTTTCCGCAACATCTTCACTCGCCGCCGATCCCCTTGCAGGTGCACCATCAAATTGTCCTTCAAACTTCGCTGTTGCTACGGCTCCTCCCCATTATTCGTCTTTAACGCCGCCTCCGAGTGCAGGGGCTCCAGCTGCTAGTCCGACATTCAGGAGCAGGAAGATGCAGAATTCATCTTCACTACCGAACCCCAAAGAGCTTAGCAAAGAGGACGACTGGACTCGGGTCAAGGACCCCAAAGAGAAGAAGAGGATACAGAATCGAGTCGCACAAAGAACATACCGTAAGTCATTGTGTCACTCGTTCACCATACGTCAATTTTGACACGATGCCTCGTATTCATGCTTTCATCGTCCTTTGGCTTTGCGCAAACTGCTGCGTATATGTGACATTCCTGCTTGCGCCAGTACTGACGGTGAATGGGTATAACAGGCCATCGAATGAAGGCAAGACTGGGGGAACTGCAAGCCAGACTCGACAGCCATGAGCGACGGAGTGCGCAACAAGCGACTCCCGAGAATAGCGACTCTTCAAATACCCTGAACCCCGTCTGTGGCCACTCTTACAATACAAACGCTCTCAATGCCGTGAACAACGGCAGCAGCATGGCAGGCCAATCGCCTGCGACAAACGGATATGGGCCGGAGCCTTCACACTCACCAATTCCAGGAGACAAGATGCCCATGCCGATGCAGATGCTTCGACCAAACATGTACGAGCAACCCATGGAAGAAGGCGATCCTTCGATCTATCCTCAGCCGACACAGTTCCTCAATAGCCCGCCGAATTCTCATCCATCCCCTCCATCTGCTCATGGCCTCCTCTCACCGCCAGTACCACCCGGCCCAGAACGATCTGTCAAGATATCCGAGGACTTTGTGCTCGACTGTCTGCGGTTCCAGTCGCAACTTCTCAATAGACTAAACAACCTGCAACAAGACCCCTGTAACGTCGGGCCGCAACCATACGGAGCACCTGATGGTATGGGAGGCAGTATGTGTCCTTTTTCTTCGGAGACACGGGCTCTGTGTCAGACTGACAGATCGGTTATAGATGCTATGAGCCGAGCGGACCACGTCAGCTGCATCAGCGCCTTCAATTCGGCGCAAGCCGACGGCCTAGAGTTTGCTTTCGATGCACCAACAGGCATGTGGAAGACGGAACATCTTGATCGCTCACCGCGCTCCGAAGGGATGCACTTTGTGCCAGTGACTGCCGTGCCGCCTCACATGGCTCCTCCGGTATTAGACCCGAATATCGATATGAGACAACTACCGCCGCCAATGCCCCATGGGACAGTATCGCTGGACCAAAGATTTGAAGGCATCATGCAGCACGTTGAGGCAGCCGGGTTTGAGAGCTTCGATGAACTTGTGACGGCATATTACAGCAACACCTTCTCAGAAACATCACCTCTAGCAAATGAGCAGCACCTCAGTCGCAACAGGCGGCTACCCAAGGTGATCTCTGAAGTGTTTCAGGCGACGAACAAATGGACTCCTTGGGAGCGTCGTGGCTTTCAAGAGGAGATACTAAAAACGGCCGAATCAATGCTCATCTCAGAAGGTTCCTGTGCTGGCACCAGCCTCATGTCTCAGATCAGACCCTTGATTGACACTCCGGACGGCAGTATCGCACCCAATGCGGGCGAGGCCCTTCTCGGCATGAAGAAATCCATTCAGAATGAGGTCAGTTTCATCGTGAATTATGAGCACCTAATTGGATCAAGCATGTTGACGCCGCATAGTTGCCGAACTCCTGGGCGTTGACAATGGCTTTGGCCGCAGATAGCAGATCGTCATGGGGGCGAGATCGCTCAAGCACAGCCCTTGCTACGATCCTGTTGTTGCAATTCTCCGGCCGCATCCCCAATGACCAGCTCCTTCAGCTGATAGGCGTCTGCCTATGATTGGACCACGATGCTCAATGAATCATGACCAGCGCTCCACACTGAAATCGGGCATGGGAAAAGTCATGGAAGAGGTGAGACTGCAAGCTGAGACATCGTGAAGCTCCAGCAACTCAATCGGCTAACATGCATAGAGCAAAAGAAATAACGAGCAGCAAAACGTCATGTGGTGCCAATATTTGGGCGTCGCGGCATGAGCATCATGCATTACGCGACGACGATCAGTGGCAACGCGCTGCCGCAAGGCGCCTCTCACCGACCACAAGGCCCCCAGAAGCAGCTGGACGGCTCTTACCAATCCACAATTCTGTTGCACAGTTTGGCACTGAAAATAGCACGCTCCACAGAGCGTGAAAAGGGGGAATTGGCGCAGGAAACTACAACCGCGGAGTGGACGAATCATCAAATATAAAGGACTGATACCCTTTGGGGAATACAACTCGGCGCATTGCCGACCGACTCGTGCACGACAGCCTTGTGGATATTGGCGTCACTGCAGCGTCGGCATGCTACGATTGGATATTGGATAAGGCTTGTACATTATTGTTCTTGTACATTTTGAGACCAGGTTGATGGGCATACATGGCGACCAATGTATAGATAATCGAATACGAAGATTATGTCTGTGGATTATTGTGCCGTTCGGGCATTAATTGATGGGGACCCTACTCTGAAACCTTATCTGGCGCGTCAGCTCTGGACTTGCAGTATTTTCGCAGCCCTAATCTAATTTGAAGCATTCGGCTTATTTTGGGAGATAGCACCTTTGTCGGATCTGTTCTCACTGGATAGCCATAGAGTTTGCTGCCGAGGAAGCATGCTACGACTCACTCTTGTCAGGCGAGAAAACTGTCTACGAATGGATAGGCGATAAGATGGTCGACAAAGAGTTCATGAACGCAGTAAGTAGGGCAGACTATTTGGCGAATATCTCGCCTATGATAGAAAAGACGCATATAGCAATTGAACATGCCATCAATTGTAAACTATCGCCAAACTAAGTAGAACAAAGAAGCAGAGAAGGTAGAAGGAAATCAAGTTGCATGTCAGAAAAACAGTCCATAAACAAAGGAAAGAAACATGAAATGAGTAGTGCGAAGTGCAACGAGACTACATTGAAGAGAAAAAAATCACGTTCCCTCAAACTATGATGCACGATGAGCTAGGCTCTATCATGTCGTTACCATCAGGAATTTGAAGGTGTCAAGTCTCCAAGAAGGAAGTCGTTTTGTCCCAAAAGCTGCTGAACAAACCCACCAACTTGCTCCGCGATTGTCCGAAGTTGACTTTCTGAAAGAACATCGCACTGGTAGATGAAATTGAGGTCAAGCTGCTCTGCAGACAAGAATCCGTGAAGGACAAGTGGATAATTGTAGAATCCCTCCATGGACTCTTCAGCGGTAAACTTCTCAGAGGCTTCAGGGACGATGAGTGCTTTTGAGACGCTATCAACAGCAGTTGTGGCGGTGAATTGCATTGGCTGAATTACCAGCAAGCTGGAGAATTTGCATGTCGCGGCAATCTTCGGGCAGATTTTGGCAATATTCTGTACGCCGAACTGCTCGTGTGCAATCATGTCAGAGGCTTGATTCTGAATATCGCGTAGGAATGCAGAGACTGGCTGCTGCGGATCAAAGCGGACTCGAACTGGTACCCGAGCCATGACTGGACCTGCCACTCTCTCAATTCCAGGAACCGGTGCTTGACGCCCCGAAACAGTTGAGACGAAACAAATATCGTCCATCTGGCTTTGTTGAGCGAGCATCATAGCCCATGCGGCTCTGAGGAGTGAGGCCTTGGTGATAGTGGTGTTTGTAGTGGATGGCAACTCAATTGTCTTCCTCATGAAGCGGGTAATGCCACTCGGTCGGCATTCCGCGGGTCCAGGCATAGGTGGGAAACTGCAAGGCTGAGAGCCCTGGAGCTGAGAAGCCCAGAAGTCTTTTGCAGCATCCTGATCAATCTTTGTTGCGTAATTGATGAAGGTAGAGAATGGCTCAATGGCTGGAGGGGCGGCGTTAAGATATGCCTTGTGCAGAATATCAAGAACGATTGCTGTAGACCATCCATCAAAGACAGAATGATGCAAGAGCCAGACGAAGAAACGTGTACCGCATTCTTCTTCGACGACGGCATAGCGACAGAGTCTGGCTCCATAACCCATGTACATGTCATTAGTCGCCAGCATGAAGGATCGGAGACTGGGGAAGTCAGAAGTCGGCTCCCACGATATGTCATTCTTAATGGTCGCCTGAACAGACAATCCATTGACTTGGATGATTCTCGTTCGTAGAGTATTGCAAGTTTCGAGAGTCTGCTCCCAGGCCTTCTTGAACCGGACAAGATCCACGTGGCTCGGGATCATGTATACTCTCTTAGATACGTACGACCCCGGTTGAAGGATAGCAGTAGCCATGAAGCTCTCCTGAACTGCAGTACATGGATAAGCGTCCTCAATGATTTCATTCTTGGAGAAGTGGCATTGGCGTTGGACTTCTAATATGATGCTCTCTAATTCATCTCCGGGGAGCAAGGAGAACGGCTCAACGTCAAATGGCTTCGCGTAAGGATCACTGTCGTTGTGTTTGCCCATGGCAACGAGGGCCATTTTTGACAGGCGTGGATCCTTGAAAATTATCGCCACTGTCAGATTCAGACCTTGTTGCTGCGCGAGAGAGGCCAGCTGTATGGCTGTGATGGAGTCCCCGCCAATTTGGAAGAAGAGGTCGTTTTTGCCGATCTCTTCTGGCTTTGTCCCCAGCACTTGGGCCCAGAGAGCTCGGAGCTTGAACTCAGCTTTCGTCGTTGGAGCAGCCTTGTCGCGTGTTGCCAATGCGTAATCCGCTAGCTCCTCTTGAGAGAGATCCTGTGTTAACGATCGCAGACGCTGCCTATCAACCTTCATCGAAGTGATGAGAGGCATAGACCGGATAGGCAAAAATAAGCGTGGAACCATATACCCAGGCAGTGCTCCTCGAATATCGTCCGATAGCCCGCACAACACTTCGTGCAGAGCTTCATCAAGCTGTAGGACTGGTTGAGCAGGGTCCTTGCTGCCTCTGCCGAGAGATTTATCTCTGAAGCTGATGAACGCTGCGAGTTCCTCGCCAGTACTTTGAGAGTGGTGACGAACCACATCCACGGCAACATGCTCGACTTCGGCCGTACGCTTGATATTATACTCGATTTCTCCCAACTCAATTCGATAACCGCGAACCTTGACTTGAGTGTCCCTTCGGCCGAGATATTCGATAGTGCCGTCGGCGTTATACTTGGCCAAGTCTCCGGTCTTATAAAAGGTTCTAGTGTCGTCTTCCAAAGGCGGCGGCAACCAATCGACTTTCTTGATAAATGATGCTTTGGTCCTCTTTTCGTTATTCAAGTACCCCCGAGCCATGTGTCGCTGGAGGAGAATTTCGCCTACGCAGCCAATTGGCGCGAGCTTGTTATGGTTATCTGGCTCAATTATCCAGCAAGCACCACTGAATCCTTGTCCAATAGTCGTCGGCGACTCGTTGATTGATTGGTAAAGGTGTGAGGCGCAAAAGATTGAGGCTTCAGATGGACCAAAAGCGTTGATTAGCTCCACGCGCCCGAACCAAGTTTCTAGGATATCCTTCGTCGGTGGCTCTCCGACGAGTAATAGCCTCTTCAAACTGGGCACATCGTCTGGTTTCAAAGTACGCAGAAAAGAGGAAGTCAGCATAGCGGTGTTGATTTTAGCCTTTTCGATAAAGCTAGGGATACTCTCGAGTCGTTCTCTCTCCCCTGGAACGCACACTGTGCCTCCAAAAACGAGAGTCTCGAAAATCTCACTTAAGCTCACATCAAACACATAGTTTGAGAACTGAAGCACTCGGTCGGAGGAGCTAAGAGTATACGCCCTGCCGAAGCCCATAATGCTAGAACAGAGAGCCGCATGATCCACCACGATGGCTTTTGGAGTTCCAGTGGAGCCAGATGTGAAAAGGACGTAAGCTGTGTTGCTAGAATCAGGCCTGGTCCACAGTGACACAGCATCGTCGCTCTTTTGAGAGAGTGTGGTTAGCAACGTCGGGGATAGCTCAATAGTATGCTTCACCAAGTCTTTGCAAGACGAGCGTGTTGAGGCGGACATGATAATATGCTTGGCCTTCATCTCTTCGATCAGTGCCTCACGCCGGCTGGGTGGATGTGAAGGATCCAACGGAATAAAGGCACCTCCCGCTTTTAAGATACCCAGCATAGCAACGATAGCCCACATTGACTTTTCGAAGCAAATGGGGACCATTACTTCCGGACCAACCCCAAGTATACGAAGGTAATTGGCCAGGTGGCTGGTTTGACGGTCGAGCTCCTGATACGTTATCCTTCCAGAAGCGCAGTAAATTGCCTCGCGGTACGGCGCGCGCGCCGCTTGTTCCGAGACCAGGTCGTGAATGCAAGTTTGGAGGACCGGGTGGCTTTGGTCGGTCCACGCCTTGGCCTGCTCCACATCCCATGGGCCTGCGACGGAGATGGCACGAAGTGGTCGTTCATCTTGCGCAATGAGCTGCTGAACGACATGTTCAAACTGATTAGAAAGAGCTAAAAGCTGGCTTTCCGATAAGATGGTGGATTGATAAGTGAAATGAAGCTCAACTCGCTCATCGTACACGAAGCAGTCGCTGACTAGGGGATAAGTGAAGTAATTCTGGATGGCCTCCTCGACGAATTGCTCTTCTGAATCACTAGAGACAAGAAGGGCATTTTCGCTGTTGGTAGTTGTCGTTTGTCGCACTGGTTGAATCACGAGAAGGCTGCTGAAGTCACAGGCTTCCTTAGCATCAGGCCCCAGCTTGGAAATGTTTTGCAGACCGTACTGCTCAAACGGCACCATTTGAGATGCCTGACTTTGAATATCCTGAAGAAACTCAGATACTGAGCATTGACGGTCAAGGCGGATGCGGATAGGAACAGTGGCAACGACTGGCCCGACTATGTCCGCCAAGCCGGAGACTGATGCATTTCGACCCGAAACAGTAGTGCCAAAACATACATCATCAGAGTCGCAATGCCGGGCAATTACTATGACCCATGCGGCCCGTAGAATAGATGCCTTGGTGATAGAGCCACTCCTAGTGCTAGGCAACTCAATGGTCTTTTTAAACAGACGAGTAACCTGTCCAGAATTCGGCGTTTTGGCTGGAGGAGAAGGCGGGAAGGTTGCTCGTTTTGCGTTGGCAAGCTGTGACTTCCAGAAGTCGCGAGCAGCGGCGTGGTCAAGATTCATTGTGTAGTTGATAAAGCTGGCGTACGGTTGCGGGGGAGATAAGACTT
This sequence comes from Tolypocladium endophyticum, assembly GCA_024339985.1. Lineage (NCBI taxonomy): Eukaryota > Fungi > Ascomycota > Sordariomycetes > Hypocreales > Ophiocordycipitaceae > Tolypocladium > Tolypocladium endophyticum. The sequence goes on from JALHBW010000126.1 coordinate 355,108, forward strand.
CTCCTTGGTATGCGCGGTGTAGCATACTCAAGATGATAGCGGCGGACCATCCGTCAAAGACGGCGTGATGCATGACCCAAACGAAGTAATTGCTGCCGGTGGACTCTTCAATGAGAGCATAACGACATAACGGCGAGCCATAATGCATCTCTATCTTCTGTGCGGACTTCATGTACGAGTGAAGGCTATGCCCTGCAGTGTCCCATTGGCTTCCTGGACTCACAAGCGCTTGGTATGTTTTATCGCGAACCAGTATTATGCGAGCTCGGAGACTGCCGCAGACACTGACTACCTGATCCCATGCAGCCTTGAAACGCTGAATGTCTGCGCTCGCAGGAAGGCGATAGACATGCTTGACGATGTATGAACCAGGTTGTCTTACTGCGAGGGCCATGAGGCCTTCTTGCAGCGTAGTGCAGGGATAGACATCCTCGATGGACTGGTTGGGCACAAGGTCACATTGCTTCTCAGCTTCCTGAATGACGCTGCCAGCTGACTTGGCTGGGAGCAGGCTGAAAGGCGTGACATCGAATGCCAGACTTTTCTCGCCGAGAACGACATTTTCTGCTAAATGCGATAGTCGAGAATTTTCGAAGATGTTCGCGACCGAGAGACCAATGCCATTTTCCTGTGCAAGGGTTGCCAGCTGAATTGCCGTGATTGAATCACCACCTATTTGGAGGAAGCTGTCATTCTTGCCGATGAGGGAGGCATCTGTTTGAAGCACCTGTGCCCAGAGGTCGCGAAGCTTCCGTTCCAAGTCGGTTGTTGGCTCGGACTTTTCCGTAGTAGACAACGAATAGGGATGCAAATTCTCAGGGGATAGGTCTGCTGCCCATTCGTGTAGCATCTTTCTATCGATTTTCATAGAAGAAACAAACGGCACGTAGCTCAGGGGCAGAAAGAACGAAGGAACCATGAATGCCGGCAGTATGCTTCGCAGGCTCTCGACAAGAGCATTGATTGTCTCATGTAATGCCTCGTCCATTTGGCGTAAAGACCTCGTCAGATTGACACATTCTGATTTGCACGGCGTTGTTTCGTTATTGAATGAAAAGAAGGCGATGAGAAAGATGCCGGCCTCCTTTGGGATAAGGTCAACGACGACATGCTCGATAGATGGTTGCAGAGCCTTGATTTGGAACTCGATCTCGGCTACCTCAAGCCTCTGACCGCGTAGCTTCAACTGAGAGTCTCGACGACCGACATACTCAAGATTGCCATCAGAGATATACCTGACAAGGTCCCCTGTTTTATAGAACCTTCGTGCGTGTTGAATTGCAGAGGGCGGAAGCCACTCTGCATCGTAGACGAAGGCCTGATCAGTCCTCTCCTCATCATTGATATAGCATCTCGCCAGAGCATGACCTTGGACCAAGAGCTCTCCAACACAACCAATTGGCGCGAGACGATTATGATCCTCTGGGTCAACAACCCAGTTTGGTCCGACAAATCCGGTTCCCATGGTTGTTGGTGGCTCTTCTGATGATTGAAAGGTGTAGGCAGTGCACGCAATACAAACTTCAGTGGGACCGTATGCATTGATTAACGTCACATGTTCCTGCCAAGTGCTGACCGTGTCCTTTGTTGGAGCCTCACCTCCAACGATCAGCGTTCGAAGGGATGGGACTTGTTCCGGCCTTAGCGTTGTGGCGAACGATGGTGTGAGCAAGGCTGTGTTGACCCGGGCCGCGTTAATAAAATCTGAGGTATTTTGAAGGCGTTCCGCATCTGTTGGGACGCAAATGGTCCCTCCAAAGAGAAGGGTCGATAGGATCTCGCTGATGCTAGCATCAAAGACATAGTTGGCGAACTGAAAGTACCGAGTGCTTTCACTAAGACCGAAACGCTTTCCCTGGCCAAGAAGACTTGTGCAGATGGCAGAGTGCTCGACAACAATTCCTTTTGGCTTACCCGTTGATCCAGACGTAAAGAGGACATACACGGGGCTATTTGGTCTCGGCTTACTCTCCGGTGCGATGGCTCGAGCCTCTGATGCAACAATTTTGGAGACAAATGAATCCGACAACTGCAAAACGGTTGGGGCCATCTTTTCGCATTCTGAGAATGCTGCGGGTGATGACACTATAAGAGTAGCTCCAACTTGATCGACCAACGCTTGGCGTCGGGTACGGGGGTGAGAAGGGTCCAATGGGACGAAAGCGCCGCCAGCCTTCATAATGCCGAGCATGGCTACTATCGCCCACATAGACTTCTCTGAGCAGAGAGGGATCTTCATCTCTGGCCTGACGCCGAGGTGAAAGAGGCAGCTTGCCAATTGCGTTGAGAGGCGATCCAGCTCAGCATATGACATACTACCACTGGTAGTATAGACGGCTTCTGCTCTCGGCGTCCGAAGGGCTTGTTGCGAAACCATATCGTGAAGACATGCTTGAACGGGCTCGATTGAGAACTGGTTCCATTCAAGTGCTGTCTGCAAGTCCCAGGGGCCGGAAACTGAGACGTCACCCATTGTTTTGTCGTCTTGCATCGTTATGAGTTGTCTGGAGACATGGTCGAACTGATTTGACAGCGCCTGAATTCTAAAGTCATCCAGGCAATCTGAATGATAGGTGAATGTCAACTCAGCGTAGTCACTCGCAACCTTAGCTTCGATGACGAGAGGATAGTTGAATTGAGCCCCTTCAGCATCGACGTTGACCTGTTCTTGGAGGCGGGCCGGGGCGAGAATAAGATCATCATTGTTTGTATCAATCTCAGTGTCTCCGATTGGCTGTATTCCCAACAGACTCGAGAAGTCGCACGCTTCGTGAGCGTCTGAATCAATCTTGGCGATGTTTTGCAAACCAAACTGTTCATAGGGGACCATTTCTGCCATCTGGTTTTGAAGTCTTTGCAGGAAGATAGAAATCCTCTGCTTAGAGTCTAGACGTAGACGAATTGGAACGGTCGCAATCATGGGGCCAGGGGTATCTGACAAGCCCGCTACAGGGGCGTTGCGGCCAGATACCGTTGTTCCAAAGCAAACATCACTAGCCTCGCAGTACCGCGCGAGAATCAGAGCCCAAGTTGCTTGCATGATGGTGGCTTTAGTAATTGACAGATCAGTGCCTCCTGTCAGGTCAATCTTCTTCGTCATGACTCGACTGGTGGTCCGGACGGATCTTTCCATCGAGCTCCAGCTACTCTTGACGGGCGGGAATGAAGCCTTTCTGGAGCCCTTTAACTGCATGCTCCAGTATGCCCTTGCGTCGTTCGAGTTCAGCTCGGAAATATACTTGATGAAACTTGAGTATGGCTCTAATGGCGACATCTCGATGCTGTGATAGAGGTTGTGGAACACGCTCATGACGATAGCATTAGACCAACCATCAAAGATGGCGTGATGCATAGCCCAGACAAAGAAGCGTTCGCCCGAAGGGCTTTCAACGAGACCATAGAGGCACAGCTTTGAGCCATAGCCCATGCGAATATTTGAAACGTGATCCAAGGCACTTCTCAAGTCCATGGTCTCCGTTGGCTCCCACTCAGGGTAATTCTTGATGAGGGCCTGGACATGTGATCCCTGCGAGGCTATAATTCGAGTCCGAAGATTACCACACAACTTCGTTGTTTCTTCCCAGGACGACTTGAACTTCCGGAGATCGACATGGCTGGGGATGCGATAGATATTGGTGGAAATGTACGAGCCAACCTTTTTAATCGACAAAGCCATCAGCCCGGCTTGAAGAGGCGTACAAGGGTAGGCGTCTTCGATCATGTCCACGCCAGATAGTCCACACTGTGACACCAGCAACTCTTTAGTATCATCCAGAGTTGTGGATGGCAAAAGGCTAAAAGCCCTGGCTTTGAACGAGACAGGGCCCTCTGATACCTCGGCGGCGGCGGCCAGAGCTCCCAGCCGCGGGTTCTGAAAGATCATCGCCACAGACAAGGAAAAGCCATGCAGCTGGGCAAGATTCACCAGCTGAATAGCCGTAATTGAATCGCCACCAACTTCGATAAAGCTATCGTTCTTGCCAATTTCTGATGCATCAATCCGGAGGATTTGGGCCCAAATATCCCTTAAAGCTAGCTCTGTGCTGGTTGTTGGGGAAATCTTTGCCCGGTTCGTAAGGGACAACTCAGCTAACGCATGTTTGGACAAGCCCACTGCGAGCGATCTTAACTTTTGCCGATCTACCTTCATGGAAGTGACGAAGGGCATCTTGCGGAGTGGCAAAAACATGTCTGGTATCATATAGGCGGGCAGTTCGGCCCGCAGCTCGTCCAGAAGTGCGGTCAAAGCAGCCTGTAGCTTCTCATGCATCTGAGTAATGATTTCGGAGTCATTCTTATCATCAGCAATACCGATAATCTCACGGGAATCGACGAAACTGACAAAGGCTGCAAGCGCCTTGCGGTTTTCGAGACGAAGAAGATCGACAGCCACATGCTCGACACCGTGCAAGAGCCGCTTGATTGCAGATTCAATTTCTCCCAACTCGACTCGATTACCTCGCACTTTGACCTGGGTATCTCGCCGACCCAGATACTCAAGCGTCCCATCGAAATTGTATCTTGCAAGATCGCCTGTCTTGTAGAATTTGCGAGAATCGCCGTCAGTTGAAGGCAACCAGGCAACTTGTTTGATGAAAGATCTCTGAGTTCTTTCTTCGTCATTGAGATAGCCCCGAGCCATGTGTCGTTGCAATAATATCTCTCCAACGCAGCCGATAGGGGCAAGTTTGTCAGGGTTCCCAGGTTCCACAAGCCAGCAACAACCGCTGAACCCACGACCTATGGTCGTTGGCGATTCTTCAATGTCTTTATAGTGGTGTGAAGCACAGAAAACGGAGGCTTCCGAAGGCCCGTAGGCGTTAATCAACTGCACGTGGCCATGCCATGTTTGCAATGTGTCTCGCGATGGCGGCTCGCCCACTAATAATAGCATTCTGAGCGTTGGGACCTCTGATGGCGAGAGAGTATGGAGGAAAGAAGAGGTAAGCATTGCAGTATTGACCTTGTTTGCGGTAACAAAATCTGCAAGCCTATTCAACCTCTCCTCTTCAGAGGGCACACAGATAGTGCCGCCAAATATTAGGGTCTCGAAAATTTCGCTCAGGCTTACGTCGAAGACGTAATTAGAAAATTGAAGGACACGACTGGCCGTATCGAATTCATATGCCCTATCATAGCCCATGAGACTGGAACAGAGTGCTGAATGATCGACCACTATAGCTTTGGGCTTGCCAGTAGATCCAGAAGTAAACAAAACATAGGCTGCGTTGCTGGGAACAGGCTTTTGCACTGAAGTATTGAAGGTACTGAAGTCCTTTTCAAAAAAGGAGCTATTCACTTCAACGATTGTTTGTGCTAGACCATCGCAAGCAGCTACTGTTTCGGATGAAACCAGCATGACGGACGCATTCGTCTCTCTAACGATGGCCTGTCGGCGCACGATAGGATGTGATGGATCGAGGGGAATAAAGACGCCTCCCGACTTAAGTATAGCAAGCATGGCGACTATAGCCCACACGGATTTCTCGAAGCAGATAGGTACCATTATCTCGGGTTGAACCCCAAGCTGAGATAAATGATTTCCGAGTTGCGTTGAGAGTCGATCTAGCATTTCGTACGATAGCTTGCCGTCTGTGGAAACAATTGCTTCGTGGTGTGGAGTGATAGCGGCCTGCTGGGAGAAAAGATCATGGATGCACGCCTCCAAAACCGGGTGTTCTTGATTTGCCCACAGCGTGGCTTGTTGTAAATCCCATGAACCAGAGACCGTAATCTCCTGCAATGACTGGTCATTTGGAGCAAGAAGCTGATCGACAAGATTGTGGTATTGTTGTGAGAGGGCATTCATCTGCGGCTCGCTCAGAACGTCCGAGTTGTATGTGATAAGCAACTGCACCGTTTCATCGGATATTTGACCTTGGACAACGAGAGGATAACTGAAATATCCTTCCATAGCCTCTTCGGAACTGAATGCTTCTCCTACATCAGATGTAAGAAGAACACTTTGGGTCTCAACATCGTCGTCGAGGCTGATATGCTTTTGACTCGGCTGAATGATGAGGAGACTGGAGAAGTTGCAAGCATCTCGTGCATCCGGACCAAGCTTAGCAATATTCTGAATACCAAACTGCTCATAGGGCACCATAGCCGATGATTGGGATTGAATTGCTTGTAGAAAGGTATGCTTTGACTGCATGCGGTCAATTTGGACCCTCACAGGTACAGTAGCAACCATTGGACCGGGCATTGTTTCGAGACCTGCGACAGGTGCATTGCGCCCAGACACTGTAGTACCGAAGCAGATATCATCTGTATCACAATATCTTGCCAAGAGCAAAGTCCAAGCCGCTCTCAAAACTGTGGCTTTTGTGGCTGAACTGTTGGGCTGGCGGGGGAAGCTGAACGTTGTTGTCATGAGTCGGGTTGACTTGCTTGATCCGGCTTCAAGAACATTGTCAGGAGGGAACGATGCCCGAGTTGCGCCTTTCAGTTGTGCGTCCCAGAATTGAGCTGCAGACGCATGATCAATATTTGAGGTATATTTGATAAAGCTGGCAAATGGCTGGAGGGGCATGATGTCTCTGCCGGCGTACGCAGCGAAAAGCGTGCCCAATACGAGAGCCATCGACCAGCCGTCAAACACTGCGTGGTGGATAACCCACGAGAAGTAGTGGTCACCGTTGTTATCGCGAATGATGGCATATCGACAAAGTCGTGAGCCGTAGGTCATTTGCAGATCGCTACAAGCAGCGACGAACGAACGCACGGTATGTTTTTCCGTGGCCTCCCAGCTGATATCGCTCTTCAATATGACTTGAATGGACGAGTTACCCGAGAGAATGATCCGAGTTCGAAGGTTGCTGCATGTCTCAATAGTCTTCTCCCATGACCGCTTGAACTTGGCAATGTCGACATGACGTGGGATTTTATAAAGATATTTGGCGACGTAAAGGCTGGGTTCCTTCTCAGCTAAAGCCATCAAACCCTCTTGCAGCTTCGTGCAAGGGAAAGCATCCTCTAGATCAGAGTCGGTGGTAAGAGAACACTGAGTTCTCAATGAGTCTCGTAGAATGTGACCGCCGTTAGACTCATCCAACAAGCTAAATGGGGATATGGAGGCAGCATTGTTGATTGGATCAGACGTCTTGATGGCCTTTGCGGCAATCGCTAACAGCCGAGGGTCATCAAAGACATCCTGAACGGTCAAGCTGATAAAATGCTCGCGCGCAACTGCAACGAGATTGATAGCAGCCAGTGAGTCACCACCAATCCCTAAGAAGCTGCTGTCACGGCCAATAGACTCAATTGGGATGTTGAGAATCGTTGACCAAAGCTTCTGAAGTTTGACCTCCATTGGCGTATTTGGCGCACGCTTGGTGCCGTCTTGTAGAGAATAATTGGCAATCTCCTCTTGGCTCAAGGCTGATGTCAGCTGTTTGAGCGCATTTCTATCCAATTTTGTCGACGTGATAGAAGGCATAAAGCGGCACGGGATGAAAAGCGTTGGGATCATATATCTTGGCAAAGAGACGGCCAGCTTTCCGACCAGCGCTGCGAGCTGAGTCTGAAGCTCGATTGTCAGCGGCAGGAAGATGGAGTTGTTTGAAATTTCCTGAGAAGCTTCAATGGGCCGAGATGTATCGGTGAAGCAGAGATAGGACACAAGATTAGAGCCGCCGTCGGTCTTGTACACGTCTACGACAACCTGTCGTGCACCTGCAAGGCTTCCGTAAATGTGATGTTCAACTTCTCCTAGTTCAACACGGAGGCCGCGGATCTTGACTTGGGTGTCTTTGCGGCTGCAGAACTCGATTGTACCATCGGGATTATATGAACACAAATCGCCGGATTTGTAGAAGCGGTTCCAAGGCTGCAACTCTCGCCGTGAGGCCCATTCGGGAAGAGGTGAAGGGACAATCGCACTCTCCGTTCGCTCTGGATCTGCAAGGTAGTGTCTTAAGATCGTAGGGCCTTGGATAACTGCTTCTCCAATAGTTCCTACTGGTGCTAGTTGTCGAGGATCATTGGGATCCACGATCCAGCAGGAACAGCCAACAGGGCGCCCAATAGTGAGCGGAGACTCCTTACGAGACGTCCACTCATGTAGGGTGCTAAAACAACAAGTCTCTGCTGGACCCCATCCATTAATTAATCGGACCTTGCCGAACCAAGAGGCGAACACATCGCGGCCAACAGCTTCGCCAGCAAGAAGGAGTAACTTCAATGATGGTACAACCAGTGGGCTAAGCGTGCGAGCAAAGGCTGGCGTAAGAAAGGCCCAGTTGATGCGTGAATCTGTAATAAAATCCACTAGATTGTTCATTCGTGTTGATTCCGAAGGGATAAAAAGGCTAGCGCCAGAAATGAGCGGTGCGATAATTTCCCCTATAGAAAGATCGAACACGAAAGCGGCGAATTGAAGCATCCTCACCTCAGGACATATGCCTAATCTCTTTCCAATAGCAACTTGACTTGTGCAAACAGAACCATGTTCCATGACGAGGCCCTTGGGCGTGCCTGTGCTACCAGATGTGAAGAGAACGTAGGCTGCGTTGCGTGGCGATACATCGACCTTTGGAGGTGAGAAGCTGAGCGTGTCGGCTTGGGCAGCTAACAAGTTGTCCAAGTCGAAATTGACTTCAAGCACATTCTGCAATAGTTTCGAGCACAATGCAGCGTTGGTAGATGACGTGAGAGCGAGGGATGCTCCAGTTTGACCAACGACTTGCCTCTGCCGTTGGATCGGATGTGACGGGTCTAAAGGCACCCAAGCCGCCCCGGCTTTGTTAATTGCTAAGATAGAAACAAAGTGCCAGACAGATTTCTCGAAGCATACGTGAACAAGATCGTCGGATCTGACGCCGTAGCTCGCAATAAGATGATGCGCCAGCCTATTTGCAGCATGATCAAGTTCGATGTATGTCAGCTCGGCATCCCATGCGCAGATAGCAAGCGAGTTTGGTCGTTCTCTAGCTTGCTGCTCAACAAGACTGTGGAAGCAGGAGTCGATAATCGTAGGTGCGTCGGTATTTCTCTCGACTGCCTGTTGAACGTCCCGAGGTCCGGCTAGCGACAATTCCGAAAGAGGCCGTTCGCTCAGCGTGACTAGTTGATGGACAATGTGATCAAGTTGGCTGGAAAGTGTTAAGAGTTCCGACTCTGAGAGAACGGACGGATCGTAGGTCATCACCAAATCAACCTGGTTGTCCATCATGAATCCTTGAAGAACCAGTGGGTAGCTAAAATAATTTTGCATGCTTTCTTGAGTAAGTTGCTCTTCGGAGCTGCCCAAAATAAGGATTTGTTCATCACTGGCTTGCGATTTTGCCAATGCTTGTTGGACTGGCTGAATAACCAGGAGGCTTGAGAAGTCGCAAGCATCTTTTGCATCTGGACTTAATTTTGCGATTTTCTGTAGCCCATATTGTTCGAAAGGAACCATTCTGGATCCTTGAGTCTGGACATCACTTAGTAGGCTTGAAATGGTCTGTTCACCACTTAGACGAATCCTCACTGGCACCGTTGCAATCATCGGGCCTGGCATTGTAGTGACGCCTGGTACTGCAGCGTTGCGGCCAGATACCGTGGTACCGAAACAGACGTCATTAGTGTCGCAATATCGAGCGAGGATAATGGCCCATGCTGTACGCAAGACTGTTGCTTGTGTAATTGAGCTCTGTCTTGAGCGTGGCAAAGACACAGTGTGTCGGAACGTTTGGCTGGCAGCTCTTGATCCAGGGCGGGGGAAACGAGGAAAAGTCGCTCGTTTAGCTTCTTGGAGTTGGCTCATCCAAAATTCCGCTGCATCCTGCTCATCAACGCTTTGGGTATAGTTTATGAAGTCCGAATATACTCCCAAAGGTTCTGTTATCTCGCCCAGATATTCCTCGTAGAGCCTATTCAGAACGAGGTTCACTGTCCACCCATCAAACACCGTGTGATGAATGATCCATACAAAGTAGAATTGGCCGTCGTCTTGCTGCAAAAGGGCATACCGGCACAGACGAGAGCCGTACGTCATTTTAATTCCCTTCGTATCGTTCATGAACGCCTGCAGATTGGCATGTCCTGAACTTGGTTCCCAGGAGATATCGTCTTTAATCAGGGCTTGGATGGCGGTGCCTGTGGAAAGGACAATCCTTGTGCGAAGAATGCCACACGACCTCATTGTATTCTCCCATGAGTTCTTGAATCTTGATATGTTGATATTTGGAGAGAGGCGGTAGACATGCTTTGCAATGTATGATCCCGGTTGCTTAACAGCCAGGGCCATGAGCCCTTCCTGCATTTGTGTGCAAGGATAGGCATCTTCAACAGTCTTCTCATCTGGCAATTGGCACTGCTCTCGCAATTCTGAAATGATGAACTGTACTTGTGAAGGCTCGATCATGCTGAACGGTTCTGCATCAAACGACACACTGTTGTCGGATGCGTCTGTAGCGATAGCAGCAAGACGTGAAAGACGAGAATCTTCGAAGATCTCCGAAACCGAAAGCATCACTCCTCGTGACTGAGCTGCAGAAACGAGCTGAATAGCTGTAATTGAATCTCCGCCGATTTGAAGGAAACTGTCATTCTTTCCGACGTCCTTTGGATTCAGGTTTAAGACTGAGCCCCAAATGTCTCGTAACTTCAGCTCCATCGCGGTGGTCGGTTCCACCATTTGGCCTTTGCCCACGCTATGTCGAGTTATCATTTCAGTTGAAAGACCAATTGCCAGACTTCTGAGTCTCTTTCTATCCAGCTTCATGGAGGACACGAAAGGCATATTTCGCATTGGCAGGAAGATTGAAGGAATCATATATGATGGCAGGATAGCTTTGAGCTCAGCCGCTGCGGCGCTGAACATTTTTTGCAGGCTCTCGTTTAGTGGTAAAAGAAACTGTTCGAGATGGTCGACGCCATTTTGTAATTCGTTGTCATTAAAGGCGACAAATGACAGCAATGCATGGCCAGAGTGCAGTTGAATCAAATCTGCCGCGACGTGTTCCGCGGCCGGTAGGACCTTTTTAATGGCGTATTCGATTTCAGAAAGCTCGATACGCTGACCACGTAACTTTAGTTGCGAATCTCGCCTTCCTACGTAGTCCAAGTTGCCATCGGAAGTGTACCTGACCAAATCCCCGGTTTTGTAGACGCGGCGGTTGGCTGTAGTTGACGGCAAGAACGGCAGGTCTGCTGCAAAAGCCTGGTCTGTCTTGAGTGGATCGTCCAAATATCCACGAGCCAGTGCGTCACCTTGAACCACCAGCTCACCCACACATCCGATAGGCGTCAAGCGTGAGTATTTATCAGGGTCCACGATCCAGCAAGGACCTACCAGGTTGGTGCCAATCACAGTTGGCGAATCTTGTGGTGATTGGAAGACGTAGGCAGCACAAGCAATACAGACTTCCGTAGGACCATAGGCGTTGATGAGATTGACATGCTGTTGCCAAACGCTAAGAGTGTCCCTGGCTGGCGCCTCGCCGCCTACAACAAGTGTCTTCAAAGTGGGCACTTGCTGCGGTGTAATAGTTCTCACGAATGATGGTGTCAATAAAGCGACATTTACCTGAGCCCTCGCGATAAACTCAGAAGTCCCTTCAAGCCTCTGCGTTTCTGATGGAACACAGACTGTGCCGCCATATAAGAGGGTGGAAAAGATCTCGCTAATGCTGGCATCGAAGACGTAATTGGCAAATTGCAAGTATCGAGACTCTTTGCTAAGCCCGAACGCCTGCCCTTGCGCTAACAAGCTAGTGCAGAGAGGGGAATGCTCTACAACAATTCCCTTTGGCTTTCCTGTCGATCCGGACGTAAAGAGGATATAAACTGCGTTGTGCGAGTGCGGCTTGATGCCAGCGTCTACGTCTTCACGTGAAGACTTGGCCAGTCGGTCAATGAGATCGCTCGAGAGCTCAATCGTCTTCTCTGCCAAATTCGTACAGAATTGAGCTGTTATTGGCGAAACGATCAAGGTATCGGCTTTGAGCTCGGTTATCAGAGCTTGTCGGCGCTCGAATGGGTGAGAGGGGTCAAGAGGAACAAAGGCACCACCTGCTTTCATGATCCCAAGCATAGCGATGATGACCCAAATAGACTTTTCGAAGCAAAATGGGACCCTTGTCTCTGGACGCACACCCTGTTCAGACAGATAGATACCCAGCTGAGTCGAAAGATGGTCTAATTCTCCATATGTAATTCTTCTCTCCGTTGAAAAGATCGCCTCTCGGCTAGGGTCTTGCTTTGCTTGCGTCGAGATGATATAGTGGAGACAAGAATCGATGATTGGGCTCTGTTCCTGATTCCATTGAGTCGCGACTTGTGCATCCCACTCTCCAGCGACTGAGATCTGCTCAAGGGGCATGTTGCGTTGTTTAACAAGCTGATCGAGGACATTGCTGAGCTGGTGCGACAAAGCCTCAACCTGGAACGTGGTCAAGACCTTTGACTGATAGGTGATAACAAGCTCGATGTGATTGTCGAAAACATTGCTCTCAAGAACCAGTGGGTAGTTGAAATGGGCACCAGCTGCCTCGTCTCCAGCACCGTTGTCAATGGAGCGACTTGGAGCCAAAACTGCATCATGTTCGTCATCCAATGTCGCGGAAGCCTGCCCGGGTTGGATGACTAGGAGACTTGAGAAATCACAAGCTTCTCCCGCATATTGGCTTAGCTTGGAAATATTCTGAAGGCCCATCTGCTCGAAAGGGACCATCTCTGACGCCTGGGTCTGAAGTTTCTGCAACATCCGCGATGCAGATTGCTTATGATCAAGTACCACCCTAACAGGAACAGTTGCAATCATCGGGCCACACATTTCTGATAGCCCTTTTACTGCAGCATTTCGACCCGAAACTGTTGTTCCAAAGCAAACGTCATTAGAATCACAGTAGCGGCTCAGTATTATTGCCCAGGCGCCGCGAATGATCGTCGCCTTGGTAACCGAATTATCAGAGTCTGGTGCAAAGTTGATAGTCTTTCGTATAACACAGCTGGTACCGTGGCTGGTAAACTTTCCAGCGGAAAGGCTAGGAAACGAGGTTCTCTGGGCTCCGTGTAGCTGAGACGTCCAATATTTTTCAGCAGCTAGTTTGTCGGTCTCCATGGTATATTTAATGAAACCTGAATATTTCTCAAGGGCGGGAACATCAAAACCACGATAAACAGCGTGCAGGACATTGAGGACGATCGAATTAGCCCAACCATCGTAGATAGCGTGGTGCATCATCCACATGAAGTATTGTTCGCCTTGGGTGTTATTGACAATGGCGTACCGACAAAGCTTTGTGCCAAAGCCCATTTTGACACAACCGGCGTGCATATAAAGAGAAGCATCCATGTCGATTTCTTCCCACTCCGGTGCCTCATCTAGAACTGCTTGGATGTATGACCCTTGTGTAGCAATGATTCTGGTACGCAAGTTGCCGCAAAGCCTGACTGTAGACGCCCATGCCTCCTTGAAGCGGGAAATGTCGACGTGATTCGGGATTTGATAGACGTTCGTCGCAATGTAGGACCCTGGTTGTTTGACCGATAAGGCCATCAATCCAGCTTGAAGGGGTGTGCAGGGATAAGCATCTTCAATTTGCTCTTCGCTCTGAAGGCAGCATTCACACTCGATTCTTGCCCGGATAAGATGAGCTTCATTCTTGGGAAGCAACTCAAATGGCTTGGTACGGAACTGACCACCTTCAATGTGACGGTGCTCATCAATATGAGCAGCCACAGCTTGTAGACGAGCATCTCGGAAGATGATTGATACTGTCAGATTGAAGCCAAGGCGCTCCGCCAGAGACACCATCTGGATGGCCATAATTGAATCGCCTCCCATTTCGATGAAGCTATCAGTCTTCCCAATTTCCTCGGCGTCAAGGTTTAATAATTGTGCCCATAGATCTCGGAGCTTCAGCTCCGTTTGTGTTGTAGGCTCAATTTTGTCGCGCTTATTCAGTGCAAAAGACGTGATCTTCTCCGTAGACATGCCTCTTACGACAGAACGCAATGTGAGTCTATCGACCTTCATTGAATTTACGAAAGGCATTGCAGTTAGCGGGAAGAACAACGTAGGCACCATATAGGATGGCAGTGCCGCTTTCAGGTCGTTGTGAAGGTTAGAAAGCTTTTGCTGGATAATGGAGCCCATCTCGAGAACGTGGTCATTTATGCGCCTTAGACCATTCGTAATATTTTCCTTGACGTCGAAGCTGATGAATGCAGCTAAAATCTCTCGGGAACTGTGTTGAATTACTTCCACTGCGACATGCTCAATGCCGTCGACCGCCTTCTTGATGTGATACTCAATCTCGCCAAGTTCGATTCGATAGCCGCGAATTTTAACCTGGGTATCGCGACGACCTAGATATTCGATCGTTCCGTCGAAGTTATACCTCGCCAGGTCTCCGGTTCTGTGGAACTTCCGAGAAGTATCAACCGGAAGCCATGATACGCTAGGCAGGAACAACTTCTCAGTTCTATCGTTGTCGTTTAAATATCCTCGAGCCATATGCCTTTGTAGCAAGATTTCTCCTACACATCCGATAGGCGTAATTTGATTCGGATTTCCAGGCTCGACGATCCAGCAATTGCCGCTAAAGCCGCGACCTATGTTCGTCGGTACTTCATTTGCAGACTCATAGCGATGAGACGCGCAGAATATTGATGCCTCGGATGGGCCGTAAGCATTTATGAGCTTCGAAATTCTTCCATGCCAAATCTGGATGATATCTTTTGTCGGAGGCTCGCCAACTAGCAGCAGTGTATCAATACTCGGCACGTCCCTCGGATCTAAGGTCCGTAAGAATGAAGAGGTGAGCATGGCCGTATTGACCTGAGCTCTATTGACGAAGCCAGGTAAGTCTTCTAGGCGCTCCTGGTCAGACGGGACACAGACAGTACCACCAAAGACCATTGTCTCTAAGATCTCGCTCAGGCTGACGTCGAAAACATAATTGGAAAACTGTAAGGTACGAGTATTTTGGTCGAATTGATATGCTCTATCAAATCCCATGAGCGAGGAGCATAGAGCGGAGTGGTCGACGACAATAGCTTTTGGCTTTGCTGTGGACCCGGAGGTAAATAGGACGTAAGCAGCATTATTTGGATTTGGCTTGATGACTGTTGATAAAGCAGCAGAACTTATTGGGGGGAAAGCTTCAAAAATGGCACTTGAAAGCTCGATGATATGAGGTGCCATTTTCTCGCATAACCCTAGGGTTGATGGTGATACGAGAATATGCTCTGCAGCCGCTTCAGCAATGATAGTTTGGCGGCGGGCAGCTGGATGTGTCGGATCTATAGGCACGAACACTCCGCCGGCTTTCATGATACCAAGCATAGCAACGATAGCCCAGGCAGACTTCTCGAAACACATTGGAACCATAGACTCAGGTCGAACTCCCAGGGCAGCTAAACATATTGAAAGTTTAGTAGACATTTCGTCAATCTCAGAGTAGGTGAAATGTAACTGAGACGTGTAAATAGCCACATGATCAGGCCGCTGCAATGCCCGTTCTGAGATCAAGTCGGGCACACAAGACTGGACAACAGTATGGTCGCGGCTACTCCAGGATTTTACTTTGTTTAGGTCCCAGGGTCCAGCGACTGAGATGTCACCCAAGCTTCCATCTTGGATGAGGATCTGCTGAACAACATGCTTGAACTGTTGGGATAAAGCAGTCATCTGTGGCTCGCTCAAAAGCTTCGAGTTATATGTCAATAGCAGATTGACACTACTGTCACCGATCTGGCCCTGAATGACAAGCGGATAGGTGAAATATCCTTCAATCGCTTCTTCGGAGGCAAATTTGTTGTTGTTAGCTGGAAGCATGACTGCGGAACCTGAACCTCCTCCGGAACCGCCTTTGAGGCCCGGTTGAATCACAAGAAGACTTGAAAAATCGCAGGCTTCCTTCGCCGCAGGGCTAACCTTTGAGATATTTTGAATGCCATATTGCTCAAAAGGGACCATAGCAGAGGCTTGTGATTGCACATTGATAAGAAACTCTCTGATTGGCTGCGTACGATCCAAGCGAATGCGAACGGGAACGGTC
Source organism: Tolypocladium endophyticum (assembly GCA_024339985.1). Classification (NCBI taxonomy): domain Eukaryota; kingdom Fungi; phylum Ascomycota; class Sordariomycetes; order Hypocreales; family Ophiocordycipitaceae; genus Tolypocladium; species Tolypocladium endophyticum. Next base: position 371,103 of record JALHBW010000126.1, read on the forward strand.
GCGACCATAGGGCCTGGCATAGAATCTAAACCTGCAACTGGTGCATTCCGGCCCGATACTGTTGTGCCGAAACAAACGTCATCTGAATCGCAGTATCTGGCGAGAAGCACAGCCCAGGCAGCCCGAAGGATAGATGCTTTCGTAATGGAAGTGTCCTTTTGGCGCGGAAAGTCAATGTGACTTGTCGTGAAAGCGGTGGACTTGCCCTGGATGGAGTCGTCTGGCATTTGAAGGGAATTTGGGAAGATTGCTCTGCGCGCGTCCAAAAGCTCAGACATCCAGAAGCTTTGAGCCGCAGTGCGATCCATATTCGCAATATAATTAATGAAGCCTGAATACGGATTGAGTGCCCGGAGAGGCATATCCTGGTAGGCCATGTGAAGTGATTCCAGAGTCAAAGCCATAGACCAGCCGTCAAACACAGCGTGATGGATGATCCAAACAAAATGTGTTTCCCCATCATCTTCTGTGATCAATGCGTAGCGACAAAGCCGAGATCCCGGTCCCATTTCCCAGGTATTGCTATCGTTCATGAAGTTTCGCAAAGACATACCATCAACAGATTCCCATAGCAAGTCATTCGACACTAGGGCTTGGATGGCTGAGTCCTCAGTTCGGAGGATTCTCGTCCGCAAGTTTCCAGAAGCCTCGACAGTTTGTGACCATGCAGCTTTGAAACGGCCCAAGTCGATGTTCGAAGATAGCTTATACACGTATTTCGCAATATAAGACCCGGGCTGGGTTATTGCTAAAGCCATGAGACCTTCTTGCAGCGGCGTGCAAGGGTAGGCGTCTTCTATCTTCTGATTATCGGACAAGGCAAGCTGAGTTCGAATACCATGCCCTGAAACAAAGTCGCGAGCCGAATCGCTTAGAAGACTAAAGGGAGCGACATTCTGATTTTGAACACCGACCTCAACTTCGATGGCATTTGATGCAAGGCCTAGCAGTCTTGGGTCATCAAACACATTTTGAACCGTCAAGGAAACCCCTTGTTCTCTGGCCAAAGTGACTAAATGGATTGCTGAAACTGAGTCTCCACCAATCTGGAGGAAGCTATCATCACGACCAATTGACTCTGGGTCAATGTTTAAAAGCTTTGCCCAGATGGTCAGCAGACGCTTTTCCATATCTGTTTCTGGCTTCCGTTTCTTTTCGTTCCGGAGAGTGTAATTGGCCAGCTGAGCCGGACTTTGGGAGTTGAAAAGGTGTCGTAATTTGTTCCGATCAAGCTTTGTGGACGTGATAAATGGCATAGAACGACAGCGGACGAAGAAGGTTGGGACCATATATCGTGGGAGCTTAACAGTAAGCTGGCCATGCATCGCAGCAACCAGGGCTTGCACTTCGTCCGTTAGAGGCAAGAAAATATCGTCCGTCTCCATTGCTTGGCTTTTAGCACTGGTGTCGTCGGAAGACGTAAAAAAGGCGACAAGGCTTGTCCCGCTGCTGCCCTTGAAAACGTCGACCGCAACGTCACGGATGCTCTCTTGGCTTCTCCGGATTTGGTATTCAATCTCTCCTAGCTCAACACGCAAACCTCGTATCTTGATTTGAGTGTCTTTCCGGTTGCAGAACTCCATAGTTCCATCCGAATTGTAGAAGCATAAGTCTCCGGATTTGTAGACTCGCCTCCACTGTGTCGACTTCGGCTGAGGAGCCCAGTCTGGAAGGGAAAGCATTGTGGCCTCCTGAGTCCTGACAGGATCCGAGAGATATTCGCGTAAAATGGTTGGCCCTTGAATCACAACTTCCCCTAAGCACCCAATAGGTGCCAGTTTGTATGGATCTTCGCGATCTACTATCCAGCAGTATCCTCCGACCGGTTTACCAATAGTCAAGGGAGACTCATCAGCAGAGCTCCATTCATGAAGACTACTAAAGCAGCAAGTCTCGGCCGGGCCCCAACCATTGATCAACCGCACCCTTCCAAACCAAGTTTCAAAGATATCTCGGCTCACAGCTTCACCAGCAAGAAGCACTAAGTCAAGACTAGGAAGGTCAGCCGGCTTTAAGGTACGTACAAAAGCCGGAGTAAGAAATGCCCAATTGACATTATGCTTGTGAATGAAGTGCTCCAAGCCATCCATTCGTTCTTGGTCAGAAGGCACACAGAGACAAGCGCCCGCGATGAGCGGGGCAATGATCTCGCCAATAGATAAATCGAAAACGTACGCGGCGAATTGTAGCATTCGCACGTCATTTGTGATACGCAGCCTATGCCCAATAGCAATCTGGCTTGTGCAGACAGAACCATGCTCCATGACGAGGCCTTTAGGTGTGCCCGTGCTCCCGGAGGTGAACAAGACATACGCGGCGTTGCGCGGTGTGATTGTAGTCAGCGGGCTACGCCGGCTCTTGAGCGCAACATCGCCGTCTTGCCTCAAAAGATGATCAAGAGATGGTGTCACTTCAACGACTCTTTCAATTATTCGGTTGCACATCTTGTAATTTGATGGGGATGTGAGAACAAGCTTCGAACGAGTCTGCTGCACAACCTGTTCTTGCCGCTGAATTGGGTGGGATGAGTCCAAGGGAACCCATGCTGCGCCGGCCTTATTAATCGCCAATATGGCTACGAAATGCCACAGAGACTTTTCGAAGCAAACATGGACTAGATCTTCTGACTTAACGTCGTACTCTAGAACGATGTGATTCGCAAGTCGGTTTGCGGCTTCGTTAAGTTCTTTGTAAGTGAAGTGTCCATCCCAAGCCTGGATAGCTGGGGCTAGTGGTCGGGAAATTGCTTGCTTTTCGACAAGTTCATGAATGCAGGCGTCAATAACTTCACACTCCACTTCTTCGTTCCAGCTTATAGCCTGCTGAAAATCTTGTTGAGGAGTCATTGACAAATCTCCAATTAATGTGGCTTCCTTCTGGAGAAGTTGATGGACAACATGCTCAAAGTGACCGGCTAAGGTTGAAACTTGCGTTTCTACCAGAACCGTTGGATCATATGTAAAAACAAGTTCGACGTGGTCATTCGTCATGTATCCTTGCAGGACGAGTGGATAGCTGAAGTAATTTGTCATTCCATCCCTGGAAAGCCGCTCCTCGTCGAGGCCTGAAACTAGCAATGGCTCGCTCCAGCTATGAGTGCCCTGATGTTGTGCTGGTTGGATAACGAGCAGGCTTGAGAAATCACAGGCGTCCTTGGCGTCAGGACCCAGTTTGGAGATCTTCTGCAGTCCGTATTGCTCGTAAGGGATCATGGCCGAAGCTTGCGTTTGAACCTCTTCCGCGAGCTTAGATATCGGCACCTTTGGGTCCAGACGTATTCGTACCGGAACTGTAGCGACCATAGGCCCTACCATCGACGTGAGCCCAGATACAGGAGCGTGGCGGCCGGAGATAGTAGTTCCGAAGCAAACATCATCGCTATCGCAGTACTTTGCAAGCAGTAAAGCCCAAGCAGTCCTAAGTACAGACGCTTGAGTGATATTGGAGCCGGGAGCCTGTGACAAGGAAATGCTCTTTGCAAAAACCTTACTTGGGGCTCGAATGGTAGAGTTAGAGGGACGCGGAAAGGTAGCGCGCTTGGCATCTAGAAGCTGATCTCTCCAGAAGTTCGATGCTTCGCCGTCGTTGATTCGGCTTATGTACTTGATGAAACAGACGTATGGATATAGAGGATTCACGGTGTTACCCCAATATAGGCGATGAAGGCAATCTAACGCGAGGCTTACGGACCAGCCATCGAAGATTGCGTGATGAAGAGTCCAAAGAAAGTATCTTTGGCCGTCGGCCTGCTCGACCAGTGCGTAACGACACAGGCGAGAGCCGTATGTCATAATTGATGATTTTGCCGAGTCCACGATTGCATAGACGTCTTGACCTTCAGTCTGGTCCCAGGAGAAATCGTTGGCGATAATCATTTGGATAGGTACATCGCCTGCCAGAATGATTTTAGTGCGCAGGTTGCTGCAAAGCTCGACCGTTTGCTGCCATGCTTTCTTGAATCGCTGAATATCTACAGACTCGGGAAGTCGATAGATATGCTTTGCAATATAGGACCCTGGCTGTTTCAGAGACAATGCCATCAGACCCTCTTGAAGTTGAGTACAAGGATAAGCATCTTCAACTGTTTGATGGCTCGGGACCACGGATTGCTCCTTCAGGGCGTCCTTGGCTACCTGTACTTGCGTAGATGTTAGTAGAGCGAATGGCTCAACTTCGAAAGCTTGACTTTCATCGCTAGCTCTTGCGACAGCAGCTAATTCCGACAGACGGGGGTCTTCAAATATTTGTGATACGGTGATGGCGATGCCACGCTCCTGTGCTGATGACACTAGGTGGATTGCTTTGATAGAGTCCCCGCCAAGCTCCAAAAAGCTGTCGGTTTTTCCGATATTCTGTGCGGGCAATTTCAAGATCTGGGACCACAGGTGTCGCAGACGCAATTCCATATCGGTAGTAGGCTCGATCTTTTCTCTCGTAGCAGCCAACGAGAATGAGGAAATTCTATCTGACGATAGGCTCTCAGCCAATTGCCTGAGCCGTTTTCTATCCAATTTCATGGAGGAGACGAATGGCATTTGGGACATTGGCAAGAAATATGATGGAATCATGTATGCCGGGAGACTGGCTCTCAAGCTTTCAGCTAGACCTCTAATACGTTGTCTTAGAATGTCATCAAGAGAAATAGGGCTCGTCGCCAGGTTGAGCTCGCTACCATTCGCGTCTTGGTTGCTTCGGTCGGTGTAATTGATAAAGGCGACCAAAGAATTGCCAGTATCGAGATTGATCATGTCGACTGAGGTGTGATTGATACTAATGTCGGCCGCCTTGATGCTATACTCAATCTCAGCCAATTCGATTCGCTGACCGCGGAGCTTCAACTGTGAGTCTCTCCGGCCGAGGTACTCAATGGTACCATCATCATTATATCTCACGAGATCTCCGGTCTTGTAGAATCGTTGGGCATGAGCTTGCAATTTTGGCAGACCATCCGCCTTTTCCACGAAAGCTGTCACCGTTTTAACAACTTCATTCAAGTATCCGCGTGCTAGCGCGTGTCCTTGAACTAGAAGTTCTCCAGAACAACCTATGGGAGCAAGGGTATGATGATCGTTGGGGTCAACCACCCAATTAGCACCAATAAGGCTCTTGCCAATATTAGTGGGAGATTCTGTAGATGACTTGAATGCATGGGCAGCGCAAGCTATGCACACTTCCGTGGGGCCATATGCATTGATCAAGTTCACCCGACTCTGCCAAATAGCTATAGTATCTCTGCCAGGCGCTTCGCCGCCAACTATGAGGGTCTTGAGCGTCGGAACTTGACTGGGAAGAAGGGTTCTAGCAAAAGAAGGCGTCAAGAGGGCAATATTTGCCCTGGCTGATGATATAAATGAGCTGATGTGCTGCAGCCTCTCATCGCTTGTTGGCACGCAGACAGTGCCGCCAAAAATCAGAGTCGAGAATATCTCACTGATGCTGGCATCAAACACATAGTTTGCAAATTGAAGATATCTTGTGTCCCTGCTGAGTCCAAATGTGCGACCTTGTCCCAGTAGACTCGTGCAAATAGCGGCGTGCTCAATCTCGATACCCTTCGGCTTTCCAGTTGAGCCAGATGTGAATAAGACGTATGCGGCGTTACGTGGGCTGATATTTTGCTCGGACAAATGACTATCATTGTCAGAAAGGCTCCCCAATAGAACGTCTGAGAGCTCAACAACATGCGGGGTCATGTCACGGCATGATTCCACCATTGCTGAGGATGCCACTAAGACTCGAGCTTCAACTTCCTTCACCAACATGGACCGACGGTCGACAGGGTGAGACGGGTCTAGCGGAACGAAAACACCACCGGCTTTGTTAATACTCAACATAGCCACAATTGCCCAAATCGACTTCTCAAAGCAGAAAGGAACCTTGCTCTCTGGGCGTACGCCAAGAGTGTGTAAATAACTGGCCAGTTGCGTGGAAAGTCGATCTAGCTCGGCATATGTCAAGCTGCAAGCGGTGGAGTAAATAGCCTCGTGCTGAGGTGATTTGCTGGCCGTCTCTGAGATCATATCGTGGAGACAGGTATTTGCCAAATCTACTCTTTTCGGCATCCAGCTGGTGGCCGTCTCGAGATCCCAGGGGCTTGTCACAGAGATTGTATTAAGTGGAGAGTTTTGTTCTGCAACAAGTTGTTTGGCAACGTGCTCAAAATGGTGAGAGAGTGCTTCGACACGGAAGTCTGTCAAAAGGCCGGAATGGTAGGTGTAGACCATGTCAACTCCATCCTGGGAGACCTTTGCCTCGAGGACAAGAGGATAGTTGAATTGCTCCTCAGTCGTCTCAATCGTGTCAATATCTAGACGAATTGGCGAAAGAAGTGCATCGCCATCTTCAGCAGTTGTCACTGTATCCTGAGCTGGCTGGATGACTAGCAGATTTGATAGCTTGCAGGCGTCTTGCGCATCGGTGCTGACCTCAGAAATATTCTGGAGACCATATTGTTCGTAAGGTGTCATTTGCGATGCTTGTAATTGAATACCCTTCAGGAATTCCGATACTGGCTTTTGACGATCGATGATAATGCGAATAGGAACCGTGGCAATCATGGGACCTGGCATCTCTGCTAGGCCAGGCACGGGGGCGTTACGGCCTGACACAGTGCTTCCGAAGCAGACATCGTCTGTGTCACAATATCGGGCCAGTATTATAGCCCATGTTGCCCGCAAGATGGACGCTTTGGTGAAGGAAAGCCCTCTAAGATTGCCCAATCCAAACTTTCTCCGTAGTACGCGACTGACGCCTTTCAGGTGGGGGGTGCTCAGCACTGCAGACTCGGGTCTAGCAGATGGGAAACACGACCTCTGAGCATTCTTGAGCTGTGTTGTCCAATATTTGGCGGCAGCATCATGCTCGGTCAGCATTGTGTAGTTAATAAAGCTTGAATATGGCTTCAATGGCGGCGTTTTGATGTTCCTATATGCTGCATATAGCTGACCAAAAACTATTGCATTAGTCCAACCGTCAAAAATGGCGTGATGCATCATCAGGATGAAGTATCTGTCTCCAGATGGTGTGCAAACAAGCGCATATTGGCAGAGTGGTGATCCAATGCCCATTTCGACATCTTGGATAGATCTCATGTACTCAGCCAGACTCAATTCATCAGAGAGCCACCAGCTTGTTGGGCTCTTGATCACAGCCTGGATGTAAGAGCCATCGTCCGTTAAGATCCTGATTCGCAGGTTGGTGCATCTATCCATTGTCTCTTGCCAAGCAGCCATAAAGGCATCTACTTGGATGCTATTCGAGACCTTATAGACGTATTTGCCGATATAAGACCCGCGTTGTTTAATGGACAGCGCCATGAGGCCTGACTGGAGGGGGGTGCAAGGATAGGCGTCTTCCACCACAGTATTTGCCGACAAGCGGCCCTGCAGTTTCATCAAAGACAGGATCGAATCGGCGTCATGATTTGGGAGCAAATCAAATGGTGCAACTTCGTAATTCATCTGGCTTGTTCCGCCAACAGCGGCGAGGGCAAGATCTTCCAATTTGGGATGCTGGAAGATCATCGCTACCGACAAATCAATACCTCGCTGCTGAGCCAATGCTACCAGCTGGATAGCAACGATGGAGTCTCCGCCAACATGAAGGAAATTATCAGTCTTTCCAATATCATCTGGTGTTGTTTGGAGCACTTGTGCCCAGAGGTCGCGAAGTTGGAATTCCATTCCGGTAGTAGGAGGCTTTTTAATTCTATTCGAGAGCGATAGCATGTTCTGCTCGTCCGCTGAAAGGTTCCCGGCGAGAGTTCTTAGTTGCCGCCTGTCGACTTTCATTGATGTGATGAAGGGCATTTTTCGCAGAGGTATGTATAAGCTCGGCATCATGTAAGCGGGAAGGGCAGTCCTAGCTTGATCAGCAATACTGGTTAGAGCTAGCTTCAACTCCTCAGTCATCGGCAGGATGGAATTTGAATCGCTCTCGTTAGGGGCGGATCCCAAAGATGCAGCTTCATTGAATGAAATGAACGCAACGAGAGTCTCCCGTGACTCTTGCCGAATGACATCCACTGCCACATGCTGCACATGGTTTGATCGTTTGATGTTGAATTCAATCTCGCCCAACTCAATGCGGTACCCTCTGACTTTGACCTGAGTGTCTCGTCGCCCCAAGTACTCAATCGTTCCATCTGGCATATATTTGGCCAAGTCACCAGTTTTATAAAACTTGCGCGTATCGCCCTCTACTTTAGGTGGTAACCAAGTCACGCTGTCGATGAAAGCGTTTCGAGATCTTTCTTCATCGTTGAGATAACCCCTTGCCATGTGGCGCTGCAGCAAGATCTCTCCGATACACCCTATAGGGGCGAGTCGTTCCGTGTTACTTGGCTCCACGATCCAACAGGCTCCGCTGAACCCTTTTCCTACATTGGTCGGGGCCTCGTCTGCCGAGCGATACATATGTGAAGCACAGAAAATTGAGGCCTCAGATGGTCCATAGGCGTTAACAAGTTTGACATGGTCAAACCATGTCTTCAATATATCTCGAGTCGGTGGCTCTCCAACCAATAGCAACATTTCTAGAGACTGAACTTCATCGGGGTGGATCGTACGGAGGAATGACGTTGTCAGCATTGCAACGTTGACTCGAGCCTCTTTAATGAAGTTGGGAAGGGCCTCTATGCGTTGGTCATCAGAGGGAACGCAAACAGTACCTCCAAATGCCAAGGTTTCCAAAATTTCGCATAGAGAGACGTCGAAAACGTAATTCGAGAATTGCAACACACGAGATGTCTTCTGGAGAGCATAAGCCCTACCGTGTCCAGCGATGCTGGTACAGAGAGCTGAGTGGTCGACCACGATAGCTTTCGGCTTACCAGTTGATCCCGAAGTAAAGATAACATAAGCTCCGTTATCAGCAGATGGCTCTACCAGAGGCTCGATGGATTGGTCAGCCTTGAGTTGTTCGATGAAGTTTGTCGAGAATTCCACAACTGTAGAGACCATTCTCTCGCATGAGGCAGCTGTCTGCGATGATACCACCATATAGCGTGCCTGAGCCTCGTTTACAAAGGCTTGTCTGCGGCTAATTGGATGTGACGGATCGAGGGGAATGAAAATTCCTCCAGCCTTCAAGATGCCTAACATCGCTACAATAGTCCATTTAGACTTCTCAAAGCAAATTGGGACCATAGTTTCAGGTCTAACGCCCAAGCGATGAAGATGGTTTGCGAGAGCAGTCGATAAGCTTTCGAGTTCCATATACGTCAAAGAACCATCCGAAGAGAAGACTGCTTCATGTTTCGGATCACATTCAGCGGTGTTCGATATAAGACGATGGATGCATGTTCGTTCAGTTGGGTGATCTTGTGCAGTCCATTTCATTGCTTGCGCAATATCCCACGGTCCGGTAACGGCCACTTCGCTAAGGTTTCGAGTTGTCGAAATGAGCAGCTGCTGAGCCACATGGTTGAATTGTTGTGAGAGTGCTGCTATTTGCAGCTCAGTGAGCACTTCTGAGTCGTATGTGAACAACAGATCAACGTGACAATCGGCGATTTGACTTTGAACGACCAAAGGATAGCTAAAGTAACCTTCCATAGCTTCTTCAGCATCATAGTCGTTCCCGTTAGCCGTAGTCAAAAGCTGATCCTCATGTTCTCCCGGCTCAATAGAACTCTGTGAAGGCTGAATCACCAGCAGACTCGAGAACTCGCACGCTTCCTTAGCTTCAGAACTAAGCCTCGCAATATTCTGCATGCCAAACTGTTCATAAGGTACCATGGTGGATGCTTGAATTTGTACAAACTCAAGAAAATCCTGGACTGTCTGCCCGTTCAAACGTAGTCGAACAGGTACGGTAGCAACCATCGGCCCCGGCATCATATCCAATCCAGGCACTGGCGCGTTGCGACCAGAAACGGTAGTTCCAAAGCAAATATCTTGAGTATCGCAATAGCGTGCTAGAAGAATAGCCCAAGTGGCTCGTAAGACTGTAGCCTTGGTGATGGCTGTTCCAGCTTGTTCTGAGAATTCAATCCGAGTCGACATCAATTTTGTGGCGCTAAAGCTAGATGCGTTTCGTCCAGGTAAGTGCGAAGGAGGGAAAGCTGCTTTCGTTGCTCCTCGTAATTGCTCCATCCAAAATTCGCTGGCCATCTTGTTGTTAACGTCCATAGTGTACTTGATAAATCCCGAAAACGGCCTCAAAGGTAGAGACTGTGTTCCTCTGTAGGCGGCTAAAAGAGTGCTCATAACCAGCCCCAAAGACCAGCCGTCAAAGACTGCGTGATGTATAATCCAAACAAAATGATAGTCGCCGTCATCATCAGAAACAACTGCATAACGGCATAGCCGAGAGCCATATCCCATCCGAATATGGCGAGCTCTATTCATAAAGCTGCGTAAAGTTGCATCTTCAGCTCTCTCCCAAAGAGACTCATTTTCGATCAAGACCTGCACCGAAAAATCACCAAAGCGACAAATACGGGTACGCAGGTTACCACAAAGCTCGATAGTGCGCTCCCATGAAGCCTTGAACAGACCAAGGTCAACGTGACGGGGTAGACGGTAGACGTATCTTGCCATATAGGAGCCAGGTTGCTTTTCAGCTAGCACCATGAGTCCTTCCTGAAGACGAGTGCATGGGAAGGCATCTTGAATGGCTAAATCATGCTCCAGTCCGAGCTTTCCATGGTGGTCGTCGCTCAACAGATATTTGCGCTCACTTTGCGACAAAAGACTGAACGGCGCTATTGGCATTTCATCGACAACAGCAGAATGCAGTTTCTCGGCCTTCTGGGAGACTTCCAACAGTCTTGGGTCGTCAAAGATATCCTGGACGGTCAGATGAATGCCTTCTTCACGAGCGACAGAGACAAGACGGATAGCTGCAATTGAGTCGCCACCAAGTCGTAAGAAGTTATCATCACGGCCAATCGAGTTCCTCGAAATTCCTAGGACTTTGGCCCAAATAGCCTGTAATTGACTTTCCATTGCATTCTCAGGGCATCGCTTCTCTTTTCCCAACAGCGAGTACCTCTCAAGGTCTTCCTGAGGGAGGGCCTCAGCCAGTCTTCTCAAGCTATTACGGTCTAGCTTTGTAGACGTAATGGTTGGCATATAGCGGCAAGGAAGAAAGAGAGTAGGCACCATGTACTGTGGTAGCAACACGCTGAGCTTCCCAATCAAGGCCATAAGCTGGCCTTGCAATTCTTTCGTCAGCGGGAGCAGGACTGTGCTGTCAAGACTTGACCTTGGAGATACCTTGGTTTCACCAGAGAAACTAAAGTACGACACCAAGTGTGACCCTCCGTTTGACTTGAAAACATCGACGGCGACTTGTCTGGCCCCCTGAAGCGCTGCTCGAATGTGATGCTCGACTTCGCCAAGTTCAACTCGAAGCCCTCGAATCTTGACTTGCGTATCCTTTCGGCTAAAGAATTCGATAGTACCATTAGGATTATAATAGCACAAGTCTCCTGACTTGTACATTCGTTGCCAGTGCGGCGAGTCCTTCCGCGGAGCCCATTTTGGACCAGCTATCGTAGACTGTCGTGTTCGTTGTGAATCAGCCAGGTACTCCCGCAAAACTGTTGGTCCCTGAATGATAACCTCGCCAAGGCATCCGATTGGCGCAAGGACGTCGGCGTTTTCGGGGTCAACGATCCAGCAAAACCCACCGACAGGCCGTCCTACCGTTAGGGGCGATTCGTCAGGGCTTTGCCACTCGTGAAGCGAACTGAAACAGCATGTTTCTGCTGGGCCCCAGCCGTTGACCAAGCGGAGCTTTCCAAACCAGGTCTTGAGGATATCGCGGCTAACAGCTTCTCCTGCAAGCAACAGGAGCTCAAGGCTGGGAACCTCTTCTGGCTGAATTGTTCCCACAAACGACGGCGTTAAGAACGCCCAATTGATACGATTTTCTTTGATAAAGCCAGGTAAGTTATTGATTCGAACATCGTCTGACGGAATATAAAGGCATGCTCCGGAGAATAAGGCGGCGAAGATTTCTCCAATTGAGAGGTCAAACACGAAAGCAGCAAACTGCAACATCCTGACTTCTGATGTAAGCCCCAGCCTCTTGCTGATAGCGACCTGGCTCGTTGCCACTGATCCATGCTCCATAATTAGGCCTTTAGGAGTTCCCGTACTGCCCGACGTGAACAGCACATATGCGGCGTTACGCGGAGTCACTTGCACCAATGGACCTTGCTGGCTCGTGTAAATATCTTGCAGCGCGAGCCTCTTGTCAAGAGCAGGGGTGACCTCAACCACATCATGGATAAGCTCTAAGAATTTTGAGGCGTTGGGTGCAGAAGCCAGTATGAGTCGCGCACCAGTCTGGTTGATGATCTGGCGTTGGCGCTCCATTGGATGAGAAGGATCAAGCGGCACCCATGCAGCGCCGGCTTTATTGATTCCAAGTATAGAGACAAAATGCCATGCTGACTTTTCAAAGCACACGTGAACTAGCTCATCCGGTTTCACACGGTGCTCGTTGACGAGGAAATGTGCCAATCGATTGGCGGCAGAGTTCAGGTCTGAATAAGTCAAAATGCCATCCCATGAGTTTATGGCAGGCGAAGATGGTCGAATTATGGCTTGTCGTTCAATTATATTATGGGCGCAGTCCTCAATGATTTCGGGGTCATCGTTATTGAACGCTGTAGCTTGCTGCTCGTCCCACCGGGAGGCAACAGATATGCCACCAAGTTGAGTCTGACCTTCAGTGAGGAGTTGCTGCACAACATTTTCATATTGCTCAGCCAAAGCAACGAGCTGCTGTTCCTTCAAGATACTACAATCATACGCCATGACTAGGTTGACAGAATCGTTTGACATATACGCCTGGATGACCAGGGGATACGTGAAGTAATTTTGGACCGCGTCCTCGGCTCGATACTGATCTGCGTCCAATGAAATGAGGAGCGCACCGTGATTCCCCGAAGGCGTCGTTTCGTTTCCTGGCTGGATGACCAATAAACTGGAAAAGTCGCAGGCATCCTTGATATTACCTCCCAGTTTTGAAATACGAGCCAAACCGAATTGTTCGTATTTTACCATCTCTGATGCCTGAGACTGCACAGCGTGAAGGTAATATGATACGCTCTGCTGCTTTTCCAGTCGAATGCGCACTGGAACTGTTGCAATTACTGGTCCTGCCATCCCCGCAATTCCATTCAACGACGCATTACGCCCAGACACCGTTGTACCAAAGCAAACGTCGTCGGCGTCGCCATATCGTGCTAATATAATAGCCCAAGCCGCTCGGAGAATTGTGGCCTTAGTGATGGAACTATCGCTTCCCTGAGCCAAAATGATCTTTTTCTTAAAGAGATGCGTTACTGTTTGCATCCCAGCCCGACTTGTGGAAGGTGGAAAGGTGGCGCGTTTAGCGTCGCGGAGCTGATCCGACCAATATTCGCGGGCGTCGTCGCTGTTCAAATCAGAGACGTATTTGATGAATCCCGAATAGGGATATACATCAGAAGGGCTGGACCCGTAATATGTACGGTACAAAACATCCAAGGCAAGTTGCATTGACCATCCATCAAAGATCGCGTGTTGCATCATCCAGATGAAAAAGTTATCGCCGTTCAGGCCCTGGATGATTCCATATCGACAAAGGCGTTCGCCATATCCCATAGACACGTTCTGGACTCTGTTCATAAATGAACGTACATCCACATCTTGATGCTCTTCCCATGTTGCTTCTTGCTGTAGCACCGCCTGCAAGCTTAGTTCACCAATGCTAACTATCGTTGTTCGAAGATTGCCGCACAGCTCCACGACGCGACTCCAAGAAGCCTTAAGGAGGTCAAGGTCAACATGGCTGGGTATTCGATAAACATATTTGGCAACGTAAGAACCAGGCTGCTTAACACCTAAAGCCATGAGGCCCTCTTGGAGTGGTGTACATGGGTATGCGTCTTCAATGACGTCTTTGCTAGGAAGTTCACTTTGTTCCTGAATTTGCGTCAGGGTACGATCGAGGTTGACGGTCGTGAGCATAGAGAACGGCTCAGGAGATGAAAAAGCTGCCCCTAAGCCATATTTCATGGTCTTTGCCATATGGGATAGTTTCAATGGCCTGAAAATGTCGGCAACTGTGAGGCTGATATCGTGCTTTTGCGCAATGTTTACGAGTTGAATTGCGCTAATGGAATCACCGCCGACGTCGAGGAAGCTGTCTGTTTTGCCAATGCTCTGGGCATCAATTCTCAAAACCTCGGCCCAGATATCGCGTAGCTGTAGCTCCGCATCGGTAGTTGGCTCAACATACTCTTTTCTCGCCAAGGAATATTGCCAACATTGCTCAGACGAGAAACTCTTGATTAGACTTTTCAAGGTCTTGCGATCCAGTTTCATAGACGTGATGAACGGCATGTCTCTCAGGGGGATATATAAGGTAGGGACCATGAACTTCGGAAGTGAGTTTCTGAGAGAGTTCTCAAGAGAACTGAGAACTTGCTTTGTTTTGTCGTTCATCGGCAGAATTGGGTCTGTCTCTGCGACATCTTCTGCAGTCTCATCGTTACGGAAAGACACAAATGCGACCAAGATATCTCGAGAGTCCAGACTTATTACATCGGCGACAACTTGGTCGATGATCGTCAGACATGTCTTGGCGGCATACTCGATCTCTGAGAGGTCGACTCTTTGGCCTCGGATTTTAACCTGTGTGTCTCTCCGTCCGACATATTCCAGCAGGCCATCATGTCTATACCGCACCAGATCACCCGTTCTATAGAACCTTGAAGAAGATTCTCTCGCGGATTCTGGTAGCCATGCGACACTCGGAATAAATAACTGCTCCGTTTGTACTGGGTCGTTTACATAGCCTTCAGCGAGAGTGTAGCCTTGCACTATAAGCTCGCCAGTGCATCCCATAGGCGTAAGCTTCTGATAGTCATTTGGATGGACAACCCAACAGTTATTATTCGCACCACGTCCAATGGTACTCGCGGAATCATGGATGGAGTCGAAAACGTGTGTACAACAGTAAATGCAGGCTTCAGCTGGTCCATAGCCGTTGATGAGTGTTAATTTGCCGTACCACGTTTCCAATATATCTCGTGAAGGAGCCTCTCCA
The DNA here is from genome assembly GCA_024339985.1 of Tolypocladium endophyticum. NCBI lineage: Eukaryota > Fungi > Ascomycota > Sordariomycetes > Hypocreales > Ophiocordycipitaceae > Tolypocladium > Tolypocladium endophyticum. Next base: position 386,151 of record JALHBW010000126.1, read on the forward strand.
CCAACGACTAAAGTCTTCAAAGACGGCACATCCTGCGGCTTCAGGGTTCTTGTGAACGATGGCGTCAGCATCGCTGTATTGGCCTTCGATATGGCTATAAAGGCGGCGGTACTCTGAAGCCTTTCGACATCGTTCGGGATACAAACAGTGCCTCCGAGAGCTAACGTGCTGAGTATTTCGCCAAGACTAACGTCGAAGACAAAATTAGAGAACTGCAACACACGTGAAGAGGCATTAAGCCCGTATGCTCGGCCGTGGCCCATAATGCTTGAGCATAAAGCTGAGTGGCTCACTCTGACCCCTTTAGGCTTCCCAGTTGATCCGGAGGTGAATAACACATAGGCAGAGTTATTATAGGAAGGCTTGCTGCGGGAGTGTAGACCGCGAGACATTTGGTTTATCGCTGTCTCGGAAAGTTCAATGACATTACGAGTCATATTCTCCTCCAACGCGGCCGACGTTTTAGACACGATCATAAAGTCTGCATCGACTTCGTCAATCAGGGATCGACGACGACTCTCCGGATGTGAAGGGTCAAGAGGGATGAACACGCCACCAGCCTTCATGATACCAATCATAGCAACAATTGCCCAGACGGACTTCTCGAAGCAAAGAGGCACCGGTGTCTCTGGCCGAACTCCAATGCTGGAGAGATGGTCAGCCAGCTTTTCAGTGGCTTCTTCTAACTCTCCAAATGACATGCTGCAATCTGTAGAGAACAAAGATTCGCGTTGCGGATCCTGCGCCGCAATGTCTGAAATGAGATCGTGTACACAAAGATCGAAGCGCTGTGGTTCGGTGCTATTCCAACCCATTGCCTGCTCCAGGTCCCATGGGCCAGAGACTGATACTTCCTCTAGAGTATGTGTTCCCTTTTGCGTGAGTTGGTCCATGACATTGTCGATGTGATGAGCCATTGCAAGTACCTGATAATCATTAAGAATATCGGAGCGATAAGTAAATCGGAGTTCAATCTGCTCGTTGTGCGTATGGCCTTCTATAACGAGAGGATAATTGAAGTGGCCTTTAATCGCATCTTCGGCCTTTGATACTTCAGCATCGGCACGTAGAAGTATCGATCTTGTATCATCTTCACTAGAAAGCTGCTGTGCAGGCTGCACAACAAGGAGCATGGAAAAGTCGCAGGCTTCCCTGGTGTCCGGTCCAATTTTGGAGATACTTTGTAAACCATACTGCTCGAAGGTAGCCATCTCTGCAGACTGTGTCTGTATGTCTCTCAAGAATTGGGACACCGTTCTCCGGCGGTCGAGACGGACCCGAACCGGCACGGTAGCGATCATCGGCCCCGCCATCTCTGTGAGCCCTGGAACCGGGGCGTTGCGTCCTGAGACTGTTGCACCAAAACATATATCGTCAGACTCGCAGTATTCGGATAACACGATTGCCCACGCGGCTCGAAGAAAAGATGCTTTGGTAATAGATGTATCCTTTTGATGAGAGACGTTGATGTTATGTTTTAGTAGACTCGTCCTGTTGTCGGAATGATGGCTGGCAGCGGCGCCAGGGAATGAGGACCTCTTTGCACCGCGGAGTTGCTGCCTCCAGTATTGCATTGCTGCTTCTTTATCCATATCTGCGATATAATTGATGAAGCTGGAATAAGGCTTCAGGCTAGGGACATCAGTTTCCCAGTAGCTCGCGTACAACGTTCTGATGACAAGTGCATTTGTCCACCCATCAAATATAGCATGGTGCATTGTCCAAGCAAAATAGTTGTCGCCTTTGTCGTTCCGTATCAGTGCGTACCGACAAAGGGGTAAACCATAGCCCATTGGATTTCGAGACGACATGTATTCCTGAGCATCAAAGCCATCAGCCGAGTCCCAGTTGATGTCCTGACTTAGGACAGCCTGAACAGAAATTCCATTTGAGATCAAAATTCTGGTGCGCAAATTGGCGCACCGGGCGATAGTGCTATGCCAAGCAGCTTTGAAGCGATCGAGATCAATATGCGCTGGCAGTTTGTATAGAGACTTGGCCACGTAGGATCCCGGTTGTTTCACTGTCAGCGCCATCAATCCCTCTTGCAGAGGAGTGCAAGGAAACGCGTCCTCTACCAATTGATCTATCTCCCCTGGCAGTCTGCACTCGGTCTGAATGTCGTTCAAAATCGACTCAATGTCGCCAGAAGGGAGAAGACTGAATCGCGCAGCGTCGAAGGAGCGAATATTATCGGCGGTGTTGGCAATCCTGGCCAGATTGGAAAGGCGTGAGTCTCTGAATATTTCTGCCACAGTGAGCCTTATGTTGTGGTCTTGTGCTGCCGTAACCAGTTGGATAGCCAAGATCGAGTCGCCCCCTATTTCAAGGAAGCTGTCGTGCTTGCCGATTTGTGAGGGATCTAGTCGCAACACTTCTGCCCAGACGTCCCGCAACTTGAATTCTAAATCCGTCGTTGGCTCTATTCTATCTCGAATTGCCGGAGAGAATTCAGTGAGCTCCTCCGTTGTCATGGCCTTTACTTGCGCACGCAGCTGCTGTCGGTCCACCTTCATCGATGTAACGAATGGCATACTTAGTAGGGGCAGGAACAAGGTCGGTACCATGTATGCCGGCAGTGATGCTTTTAGATCGCTCACCAATGCCGTTATAATTTCTTTCAGGGTGTCATTGAACCCCAGCAGGTTGCCTCCGGTAGCCAACGAAAGGGCAGTCTTGTCAGAGAACGAGATGAAAGCTACAAGCATCTCGCGAGACTCTCGGCTTATGACGTCAGCAGCAACATGTTCGACACCTGGTAGTAGTTCTTGAATAGCGTATTCAACTTCTCCGAGCTCGATTCTGTGCCCTCTGACCTTGACTTGCGTATCTCTACGGCCAAGGTATTCGATAGTTCCGTCGAAATTATATCGGGCGAGGTCTCCAGTCTTATGGAACTTGCGCGTGTCTTCATCCGAAGCTTCCATCCATGGAACTCTCTTGATAAAGGCTCTGTTTGACCTTTCTGTGTCATTGAGATAGCCACGAGCCATATGGCGCTGGACGAGTATTTCTCCTATACATCCAATTGGGGCCAGGCGCTCTGTACTGGGATCCACAATCCAACAAGAACCGCTAAATCCGCGACCAATATTGGTGGGAGAATCATCGGCTGACGAATATCTATAAGATGCGCAGAAGATGGACGCTTCAGAAGGACCGTAGGCATTGATGACCATAGCCTTGCCGTACCAAGTCCGCAGCACGTCCTTAGTAGGAGGCTCGCCCACTAAAAGTAGGGTGTGCAAAGTAGGCACATGTTCGGGCTTCAAGGTACGAAGGAATGATGATGTGAACATTGCTGTGTTAATAGAAGCGCCGTTGATAAAGCCGACGAGATTTTCTAACCGCTCTTTATCAGACGGTACACATACCGTTCCACCAAAGGCCAAGGTCTCGATAATTTCGCTCAAGCTAACGTCAAAGACATAGTTAGAGAATTGGAGGACTCTGGCGGTACGATCTAGCTGATATGCTCTATCATAGCCAATAATGCTAGATGATAATGCGGCGTGATCAACTACGATCGCTTTCGGCTTTCCTGTGGACCCAGATGTAAAGAGAACATATGCAGCGTTGTATGGCGTAGGTAAGTCTTCTTTTGGGATTGTATCATATTGATCTTCCGATAGCAATAATCGTGACATAAGCTCTGCTGAGAGCTCGACAATATATGGCGCCATGTCGCTACAGAATGCAGCTGTTGAAGGTGACACTATAATGTGTCGTGCTTTCGCTTCCTGAATGAAGGATTGCCGACGCTTCATTGGGTGCGAAGGGTCGAGGGGGATAAAGACACCTCCAGCCTTTAGAATTCCAACCATCGCAACAACTGCCCAGATAGACTTCTCGAAGCATATTGGGACCATTGTCTCAGGGCGGACGCCGATGTGGTGAAGGTAACGGGCTAAACGACTAGACAAGTCATCGAGCTCCCCGTATGTGAAACTGCCACTTGATGACCATAAAGCGAGCTGCTCAGGATCAAACGTTTCTTTGAAAATAATGTCTTGCACGCAAGCCCGAAGAACAGAATGATCTTTCTTGTTCCAGTTCATGGCCTGCTTAGTATCCCAAGGACCCGCCACGGAGATGCTGCTCATTATCATTTTCTTGTCTCTGTATACCAGCTGCTGCGCAATATGATTGAATTGCTGAGACAAGGCCACCATTTGAGCCTCCCTTAAAACTTCGGAATTGTATGTCAACACCAAGTCAACTTGCGAATCAGAAATTTGACTTTGGACAACCAGAGGATAGCTAAAGTATCCTTCCATAGCTTCCATGGCTGCTTTCGTTGAGAACAGTCTGCTGTCGGCGGGCGCCAACAAGCTACTTTCGTCATCACGTCCAGGAATGGCGCTTAAGGAAGGTTGTATCACCAACAAGCTGGTAAACTCACAAGCCTCCTTTGCTTCAGGACTGAGTTTCAGAATATTTTGAATCCCAAATTGCTCGTAAGGAACCATCGCCGAGGCTTGTGCCTGGATACCTTCAAGGAAGGCATCAACAGACTGTGCCGCATCAATTCGCACACGAACAGGCACTGTTGCAACCATTGGACCAGGCATGACATCAAGCCCCGGCACCGGTGCATTTCGGCCGGATACCGTAGTACCGAAGCAAATGTCGTTAGAATCGCAATAACGTGCGAGTAGTACTGCCCAAGCTGCTCGAATAATCGTAGCCTTGGTGATCGATGTATCTTGAGGCTGGAACTCGACTTTTGTGGACATGATACGCGTGCAGCTTTGCAGAGAGCTGTCTAACGGTCTCATAGGTGGAGGAAAGGAGGCTCGCGTTGCATTTATCAGCTGCGAACGCCAGAAGTTGCTGGCAGCGACGTGGTCGATTTGTTCGAGATGGTTAATAAAACGGGAGAAGGGTGTCAGTTCGGGCACCGAAGACTTGTTGTAATTGGCGAATAGAACACGAAGAACGATTCCCATGGACCAGCCATCAAAAACTGCATGATGCATGATCCAGACGAAATGAAACTGGTCATCTTCTTCTCGGACTAGAGCATATCGGCAGAGCCGCGATCCGTAGCCCATGCTGATTTCTCGAACATTGTCCATGAATGAGGTCAAGTTGTTGTCAGCGGGCTCCCAGCTAAACTCGTTGCCGACAATAACTTGGAGGGAATTGTCGGCGCTGCGTACAATCCTCGTGCGGAGGTTACTGCATAGCTCGACCGTTCGAGACCAGGCCTTCTTGAATCGCTCGATATCAATGTTGGTAGGAATCTTATAGACATACTTTGCGATATAGGAGCCTGGTTGCTTCACAGCGAGAGCTAAAAGTCCTTCTTGGAGCTTGGTGCAAGGATAAGCATCCTCAAGATATTGATTGCCACTGAGTAGCACGTGTTTTGTCAAGTCATCAACGAAGGACTCGCTGTCGCTCAGCTGAGTCAAGAGGCTGAATGGTGGCACATCGACTTCATCTTTCCCATCTGAGTCGATAGCCTTTGCCGCCAGACTAAGCAGTCGCGGATCATCAAATACGTCCTGAACAGACAGCTTGATGCCTTCGGCCCTGGCGGCCGTTACCAGACGAATTGCAGCCACAGAGTCTCCGCCAATTTTGAGAAAGCTGTCGTCTAATCCAATAGATTTTGATGGAATATTCAGAACCTCCGCCCAGATGTGTTGCAGCCTTGCCTCCATAGCAGTTTCGGGCGCTCTCTTCTTCTTGTCAAGAAGACCATACATGGCCAAGTCGGATTGCTCCAATTCTGCCGTCAGCTTCCGCAACGTGGTGCGATCTAACTTTGTGGACGTAATAGAGGGCATGTAGTCGCATGGAATGTACAATTTGGGGACCATGTATGATGGCAATTGGATCTCAAGCTTGCCTACTGCGGCGGTTAATTGGCCGCGGAGCTCTTCCGTAATTGGCATAAAGACATCGCGTTTGGCCGGAAGCACTGCACTGCTGATTTTCGTGGTGCTGTTGAAGCATATGTACGCAATGAGGTTAGATCCGGCATCTGTCGTAAAAACGTCCACCGCAACCTGGCGAATATTATCGAGAGCGCCGCGAACGCGATGTTCAACTTCGCTTAACTCTACACGGAGTCCTCGAATTTTCACTTGCGTATCACGGCGACTGGAAAATTCAATTGTTCCGTCGGCATTATACTGGCAGAGATCCCCGGACTTGTATAGCCGGTTCCAGTACTGAGACTCGCGTTTTGGAACCCACTTTGGAAGGTTTCTGACGATATGGTCGTTCGTGCGATTTGGATCCGCAAGATATTCACGGAGGAGTGTAGGGCCTTGAATAGCAACTTCGCCTAAACAACCTGTCGGAGCTAGGCGTTGCGTATCGTTCGGATCGACTATCCAACAGAACCCGCCGACTGGCTTTCCGATCGTGAGAGGTGACTCATCTGCCGATTTCCACTCATGCAATGTGCTGAAAACACAGGTCTCGGCAGGCCCCCAGCCATTCAAGAGTCTAACCTTTCCGAACCACTGCTCAAAGACGTCTCGACCGACTGCCTCGCCGGCTAGGAGCATGAGTTCGAGAGTCGGGACTTCTTCGGGGCTCAACGTGCGAGCAAAGGCTGGGGTTAAGAATGCCCAATTTATATCAAAGTTTTGAATGAACTCGACCAGAGCATTCATCCGTATATACTCTGATGGGACGCAAAGGCAGGCTCCAGAGATCAAGGGGCCGATGATTTCGCCAATAGATAAGTCGAATACGAAGGCTGCGAATTGTAGCATATTCACTTCGGGGCCCAGTCCAAGGCGCCTGCTTATAGCGGTTTGACTAGTACAAACAGATGCATGTTCCATGACAAGACCTTTCGGTGTACCCGTACTTCCAGATGTAAAAAGAACGTAGGCAGCAGTATGAGGCGATACTCTTGAAGCTGCATTTTGTTGTTTGTTAGACCATTTCATTAGGTCTTGGCCAAAGGCTGATGATATTTCAAGAATTTCGGGCACTAAATCGAGGCAGAGATTCACATTGGCAGCAGATGCCAAGGCCAATCTTGCTTGTGTTTGTTGAATAATTTGCTGCTGACGCTGTTTTGGATGTGAGGGGTCTAGAGGAACCCAAGCAGCACCCGCTTTATTGATAGCGAGAATTGAGACGAAATACCACATAGACTTTTCGAAACAAACGTGGACGAGATCTTCTGACTTGACATCGTATTTTGATACTAAGCAATGAGCAAGACGGTCGGCTAGATCATTCAGCTCCGCGTAGGTGAGTTCTCCATCCCAGGCCCGAATCGCCAAAGTATGAGGGCGAATTTCTGCCTGTCTCTCGATAAGTACGTGAACACAGGACTCCAGAATCTCAGGCTGCTCGCTATTTGAGTTCAAGGCGTGCTGATAATCCCAAGGGGATGTGACGGATAAGCTGCCAATGGTGGCATCAACATGGGCTGACAGCTGTCCAACCACGAATTCCAACTGGTGGGAAAGTGCTTCTAATTGGCTCTCTGCGAGAACAGACCTGTCATATGTGATGACAAGATCCACAGCGTTATCTTGCAAGTAACCTTGCAGAACGAGCGGATAGCTGAAGTAGTTCTGCATACCGTCTTCGGTTAAGCGTTCCTCAGACACGCCAGAAACTAGGATGGCTTCCTTATTGGTCATCTGAGACTCTGAATGATGGCCGGGCTGAATGACCAACAAGCTTGAAAAGTCACAGGCGTCTTTTTCGGTGGTTCCCAGCTTCGAGATTCTTTGCAGACCATACTGTTCATATGAAACCATTCGCGACGCTTGTGCCTGCACCTCATAGAGGAACTCTGAGAGTTTCTGTTGGCTGTTCATACGAATGTGGACGGGAATTGTGGCAATCATCGGGCCCGTCATGGTTGTCAAGCCAGGCACCGGGGCGTGTCTCCCCGAAACCGTGGTTCCAAAACACACATCATCGGTGTCGCAATATTTCGCAAGCACGATAGCCCATGCAGCTCGAAGTATTGTGGCCTTTGTAATAGAGGTTCCAGACATTTGGGAGTAAGATATCTTCTTTCGCAGGATTTGGCTATTATGCTCCGATCTCACTTTCGGCATGCATGGAAATGTAGCCTTCTTAGCATCCTGCAGCTCGCTCTTCCAAAAATTGGAAGCCTCTTCATTTCCGAGGCTCATGGTGTATTGGATAAAGTTGGCATAGGGTTGAAGTGGCTCCAGATACTCGTCTCTATAGATTCGGTGCAGCTGGTCCAAAACAAGATTGATAGACCAGCCATCAAAAACTGAATGATGGACAATCCACACAAAAAAGTTTTTACCGTCGTCTTCTTGAAGTAGAGCATACCGGCACAACCTGCTGCCATACTGAATGGTAATCCCGCTCGCCCGTCGCATGAAAGCTTCTAGAGTGAGGCCCTGTGTGTCTTCCCATTTGATGTCGTTCGTGATCAGAGCTTGAATGTGGGTATCAGCTTCGAGAACAATCCGAGTTCGAAGGTTGCTGCATAGGTCGACAGTCCTTTCCCAAGCTTTTTGGAAGCGGGAAACATCGACAGACTCTGACAACCTATAAAGATGCTTGGCTATGTACGACCCCGGCTGCTTGACAGATAACGCCATGAGACCCTCTTGCAATTGCGTGCATGGATAGGCATCTTCTAGAATCTGTCCCGCAGAAAGGTCGCATTGGTGCCTGACCGCCGCCGTGATGGATTCCACAGTAAAGGGGTCCAGCAAACTGAAGGGTGCCGCCACAATCTTGTGCAAGGAATCGCTGTCCAGTTCCGCATTTGCCGCCGTATGAGCAAGCTCCGAGTTCTCAAACATCCCGGCAACTGTTATGTAAATGCCCAGTTCTTGGGCATCAGACACCACGTGTATCGCGGAAATCGAATCGCCGCCAATCTCAAGGAAATTATCATATTTGCCGATGTCTTTCGGCGCAAGCTTCAAGATCCTAGCCCAGATATCCCTGAGTTGGAGCTCCGTTTTAGTGGTCGGCTCAACCTTCTCCTCCTTTGACGTTGACAATGAATATGTGGCAAGTTGCTCGCGCGACAAATCGGTTGCAAGAGCCCTCAACGCCTTTCGCTCCAGCTTCATCGACGCATTGAAGGGCATGCGTTCAAGAGGCAGGAAAACGCTTGGCACCATGTACTTGGGAAGCACATCTTTCAGCTTTGTCGTAAGGTCCATAAATGTGTCTTTCATGCCATTGTCCATGGCTCGCAAAGCAACTGGTCCGTTGTCATTATCACCTTTGTGAAAGTTCACGAATGCAACCAGTAGATCGCGCGAATCAAAGCGGAGGACATCTGCGGCCACATGATCGATGCTGGGCAATATTCGCTTGATGCCATTTTCGATCTCAGCCAGCTCCATGCGTTGACCCCTAATCTTTACTTGTCCATCGCGCCGCCCCAGATACGCGATGGTTCCGTCGGAGTTGTAGCGCACTAGGTCCCCCGTTTTGTAGAATCTGGGTGAGTTGCTTGCAAATGACGACGGCAACCACTCCATGCTATCCAGAAAGACATCTTTGGTGAGATCGTCCTGGTTCTTGTAACCGTGTGCAACGGTGAATCCCTGCACAACGAGCTCTCCTATGCACCCGATTGGGGTCAGACGGTTATGATTGTCCGGTTCCACGATCCAACAAGCACTATTGGCACCGCGGCCAATGGTCGTCGGTACTTCCTCCAAGCTTTGATAAGCATGCGCCGCGCAATAGATGCAAGCTTCTGCTGGGCCGTATCCATTGATGAGCTTGACTTTGCCGAGCCACTTCTCGATAGTGTCCCTTGTAGGTGCCTCGCCGCCAACAATCAAGGTCTTAAGGTTTGGGACCTGGGACGGTTCAAGAGTCCTGAGGAAGGATGGTGTCAAGTTAGCCGTATTGACGTCTGCGTTGTTGATGAACCTTGTAGTATCCTGAAGGCGTTCGTCGTCGGAAGGCACGCAAATTGTCCCTCCACAGGCGAGAGTGGTGAATATCTCTCCTAAGCTGACGTCGAACACAAAATTGGAGAACTGGTACACTCGAGAGAACGTGTTGATGTCAAATGCTTCAGCCTGACCTTTGACACTAGAAGAAAGTGCTGTGTGTCCAACAACCACCCCTTTAGGCTTGCCAGTTGAGCCTGATGTGAAAAGCACATACGCAGTATTCTTAGGTGTGGGCTTGCTTCGAAGGCTGACATCATATATCCTCGGCAATTGCTCGAGTGCCAATGCCGACAGCTCGACAAGATGCTTTGTGAGGCCTTTGCAAGATGCAGTTGTGCTCGGAGATACCACAACCAACTGGGCGTCAATTTCTTGGATGATTTCCTGGCGCCGACCAAAAGGGTGGATGGGATCAAGGGGTACAAATACACCGCCAGCTTTCATAATGCCAAGCATAGCCACAATTCCCCAAGCCGATTTCTCAATGCAAATAGGTACCACTGTTTCAAGTCCGACCCCAAGGGTTGACAGATGATCAGCAAAGAGGCTGGAAGCGTTTTCTAGCTGAGAATATGTGAGGCAGACATCGGATGAGAAGATTGCTTGCTGATCTGGCGTTCGTCTAGCTCGTTCGTCAATGATATCATTAATGCAGGCTTCGATCTTCTTAGGTTGATCCACATTGTAAGAGGAAGCCTGGGCCAAGTCCCAGGAACCGGAGACGGAGACCGAGCTGAGTGGCTCATCGCTCCCGTCGAGCTGTTGGACGATGCAGTCAATGTGGTGTGAAAGAGCCTCCACCTGGCGGTTGTGAAGGATATCAGAGCGAAAGATAAGACGAAGCTCGACGCGTTTATCCAAAATACTGGCCTCAATCACAAGGGGGTAGTTAAAGTGACCCTCCATGGCTTCTTCAGACCGATAAACCTCGGGGTCTGGTGTTTGCATAATGGATTCTGGAGCTTCTTCTCTCCCAACATGTTGAAATGGCTGAATGACCAGGAGTGTACCAAAATCGCAAGCTTCCTTAGCATCGCATCCAAGCTTGGCAATATTCTGAAGGCCAAACTGCTCATATGTAGTCATTCCTGATGCCTGCCGCTGGATTCCGAGCAAAAACTCCGCAATGCTTTGTTGTCTGTCGATTTGAACGCGGACCGGTGTAGTTGCAATCATCGGGCCGGCCATCTCGGCAAGGCCCGTGACCGGCGCATTGCGGCCCGAGACAGTGGCTCCAAAGCAGACATCATCATCGTCACAGTAACGAGACAGGACCAGTGCCCAAGCCGCTCGCATGATTGACGCTTTAGTGATGGCAGTGTTCTTGGAATGTGGGAGCTCGATAACTTTCTGCAATATTTCGGTGGTCTTCAGACCAGAGTTGTAGGCTTGATCTCTGTTCGGAAACGGCGCTCGCTTGGCCTCACGGAGTTGTGACACCCAGTACTTGCCAGCGCTGTCTCTGTCTGTCTCGGTCGCATATTTCACGAATCCTGCGTAGGGTCTCAGAGACGGGATTTTGGTTTCATTGTAAGCCGAGTAGAGAACATTGACAACGAGGGCCTTCGTCCAGCCGTCAAATATGGCGTGGTGCATGACCCATACAAAATATATCTCCTTGTTGGCCTCACGAACAAGTGCGTAGCGGCATAGAGGGGATCCATATGCCATTTCGCGCATTTCAGGTTTGTTCATGAGATTTCGGACACTGAGATCAGAAGCGGACTCCCAGGTAGCCGTACCTTTAATCAGTGCCTGAACGGACATGCCGTCGATAAGGGTAATACGGGTCCGAAGGTTGCCGCAAAGATTCAGTGTCTTCTCCCAAGCTGCCTTGAACCGCGTAATGTCGACGTGTGGAGGCAATCGGAATACTGCTTTGTCAATATAGGACCCGGTCTGCTTGGCTGTCAATGCCATCAAGCCTTCCTGCAGCGGCGTGCAAGGCAAAACATCCTCAATCTCTAGGTTCTCAGGTAGGCCACACTGACTCCTGACTTTGGTCAAGATATTTTCAGTATTCGATGGTATCAAGCTGAATGGTTCCACTCTGGTGCCTTTCGTATCTGATATGACGGCGGCTGCTGCAACGGAAGACAAGCGCGCATCCTCAAAGATCTTTGCCACTGTGAGGCTTACGCCTCGGCTTTGGGCTACTGTGACAAATTGGATTGCCAAAATTGAATCACCGCCAATCTCAAGGAAGCTATGATTCTTTCCAATCGATTCAGCGTTGATCCCTAATATCTGCGCCCACAGATCTCGAATCCTATACTCCATGTCGGTAGTCGGTGTGATCATTTCCCTACTCGTCAGCGAAAAAGCAGCCAACTCTTCGGACGAAAGGCCGGAGGCTAGCGCTCGCAGACGTTGCCTGTCGATCTTCATAGATGTAATAAATGGCATGTAGTGGAGTGGCATGAAGATGGTTGGAACCATGTAGTCTGGTAGCGTAGTCTTCAAGCCATCGACCAGATTAGCAAAGAGTTGCCTAACCTCGTCCATTGGCAAGACGATATTAGATTCGCCACCCGAGCTGGTCTTTTCGTAGGCTTTCTCCTCGCCATTCTTGAAGCTGATGAAGGCTACTAAGGTCTCTCGCGAATCCCGTCGCATGACGTCGACTGCGACATGTCTAGCGTTAGGAAGCGCTTTCTTGATATTATACTCAACCTCGCCAAGTTCGATTCGATAACCTCGAACCTTCACTTGGTTGTCCCTGCGGCCAAGGTAGTCGATAGTTCCATCTGTATTGTATCGGCCGAGATCACCGGTTTTATAGAATTTGCGCTTATCCTTGGACAACGGCGGCGAAGGTACATGTAGCCATGGGACGCGATCAAAAAATGATTTCTGTGTCCGCTCCTCATCATTAAGGTACCCGCGAGCCATGTGGCGCTGTAACAAGATTTCTCCCGCGCAGCCGATCGGTGCCAGGCGATTATGGTCGTCGACCTCCACGATCCAGCAGGCTCCGCTGAAAGCACGCCCGATATTCGTCGGGCTCTCGTAGGGCGATTCGTATTGGTGAGAGGCACAGAATATGGACGCCTCGGACGGACCATAGGCGTTGATCAGCTTCACACGGCCGTGCCACCGTTGCAGCACGTCTCTTGTTGGTGGTTCGCCTACAAGCATAAGCATTTCGATGCTCGGTATGTCATCGGGTTCTAGCGTTCGCAAGAAAGACGAAGTGAGCAATGCCGTGTTGGCCTTCGAAGCAGTGATGAATCCTGTAAGGCCTCCTAGTCTTTCTTGATCTGAGGGGATACAGACAGTGCCGCCGAAGACCAATGTCTCCAGTATCTCACACAAACTGACGTCAAAAACACAGGCTGAAAACTGCACCACACGAGCCGCATTGTTCAGACAGTAAACCCGTCCGTAACCCATCAAGCTAGAGCAGAGAGCCGAGTGATCAACAACGATCGCTTTCGGTTTCCCCGTGGAACCAGATGTGAAAAGAACGTACGCGGCATTGTCGGGTGTTGGTCTCTCTCCTGAATGCGAATCAACGTCAAGCGACTGTGATAGTCGGGACAAGAGGTCATCGGATAACACAACCGTCTGGCCCACCATGGCCTCGCACGTCTTGGCTGTGAATGGCGAAACTACCATAAACCGTGCATCCGCTTCTTGCACCACAGCGCGACGTCGAGAAGTAGGATGCGAATGGTCAAGTGGGATGAAAACGCCACCGGCCTTCATTATGCCAAGCATGGCCACGACAGCCCACATCGACTTCTCAAAGCACATGGGAACCATCGTCTCTGGCCGCACGCCCAGATCAGAAAGGTGAGCAGCTAACAGGTTCGACTTGCGTTCAAGCTCTCCATAATTCATGCAGCCGGAAGTTGTGAAGATGGCTTGATGTTCCGGGACTTTCAAAGCTTGAGTTGAGACCAAATCATGGGCACAGGCCTGAAGGATTTCGTGCTCGTCCTTGTTCCAGCGTAGAGCTTGGAGACGGTCCCACTCACCGGCAACAGACACATCTTTCAGCATCCTCTCATCCTGGGCTAGAAGTTGCAGGACGACATTGCTAAATTGCTGCGTGAGAGCCACTAGTTGCGCTTCATCGAGGACATTGGCGTGATAGGTTAGAACTAGCTCTATCGAGTCATCGTAGATCAGACAGTCAGTCACAAGAGGATAACTGTAGTAGTTCTGCATCGACTCTTCTTCCACACATTTGTCAGGCTCGACAGGTAGCAATAGTGATTGACTAGCCGCATCTGCCGAAGAGTGTGCCATCGGCTGGATGACTAGCAACGTCGAGAAGTCGCATGCCTCGCGCGCATCTGGACCAAGTCGTGAGATGTTGAGCATACCAAATTGCTCAAACGCGACCATATTTGTGCCTTGATCCTGTACGTCTTGAAGAAATCTCGCAACCGATTGTTGATGATCCAGCCGCACTCGCACGGGAACAGTAGCGACAGCAGGCCCCGGCATCACCTCCAAACCAGCCACAGGTGCGTTGCGGCCCGACACCGTTACGCCGAAGCAAATATCATCGGTTTCGCAATATCTCGCCAGAACTATTGCCCAGGCGGCTCTTAGTATCGACGCCTTTGTAATCGATGTATCCGTCGACCTAGGGAACTCGATCCGTGTCTTCATGATTCTGGTGACGTTCTTAGCAGATGTCTGCGAGAATCGTGGAGGAGGGGGAAAGGGTGCTCGTTTTGCGTCTCGCAGTTGTTCGCTCCAGTAGACTCGGGCAGCATCGTCTTGGATGCCCATTGCGTACTTGATAAATCCCGAGTAAGGCTGCAGAAGCGCTGGCACAGCATCGTTATAAGCTCGGTCTAGCGCATCCATGATAAGAAGGGCAGACCACCCGTCAAAAATGGCATGATGTACCATCCATACGAAATACTTGGATCCATCTGCCTCTTCTACTATCGCGGAGCGACATAGCGGTGATCCATAGGCCATCTCGATGTCGCGCGTCGAAGTAACATACGAGCGCAAGGTATCAAACCTTCCTGTTGGCTCCCAGCTGACAGTCTCTTTGACAACGATTTGAATGGAAGATCCGTCCAAGTTCACTATTCGTGTACGTAGATTGCTGCATTGATCCACAGTTCGCTGCCAAGCGAACTTGAAGCGATCGATGTCAACGTCTGTTGGCAATCGAGAGACATTTTTCGCAATGTAAGAACCAGGTTGCTTCTCTGCAATAGCCATAAGCCCTTCCTGAAGCTTCGTGCAGGGGTAAGCATCCTCAATCTCTTGGTCGTGGTTGAGGCGGCACTGCGCCTTCATCTCTTCCCCAAGTACTGTGTCACGAGCAGGTTCATCCAAGAGCGTAAAAGGAACAACTTCGATCCGGCTAGGCGTGACAGAATCTAACTCGGTGGCCTTCGAAGCGACTCCCATCAGCCGAGGATCGTCAAAAATATCCTTGACTGTGATATAAATGCCGTCTTCGCGAGCCGTTGTGGCCAAATGTATAGCAGCAAGGGAGTCGCCGCCTACACGGAGGAAGCTGTCGTCCCTTCCAATAGACTCCGCCGGTATGTTAAGAATCTCCGCCCAGATCCGCTGCATTCTCTCTTCCATGCTCGTTTCGGGGGCTCGCTTTTGGCTCTTGAGGAGCGAATACCTGGCCAACTCGTCCCGGCCAAGCCCAGCGGTCTTCGAACGGAGTAGATTGCGGTCCAGCTTGCCCGACGTTATGAACGGCATATACTCGCAGGGAACGAAAATGGATGGAATCATATAGCTAGGCATAGCGATACTCAGTTGACCGACCAAAGCTGTAATTTGCCCCTGGAGCTTGTCGCCCAATGGCAAGAACATGCCCTCGCCATGACCCTCTGAGTCATTGCCTGCTGTCCGAGTATCATTGTTGAAGGAAAAGTAGGAAACGAGACTGGTGGCAGCATCGGTTTGGAGCACGTCAACGGCAACTTGTTGCACGCCCTCTAGAGCAGTCCGGATGTTGTGTTCCACCTCGCCCAACTCGACCCGCTGGCCACGGATCTTAACCTGTGTGTCCTTCCGGCTAGAGAACTCAATAGTGCCATCTTCATTGTATGAGCACAGGTCACCAGACTTATAGAACCGACTCCAGCAAGGGTGATGAGCTTTAGGGGCCCAATCAGGTAGATCAGTGACCGTAGTCGCTTTCGTTCTTTCTGGGTCGGATAGATATTCGCGCAGAATGGTGGGACCTTGAATGACCACTTCGCCCAGAGTGCCGAAAGGGGCCAATCGTCGGGGGTCTTCAGGGTCAACAATCCAACAAAATCCGCCCACCGGTCGGCCTACTGTGAGGGGAGAATCGGCTTCCGAAGTCCATTCGTGCAATGTACTGAAGACACAAGTCTCGGCCGGACCCCATCCGTTAATAAGGCGAACTTTTCCAAACCAAGCCTCAAAGATATCTCGACCGACAGCCTCACCTGCTAGCAGTAGGAGCTGTAAAGTCGGAATTCTGGCGGGGGAGAGCGTTCGCGCAAACGAAGGAGTCATGAACGCCCAGTTCACGTTGGTGTCGTGGATGAATATCTCGATACCGTTCATTCGGGTGTGTTCAGAAGGCACGCAAAGGCATGCGCCAGATATAAGAGGAGCTATGATCTCACCGATTGAGAGATCGAAGACATAGGCGGCAAATTGGAGTATTCGGACGTCGGAATGCATGCCTAGCCGTTGTCGGATAGCTGTCTGACTAGTGCACACTGCTCCATGTTCCATTACGAGACCTTTCGGTGTACCTGTGCTGCCGGAAGTAAAGAGAACATAAACTGCATTACGCGAAGAGACTTCACAAGCCAGTCCGTCTTGCTCGATTTCTGGGCTCAGTGCCAGCTGGTCGTTCAACACCGACGCGACTTCAACAACGTTTGGGACCAGCCCGGCGCACATCTTCGCATTGGCAGTCGAGGCGAGCGCCAGGCTTGCGCCGGTCTGCTTGCGAATATCCTGCTGCCGCTGAGCCGGATGAGAAGGGTCCAGAGGAACCCAAGCCGCGCCGGCTTTGTTGATTGCTAAAATGGCGACGTAAAACCAAGCCGACTTCTCAAAGCAGACCAATACAAAGTCTTCCGCTCGCACCTGGCAATTCCGCACAAGATGATGCGCAAGTCTGTTGGCAGCTTCATTCAGCTGTCTGTATGTGAACATACCATCCCACGCGTGGATAGCGGGTGCTCCAGGCTGTTGCTTGGCCTGCCTTTCGAAAAGTTCATGCACGCATGCTTCAATAATCTCGGGCTGTTCGGTGTTGAACTGGGCCTGCTGGTCGAAGTCCCAGTCGCCCGCGAAGGACAAGTCTCCAATCGCATCTTCTTCGTCTTCGCAAGAGTCAAACTCGGCGTCGCTGTACTTTGGTCAACCCGCCGCTCCAATACTGCTACCCGGAAAGCTTACCTTGCATCAACGAAGTCTTGCGCGTCTTCAATTTCGTCAAGCTCCCATGGAGGAGACGCCTCAATGCCGGGAGAAACAGACATGATTGTCTAGTTTCGTTAACGGCAAGATTCGAGAAGGTCTGGGTATTGCGTTCGAAGCGCACACAATACGTTGTGCTACTATCTTTGCCGGTGTTCTTCGTTCTTTTCGTGAAATCCGCGTTTCGTACGGTGAAGGAAGCTTGTGATGAAAGTCGCGTCAAGCTGCCAACGTCCCCATCAGAGCTCCAGGGTCGAATACCGAATTTGGCCAGGAGCGTCCACTTTCCGATCGAACTTACACGCTTGTCGCCGCAAGTACTTTACCCGACCAAGCCACGGAGGTACCCGCTCAGTGTACTAGCCTGAGTGCTGACATTGGAGGCTCCAGCATTGGGAGGGTTACCACGGCCCACAACCGTGGGGATTGGTGGCTGCAGCTGAGTCCGATTTGCCTCGCACCTGCGCCTACCCGTACGAGTAGGTGCACGACTGGGGAGTATGCAGCATGCCCTGGCATCCATTCAAGCCTTGCAAGACTACATACGTTACGTACAGGCTAACCGGCCGCCTATTCGCTGCATTTCCCGGTGCGTACAGGATCGGTAGTCTAGCTTGGAGGGATGCATCGTGATGTCAACGAGCAGCACCTTATCTTGGAGCACAGCGTAGAACCCGACGTCAGTCACTCTCCTGCTCCCGAGAGGTTGGACATGTCCCGCACCGCTGCATCCTGCCCACGTGCGCTTGCCAAGCATGTGGAAGGAGTACAAGAACGCCCCGGCTGTATCAAAGAGCATTCTCCATCGCAGACGGCACGCCCTGGGGCACGGGAGCGGCTGCCGGATCAGCGGAACACCCCAGCGATAGGTTCACGCCGACTTCGCTTGCGATGGCCTATGGCTGGAGGCTAGTTCACAGGCTAGATGGGAGGATCGTGACCCCAATTCCGCTCCTTGCAGGTCTGCTTGGCTGGTCACTTGAGGTTGTGTCATCGCTGATCCTCAGAACACGAGTTGCTAGAACCGTGATGTTCCTTCAAAGTTGGGAATCCCGAGCGCGTGGCGTTCTATTACCCGTAGGCCATAGTGGGGCAGTGGGCCTCACGACCCTGCAGGGCACAAGTTGGTACCGGACGAGCAAACCAACCCACCTCCCATTACCTTTAACCAACAGTCCCAGACGAACGCGATCAGCCTGGATGAAGCTATGACGTGGAATAATTTGAATGCTGGATCCTTCGAGCCGGGGGCTCTGAATTGACTGTCCCCTTTTCAAGTCTCAAGCTTCTTTGACATTATGTTACTGTGGCTAGGATGGTTCACGCTCTTACTCAGGCCCGGCTGACGCTCTGAGTAAGGTTGCCGCCTGGCGTTTACCTACATGGAGCGACTCCAACGACAAACTAACGACACTCCCCATTCCTCGATCAAGAGTGCGGGAACGGTGGGGAAGCATTTGCTTTGCTCCTGAATGCCTGCGACCGTTTGCGAGTACTCGTACTCGTAGTCATCATGCTTGAACGGCAGAAACGGTGCAACTTTGACCAGGGGGTTTGTCGGTTTGTTGGATCGGAAGGAGCACGGGGATATGCCTAGAAGCGTGAATGCGCGTTCACGGGCTCGACGGGAAATGCTGTCCAAAATAGCGGCTTGTAACATCTTCCGAGATCCCACAGAATTGATCGCCAATCGCGACGCCGTGGCTTTTTTTTTTGGGTGAGGTGTTCAGAAGAGCTCACACTCCTACACAACCCAAGCTACCCTAGACCAGGTGCAATACGTTAGGGGCAACCCATTGAGTTCAACGGCAGAATGGTATTCGACATGGTTGATGTATGCCATTCGGCCGACTGGAGATCTACGAGCTCGTGGGTGTACAACTCCGGAGCAGAACGGGGGGGCCTCTTTCTTCGCCCTTGAGGGCGGAACTGGATAGCTCACCACGGTGCAGTTGGGAAGATGGCAACAGCATACATTTGACAAGGGACAAGGACAACACACAGGCCAATTTTACACTTTGAAAGTGATCAAGGCCTTTGCATCGCGCTCCACGTGTGCTATTCGGGGGTTGCCACAATCTCTGCAGTTGCAATGTAGCATGTAGAATGCAGCGACGAAGTTGTGTTGTTGGACAGCTAGCAGGTTAAATCTAACTACAGAATTGCAGCGTGCGAGTGCAAATATAGACGCATGCTGATCGCAATTATATCACAGAAAGGCAGGCACGCTCTAGAATTGTACACACCATGACAGAAGTTCAGTTTTAGAAAAAGTTAACAGGAGATTTCTTGAAGCGCTCAATGTGCGCGATGCGAAAACATCCAATTCCACGACAATGGCTGGAGCGGTTGAACAAGAGCCCCTTATTGCTCATGGTGGGGGCGGGGCCAAGCTTGTGTGATGCTGGAATGGAATGTGGCATACTTGGGCCTACACTTGAGGTGGCTTATTTCCCCCATACAATTTAAGTCGTTTTCCGAGATAGATGTAGTATGTTTCGTTCAGTACCGACGTCGAGATCGAGAATCTTGACACGCCGTAGTCGCAAGGAAGAGGGCAGCGACCAATGTGGTTATACGCCCGAGGCCTGAGACTCTGTGGGGCTTTGGCCAATTTATCGCTATCAGAGGAAAATTCGGTTGCCGGAGGTTTCGCGCAATAGAGCGATTCATTGAATGTCTTCGCCAAATACATTGATACCATAAATAAAACCTAGGTCCTCTATACTGTACCACCGCCGGGACAAGCACAAGCAGGAGAGTCTCGCGGGTGACACATGTGCGTGGGCAGAGTAGGACGTCATGGGAGTCTAGAACCACCCATGGCCCACGTAAGGTAATCACGGCGCCACGGCGCGCTATTACCGGCACCCTTCGCGGGGCAGCAACGCGGCGACGACAATGTCGAGCTCCCTCGGCAGAAGCTTGTGTGAAGACCCGACGAGCCCTCGAACAAGCCCATGAAAGGCTTCAGCGACTCACCTCTCCTACGAGCTGCATGAAGCATGTACGTCGACGGCCCCAATCCGACGAAGGTGCAGTTCGTGCCACCGTACAAGCGCGCCAATCCACCGACGCCGCTGGTCCTCATCCACGATGGCGGCGGCACCATCTTCAGCTATTTTATTCTCGGAAATCTGAAACGTGATGTCTGGGCCATTCACAATCCTAAATACTTCGATGGTGAGCCCTGGGAGGGAGGCATGGACGAGATGGCGCGCCACTACATTGGTTTGATTATCGAGGCTGGAATCAGTGGCACCATCTTGCTCGGAGGTAAGGGACATTCGTCGGGCAGAGAACCCTCCGCAAGCCTCCCGCGGGTCGACTGCAGCCGGGAAGCATTCGCTAATTGCTCTGACTTCCATTGCAGGCTGGTCGCTTGGAGGCTTCCTGTCTCTCACCATGGCTCGCATGATTGCTGACGACCCATCATCCCCTCTCTCCATCGCGGGGTTCCTCGTCATTGACTCACCCTACCATATTGCGCGGTCTAAGTTGACTGTCGCCACATCAGATACACAGTTTGACGGCCTTCCCGACCTTGTGCAAAAGGCCTTCGACAACTGCGACATAATGTTGGAGCACTGGGATTTACCCTCGTGGGACGGCCCTGCGTGCGGCGGAGATGAGGTCAATATTGCCGTGGCCGGAAAAGCATTCACCCTAGAGCCCGGAAGTGTTCTGTACAAGCCAGTGGATGGAGCGTGGAAACCAATCACTACTCGCACGTTCAATCACGAAGAAGCTGTTGATGAGCCCAGAAGACCTCCGCCTGCAGTCATGGTTCGCTGCACGCGGCCAACAGAAAAGCCAAAAGGGGCAAGCGCTCCATGCCTGATAGACTTGTATCGGGAAGAGCCATTGCTGGGCTGGGAAGGAAAATACGCCGATTTCATCAAAGCTGTAATCGACGTTGATGCCGATCATTACAACATCTTCGATAAGTACGACCAAGCAAAGGTATGAATCACG
The DNA here is from genome assembly GCA_024339985.1 of Tolypocladium endophyticum. Lineage (NCBI taxonomy): Eukaryota > Fungi > Ascomycota > Sordariomycetes > Hypocreales > Ophiocordycipitaceae > Tolypocladium > Tolypocladium endophyticum. Next base: position 407,426 of record JALHBW010000126.1, read on the forward strand.
GCAGCCTCTTTCTTAGATCAGAACGAATACTGATATTTATCTTGAATAGATGGAAAGCCTCACAGCGCAATTAAATGAGGGCCTCGAGATCCTCGACGGCCTTGCAGGCCCCAGAAAGCCCAAGCCCTCACTAGACTTCTTTTGAGCTAATACAGTGTAAAGAAGCGTCCGAGTAATGATGATAAAGCGATGGACTGATGAATTGTATATAGAGGACCAAAACGTGTCAGAATAGTTTTAGACATGGCCAAAATGAATTGTTTACGCCTCGGATGGAAAGACCACCCATCCCCCGACTTCTGTATGCGACAGCAACCGCGACAGCGTTGTTTAGTATGCACCTGGGCGTGAGGAGGAGCGCTCGTCAATGTGCAGATGATGCAAGCGATGGCACATGTCGTTGCTGAAGCGGGAGTGATACCGTCCTCTTTCTCATGAGTGCGAGTGACCTTCCCGAGAGTAGGCACAGTAGCCTGACTCAGAAATCGGCTCATTTCAGGGCCTCTACATACATGTACTTGATCTATACGCCTCTTATAAAAAAGAATTGTTTATGAACAGGAAACATTTAAGGATTGAACACCGCGAGCCTACACATGTGACTCGTGATTAAATGATGCTCATATGAGAGACAACTTACACCACAACCTCCTGCCCGACTTCGTGCAGAGCTTTGAGCAGTCCCTCAACGGTTCCAATGAGCGTCTGGCAGTTGACAACCACTCTAAAAAAATGACCCCTGGGACCAGGGGCAAAGTCAAACATGAACCCGCGGCTCAGCATCTTCTGAACCATCGCCCTAGTGCGCTTTGTGTTGTCCTCCTTCTTTTTTGAAACCTGGCCGCCGGGTGCATAGTAGAAGCAGACCTGCAAACAGGATGGCGGGTTCGTCGAGATGAGTTCAAAATCGGGGGACTTTTCGACCAAGTTGGTCAGGTGATAGGCCATGTCAAACGCGTGGTCTATGCCCTCCTCGAAGCCAGAAGCACCGTAATATATCCACGCCAGAGCAAGCTTCAAGCTATCTGCCCTTCGTCCGCACTGGAGTGTCAAGTCGGCCAAGTCCCAAACCTCTTCATCTTCTGGATCGTGGAACAAATATCCCGCGCGCAAGCTGTTAGCAGCGTGAAAGCGGCGCAGGTCGTTCGTCAACAGGAATGAGCAGGTCATGGGTACGTTGAGCATCTTCTGTGGGTTGATAGTCAGTGAGTCGGCCAGCTCACAGCCATCCAGTTTATGCCTGTGCTTCGCGGAGAAGCACACGGAGCCGCCCCAGGATCCGTCCACGTGCAACCACATTCCGAATTCCTCACACACGGCCTTAATCTCTCGGATTGGATCATACACTCCGAAAACCGTCGTACCCGCCGTTGCATTGACGTACAGCGGCGTCTTGCCTTGAGCCTGAGATTCTAGCACGAGAGACCGCAGCGCCGCAGGCATCATTCGTCCCAGCTCATCCACAGGGACGCAAATGACACTCGATGCGCCCATGCCGCACGCAACTGCAGCCTTCTCAATGGAGTAGTGACCGTGTGCGCTTGTGAAGACGGCAAAGCGGTGGCCCTCAGATCCTAGCAGCTTCGTATCAGGGTACAATGCCCCCCGAGCTATAACAAGCGACGTCAAGTTAGACGCGCTGCCGCCTTGACAGGTCATCCCCCCGGCGCGAGGCCCATTAAAGCCAAAGTAGGATGCCAAGGTACGTGCCGTAACCTTTTCGACGACGGTCAAGGCCGGTGAGACGTGGTATACATGGACGTTTGTGTTGAGGACCCCCAGGACCATCTCCGATATGACGCCAACGGCGTTCGTACTGGCCGTCAACTTGTCCATGAAGCCTTGGTCCCATGTGTTGACGCTGTATTGCAGGACATCATGGATAGCCTCCATAAGCCCGTCCTTGCCCCGTCCTTCATTTTGCGGTAATGTGAACTTGAGGCGCTCTATTAATTCTTGGGGAGAGTGTGGATCCACGAGCGTGTTCCGAAGACGACCGCTGGCATCATGTTGAGGTCGGCCAGTTGCTTTGACGGGCGCTGCCTCGTCTGCGGCTCTGATGTAGGGGATGATGAGAGATTTTACGGCGTCAATTAACCCATCTACTTCGTCGGCACGCATCTGACCAGTTTTCGCTTTTGACCAGCCATTGGTGCGGTCATCTTCGCCTTGGATTTCGTATTCGTGCTCATGGTCGGAGACAGGCATGATGTCTGGATTCAATTCTAAATCGTTGTAGCTGGAAATTGGTTCATGGCCCTCTCACGAAGACAGGGCAATGAACAAGGACCTTCAAAAGGGCTTGGATTATCGAGCTCGGAGCGATGCAACAGAGGCCGGTGAATGCCGATGCATAGGGTAAGCTGACGGGCTTGTTGGAGCCAGGATGCCGCACTGGGCCAAGCCCTGCATTATTAGTCTTCTGAAGCTTGGGACTGAGTCTAGTGTTCTTAGTCAACTCACGTTTTGAGCGGCGGCTGGGGCCGCAAAAGTTCGATACGAGCAGGATACTTCGTACTTCAGCAATTCGACAAATCATTGAAACTTGCTGTGAGTGGGGCTCTGACTCCTCAGGCGATTTAGGCTCACTCAAGTTTTGCAGTATTAGCCTCTGTCGCCAGGCGCAGGCAAGGCGGCCTCAAGAGGCGCTGATAATCAGAATTTACCAGAGAAGACCCTAACGAGATAAGTAGCTGTGAATTATACTAGTCAATTCAACCTCGTCTACCGTTACAGAGAATGCCCACGAGTATAGAGCCTGCAAGCGCGGTCGTGGGCGTGTCGCTCAATACTAACAGCGCTAGCTGGCCAGGACACCACGAGTACCTATGTATATTCGGCTCCAGGCACCAAGCCCTATTGCGTCGTTGTCTCACTGGACGCACCCACGATCTTATTGAATGGTCACAATCGCCATACTTCCAGAGACCAATTAGGATAAAAGGGGCGACGTCTTTCAGGTAGCCTCAGTTGCCCGTGCGCCTTGGTTTTGAGCTGGGCAATCCTTCGGGGTTCTGGAGTGCTGCATTCCTCCGAGGTCCCACAAGTACCCCCTCGCTTAGCGACGGCGCCTTGGCGATCCTGCCACCCCTATGAGCCATCCGAACTCGGACCTGGACACATCAATTCGTCAGGCATAGAATTTCTCGCTTGTTTCTGGACACATTTCTTCACTCGCACGCATACAGTATTCATGCCTACGCTGCCAAGATGGCACACATGCCCAACAAGGCGCGGATTTTCACGTGGGACCCCAGGGAGTTAGTGGTGCCCAAATTTCATGTTGGCAGGGATAGCTTAATGTATGGATATGACACATCGGTCAAATCTCAGCAATAGCGGCGCCACGGTGCGGGAACTCGAAGAAGACATCCTGTTCATTTTATAAACAGCAAGCATCGCAGAAGCAGCTCACTGAGGCATTTGTATGGCTCGGCTGTCCAGAGCTTTGTAAATTTCGCCTCACAATGCCGTCAACGATCAAATGTCACAGTAAGATGCCATATTTGGACTTAGTAAGACGACAAAAGGCGCAATTGGCAAGCAGGGCGCGCCTAACCACAACAGATCGCAGCATCTTACCCCGCATGCCCCGCGTATTTCATACTCCTTCTCTGGTCCCTGACAAGATAATGTGAGCTTCACGAAGCCGTCAGAAGCGTGCACCAAGCGAGAACAAAGCAAAAATTCACGCCAGCGCAAAGATGGCGACCACACGACCAATCACCTCCTTCACTTGCCTCACCTTTGACTGCTTCGGAACGCTCGTCGATTGGGAAGGGGGCATCTACAAGGCTCTATCGCCACTTATACGAAATCTCCCGGTTTCTCACCCATTGCACAATGATCGCTCTGCGACTCTAAGAGCTTTCATCAGACACGAGGGTGAGGTGCAACGAGCTCGACCAAATGCCTTGTACCACTCTGTTCTGGCGGAGACATATGGCAATCTCGCAGCTGAGCTCGACGTCGAGACATCGGAGGAGGACAAAACGAAGTTCGGAGCTAGCGTGGGAGACTGGCCAGTGTACCCTGACACTATCGATGCCTTGAAGCGCCTGCACAAGCACTTCAAGCTCGTCATTTTGTCCAATGTCGACAGAGATTCTTTCAAGCGGACACTGACCCAGCAGCTAATTGGGATTGACTTTGACGCCATTTACACAGCACAAGAGATTGGGACCTACAAACCAAACCTAAACAACTTCAAGTATCTTATTGATCATTGTGCGAAGGATCTTGGCGTCAAGAAAGAAGACATCATTCACACGGCGCAGAGTCTGCACCACGACCACGTGCCTGCCATGCAGATTGGACTCGCAAGTGCTTGGATAGAGCGTGGAGAGGAAGTTGAGAGTGTCATGGGGGGAGATCCAAAGGCATATGAGGGCAAGGTCTCCTATTCGTGGCATTATAGAAGTATGGGTGAGATGGCCGATGCAGTGGATGCATTCGCCGGCAAACCAATCGACAACTGAAAAACGAAGAACTTGTGCGATGACGAAGAACTTGAAGATGGACTCGGTGCAGATAGGGGTCGTAGCGTGAAGAGTATCATATTACTCTCATAAATTCGTTGACTCATATTCCTTCAACAGCACGGCGTTCTTCGAGCTGGAGAACGTAAGACAACCTGGCTCATTTGCGATGGCTGTAGGTGCAGCGACATGATATTCGTTTCAAATATCTTATTAAAAAATTACTGTACCTTAAGCTATTTGCCATAAAGCAGTCAGCCCTTGTTCGACGCAAACCTCTGTCGTACGGGCGTACTGATCATGGCCGCATTGATGTGGACAGTAATATGAAAGTTAAATGACTTGGACTTGTCAATTCATCAACGTTCAGAAGAGCTGACGCTTTTTACAGGAAGTCTTGGAAAAGTCTTCTTACATTATGCTTCGGCAGAGCACTATTTGAGGGACAACTATTCGATCGACTTATATCAAGGCCAGTATCTTCGTCCTTTTACTCTACTGTGGACTTTGAGGATTCACCTACGACAGAATAGACGTTAGCAAAATAGACTCGGAGAGAAAATAAAAGTCCCGATATAAGCTTTAATATAGTAGTAGAGGGAATCATATTTACGGAATAAACCTACCTCAGGGACGGAAAAAGGGCCAGACCCAAGCAGTGACTTTCGGTCGCAGTGATCCATATGTTCCTCTGCGAAGCTCCTTTACCAACATCCAAATATGATGGGAAATATTCCAGATTCATCTACGCATGCGCGTGAGAGACTAGAGCTACAAAGAGAAGCCAAGCCTGTTCGTGCTCGAGACACACGTAGTATCACCTATGGTCCTCCGCATCACCTTCCACGGAGCTGCGCTGTACCGCGCCCTATAACGGGTACAGAGAGTGAATACGGGACAGCACCCTGACTGGATGCATGGGAGTTAAAGCAGTGCAGTACTGCACCATGAACTCCCATGCGGGTCATGATCGTCTCAACGCATCAATTCGCCACAGGCGCGCCTTGTGTCCAATGCGAACAAGGAACCTTACACGGGCATTCCGATAGTGTTTGTACTTTGAATTGCCCTTTTGGGCAGACGGGGAAGTGGCGGTGCCTTCCGATTGCCCGAGACGCACGCCACCAGACATAAACTCCACCGACGCAGCGATGGCGTGTGCCAAGACCCGCCTGACTGTTTTGCAAGGGTTGGCCAAGCTTGGATCGTTGAGCTTCATTTGTGGGTGGCACAAAGCCGTCGATCTCTCGTCTCTACAATAACCACGAGGCTTTTAGCGTGGCTGAGCGACGTTGGGCCACTGCCTCACATCGCCACTCCTCCATCCCAGGCATCGAGATCAATGACGGGCAGCGGGACAGCCAAGATTTAAACACCTGCAGATCCATCACTTGTCCGTATTCTCGCCCGATACGTAGCCTGGCACAATTGCAACTTTACCAATTGCGCAAATTGTTCTATACAGGTATTATCACCGCAACGCGCCATTCGGAGAGTCGAAGGATTTATTGCAAGACAGTGCTACTACTACTATCAAATCGCCTTTCAACAGGAAAATGGGCTCCGGTGGATCCAAAGCAGTTCGGGAGCGGATGGACCGAGCCTCAGCGGCTGGCGTGCGATTCCCCAACTCATTTCTGCTATTCTACGATGTAACGTGGACCAAGTTGAGCCTGCAACTTGGAATTGATCGGTCTCGGCCGATGTACCTCTTTAACCTGCCCAAGGGATGGCATGGGGACATGGTCATGTATGATGGCCCGTCACTCGACTCCCGACCAATTGCTACTGCAACGAATGAGGGCACATTTGGCTACAAGAGCTTCATCACCATCCCGCCTCCGTATCCTGGCTTGCCGCCTTTCGAGTCAGAGTTAGAAATCACGAGGAAGAGAAGCCCCATCGAGACGTACACGTTCGCCGCCCCAGTTGGAAAGGGCGCAAAGCTGAAGCTTGAGTGCTTCTCTTGGGTGAGCAGCACTGGACAGGAGGTGCGCGGACTGGATCAATGGCTTCGTGGATGGAAGCTGGTTCGATCGGGCAGAAAAGACGGGGAAGTCCTCGCCGTCTGGGCAGACGCATCAATGAGTCTATCCAAAGCGGCAAAATTTGAGTTCATGAACAGTGGCGCATCTGGAGAATTGGGAGAGACCTGGGCTCTCATGGCAGTTGTCAGCTTTGCGAAAGTTTGGCAGAGGTGCATGATGCAAGCCATCAATGCTGGCCTGGCTTCATGAATGGAAAGCCGGCGGCTTGAGTGAATCAAGAAATGTACAATCATTGCATTTAGCGCTTCAGAAATTAGACAGGTCACGAGGCCATCACTGTAGTAACTATTACGCCGGGTCGGGAAACCAACAAAAGCGTGAAAAATATACGTTCTCTCTCTGTGCTCGTATGCTGCAGTCACAGGGCTGTGTATGCATGATGTACGAAATTGGATGCACCTTTGTATTTTAAAATTATTCATGCGATGCTTAATGTTGCGGCTTGGGTGTACCTCGGATGCACTCGAATACGCGCAAATCAATCTCAACGTGTGTAAATCAGTGAAACATCTTGGCCCGCAAAGCCGTGGTTTATTTAATTTGGCAATGATCAGGCAATATTAAGTGTTGACCGCTTGGATCCAAGTAAGCTGAACTCTGGAGTATCTTTCCGAATGCCACCTTCTGGCTCCGGTCAAAACCAGTCTAGCCAAAGAGAAAGTGGGCAACGACGCAGACACGAGACAGGTTCACCCGATGACCCTCTTTTTATCCTCGATGAGTCGAGCAATTACCATTCGCGGCATTCGGAAAGTACATGGATCGCCCTTTGTCTGACTGGGCAACGGTTAGCGCCGGGTAATGGCGCATGACAGTAACACTAATCGTCGTGTCAGTCGAATCCTGCGAGGGCTGTTGTATGGTCGTCTGACATCAGCTACCAAATTTTGCGACCAATGTAAAAGTTTGTTTGACAAAATGTCGTTTGTTCAATCGATAGCATTGTTGACGTGGAAGACTGTTGTCCATACAAAGGACAGGAAGAAGTTCCGTCTTGATGCATGCGACAGTACCTGCTGTGGTCCACAAGCTCGAAGCTGCTCTTTATTAACTCTCACGTTCCATTGCGACAGCGCTACCATAGCAGGTTCAAAGAACTCTTTTCACTCTTCCTGATTTCACCAAGAGGGCTATCCTGAGCCATATCTCTTTTATCCTGATACCAAGAGGGCTATCCTGAGCCACTCTTAACAAATCCTGATCTTACCAAGGTTGAGGGCTGCCCTGAGCCAGTCCCAACTCTCAAAATTGCAAGTTGAGGGCTATCCTGAGCCGCTACTCAATCTGCACGCTTGAGGGCTACCCTGAGCCAAATACTCTCAAACTGTCTAATAGTTGTCTACAATTAACTATTGAAAATGACTCATCTCGCCCCAGCAAAACGAGCAGTGCGTGCTTCCACGTTTTTGCTGCGTCCTATGAGGACCACGCCAGCCGTCCTTTGCCGCGGTCAACGCTTGTTCCATGAGTCTGGCAAAGCCAAAGCTATTGAGGCTGTCGCTGCGCAGACGTCTCAAACCCATCCAGCGCCGCCGCCGCCGCCAGCGCCATTTGAGCGACGTCGGCCAACTACACCCCTTGAGCCAGTTCAGCCAGTTCCGAGCGCCATCGGAGAGAACCAATTAAACATCCTGCAGCAGTCGTACAAGCCCGGGTTCTATGATACAATCTCCAAAATCATGGACATAAGGCAGAGGTATGTCGAGGACCGCTCCGTATTCATCGAGAGCCGAGACATGATTCCATTGATGCTCGGGCTCGGCGCGTCACCCGAAGACCTGGAGCGCCTGCAGGTTGTGAGCGACCATCTTTACCATGACCCTACGCTTCCTTTCCGCAGGTCTAGGAACGGCCGCTTCTGCATCGACTTTGACACCAATTCTCTGCGGCGCCTCGAGTTTCAGCCTTTCATGCTGTCCGTGGAAGAAGATTTTAAGCGACACGACTCTGGAAAGATCCGTCGGTTCGACGAAGTCCAGGACGAGCTCCAGCTGAACACCGTCTTCCAAGCTCTTTTCGCATTCAAGGCAATGATCCTGCACGGTGTTTCCATTGCAAAACGGCCAAGGCTTGAGTACGACAGCAACAAGTGGGTGACGACGCTCTTCAATCTACGTACTGTCACGACCCCGGACATCCTCGGCGAACCAGCGCTGGAAGGCGTTCACTCCGACGGGGTCGATCATACCATGACTACATATCTCGGCAGCAACAACATGGCCCCCAATAGCGCTGCAACGTTCATGCATGGGATGAACGAAACCACTGGGATCCAATTAGAGGAGATTTCTCCTCACCATCTCCTGTCACGTGTGCAACACAAGAGCTTCCTGGACACACTTCTCATCGTTGACCACGAGCGCAAGCATAGTCTGTCTCCAGTGTACCCAATCGATAAGTCCAAGGAGGCTACTCGCGATATGCTCATCTTTTTCACTCGCAAGCCTGTGGAAAAGACTCACACTTCTGGGTCCATTGACTCCCTCACTCCCCACCAAGACATGCCCATGGAGGTTCCGATCTTTGTCCCCTGCACCCGAAGTACTCGTTGATGGGTTGCGCTTGTAGGACTATCTGTGAAGGCCAAAATGTCCGCTCGGCGCATCGTGCCGTAGGTGGATGCATACCCCTGTTGTCACGGGACACGCACTTGGAGATGAATGGAGGTTTCTCCCATATTGAAGGAATAAAGGGTTTAGATTCAATGTTTATTGTATCAATTCCAACTGTTCGAGGAGGCTGCAATGTCTGTACGGGCATGTTTGCAGACCATCTGTACGGTTTGATCCATACTGTCTGCCTCATAGGTTCAGATAAAATCATGCGTTTTACTATCTCCATCTGATTGAAATAACAATTGTGATTGCTGTTGCGTAGTGCCCAACCGACGGAAGTATTTCGTCCTAGCAGCGACGAGGTTGCAGGTTGGTCGGTGCCCGGGACACTGACTTGCTTCGACATCGGCAGCAGCGCTACAATTGAAGTGATGAAACAGGTAGGCTTCGCGTTTTGACCTTTCCGAAGTTTGCGATACATGTACTAATTAGTCTAGGAATAAAAGCATCACATAGCCTAGGCCGAAGGAACTCATCAATTCAGACTAACTTTATCACATGTAAGTAACTTGACCTGGAATGATCATGATCCGTCACCAGCCGCCGCAATTCGCGCGTTCTTGATGCCCTCTGAAGCCAGATCGCCTAGGTTCGCGATGCTGCCTGCACCCATAAGCTCCAGGACGCTGGTGTTGATACCAAGAGTTCTTCGCCACCAATTCCTGATCTCGATGGCGACCAGAGAATCGACGCCAAGTCCAGACATGGTCATACCCATGTCTAGGTCGTTGACGTCTCGGGACATGAGATTGTACACTACCTCTCCGATCCGTTTCGCAAGGAATTCTCTATTAGCTTGCGCATCCAGTATAGAGGGGTCGGCAGTAGCATTCTTTATGAACTGGCTGAAGTCCTCGTTACCTGACACACTTGGAGATCCACCATCCTTCAGGTGCGCCAATGCCATGCGGAGGTCTCTCTTCCAAATGGAGCGATTGTTCGGGTCTGAAAGAGACTTGGTGCTCTTCAGACCAATAACAAGCTCTGACGGATTGTAGAAAGACGCGTTTGCCCTCGATGATGGCTTTTGGTGAGACAGCATGAATGTGAGGGCACATAAGAGGTCGTTTTCCTTGAGCGTATGGTAGTTCAGTGAGCGGAACTGATCGAGCAAAGCTTGGTTTTCGACAACGTAGCCGACATCGTCCATAACCCCAACGTTTATCACTCCTGCAGGAAGACCCAACGAATGCCGGAATTGCGTAAAGGCAGCCAGGTACGAATTTGCCGCGGAATAGTTGGCCTGGCCAATCTGACCCACGACGTATGAGATGGAGCTGAAAAGAATGAAGAAATCCAGCTTGGCTTTTCCCAGCGCATTGTGCAAGTTGATGGCCCCCTTGACTTTGGGGTCTGCGGCCTCAAACCAGTCATCATGCGTGAGTTGCAAGATACCCCGATCCTGTTGGTCATTAGTGGAAATTCACTTAATTTCGCTACGGACACTGGTGTGGAGAACTCACTCTTAAGACCATGGTCATGAGAAAAACGCCGGCGATCGGCTTCGTTGCGCTGGTCACGGCATTGACCACGTCCTGCGCTTCAGTAACGCTGCCCTTGATCGTTTCCACTGTGCAACCCTGCGACTTGAGTTCTCGTATAAATTGCTGGTCTCGTTCCGAGTCGCCCGCAGTGCGGGAAAGAATGTTGAGGTGACGAGCGCCATTTTGAACCATCCAGGTTGAGACAGAACGGCCAAGACCACCGAATCCTCCAACAAGAAGATACGTCGCATCGGGGCGAAAAGTAGCACAGGGAGCCTTCGGAGCAACCTTCAGACCGTCCGCATCTTGTGGCATGGTGACAACAATCTTGCCAATATGCTGACCTTTTTGCATGAACCGGAAGGCTTCAATAATTTCAGTCCATTTAAACGTGGTTACTGGCGTGATGGGCTTGAGGCCGCCTCGCTCAAAATAATGATTGAACTGTTCAAAGACCCTATGGTATCGATTGTTAGCCTTGACAGCAGAGCGCAGGAATCGTGTCTTCATACTTCTGGCACATTTTTGGTCTTTCCACCGCCATTTGCGACATGTCGATACCGTGGAATGAACGATTCGATTCAAACACGTCCATGCTTAGCAGACCACGGCCGATAAAGTCCCGTTTGCCAATCTCGAGCATCTTGCCGAATGGTGCAACGCATTTCCATGACATATGCAATAGCTCGCCAGACAGTGAATTCAGGACCAAATCGACACCGTTACCATCAGTAGCGGCCATCAGATCCCCGTAAAAGGATGAGTCTCGGGAATTGAAAATACGCTCTCGAGGGAGCCCAAAGTTTTTCATGAGATACTGGACCTTTTCTGGATTCCCTACTGTTGCAAAGACCTAGAAGATGTTAGATCCAGAAACATCTCAATCCAACGAGGCTCGTCCTACCTTGGCTCCCATCATACGGCAGACATTTATCGCAGCGAGGCCGACGCCTCCGCAGGCGGAATGCACAAGTACAGTCTAACATCAATGATGTTAGCTGAGTTCACAAAGTCATACTCAAGACATACCTGTCCTTCGCTCAAACCACCTAGGTTAAGGAGGGCGTGGATGGCGGTACCATATACGCACGGCACAGTAGCCGCATCTTCGAAGCTGAGGTTCTCCGGTAATTTGACCACAAGGTTACAATTTGCGATAAAACTCGTGCTGAAGCAGCCGTGCCCGATCGTCATGACCCGATCTCCGGGTGATACATTGCACACACTTCGGCCAACCCGTATCACGACACCAGAGCATTCGATGCCAAGGCCGGGCTCGTAGCCTTCCACAATGCCCATGGCTACCAAGACATCCTGCGCATTGTTAGTCTTATGTGCTACCGAGAAAGGCATTATATTATTACCTTGAAGTTCATTCCAACTGCACGAGGCTGGATTTCAACTTCATTGTCCTGCAAGTACTTCATCTCAGCCTCGGACCACTGCAGAGTTTGAAGCTGGCCCATGCGGGTGATTTTGAGCTTGTATGCACTACCTTGAATGGTAGGCATGGCTTCTTCGAACAAGTCGATCGACCGATATCGTGGAATCATGACGGTGCCATCCACAAGTGCATATTCCCAATCGGGATCAAACTCTGGGTCCTTGATTCTGCGGCGAAATTTCTCGAAAACGACGGCGATACCTTCAGCATCATAAATGTTTGTGTCGATCTCCAGCGTCGCCCAGTCCAGAGACAGCTCAGAGCGCACGTTACGAGATAAACCTATTGTTGTCGCATAGCGGGGGTCTTTGCATCCAATTTGCGCATGGCCAGTTATCCATAACATGCTTTTTCGAGCCGTGAACTTGCGGAGATATCCCTGAAAGCTTGCAAAGTTTAGGGCCGACATGTTATGAAAGAATGGCTCTTCCAAGTCAAGAAGTGAGATTGTGTCTCCTTCTGATTTTGGTTCCTTGTCAAGAGTATCAAATGACACCGTGAAACCGCTTTGCTCGAGAATTTCTCGCAATTCCTGTGCACGACCTTCAGGGTTGATGCAAAGAATAGACACCTCCACTGGTGTTGGTACCGGACAAGGTGATGTTGACACGATGCAGGTGCTAATATGGTACGGATCATCATCATCAAGCACCACACAGTCGTTGCCCGAGAACCCAGCGTTTCGCAACTCAGTGTCCCAACGCGATGTAGGGTAAAAGGGCTGTTGGTCTTGATCGACCCCTATACTGGCCCAGAGATTGGGATGAAATCCCTGCCTTTGAGTTAGCACGTTACCTATGGACAGGGGGCGGGGAATCTTACCAGTATGAACTCGGACAAACTTAATACTTAGGGCTTGTGTTAGCTACTCTGATATTGGGAAAATAGCCCAAATGACTCACCCGAGGTAAACTCTTGCAATAGGAGCCTTCCGTTGGGCTTCAAGAGTTTTCGCATATGTCGAAGGGCGCCTTGGATGTCCGGCGACCATTGAAATGCCTTTGGGAGCGTTAGAACTGATGTTTGACTCAAAAACAATTTGATGTTTGGAACTTACGTATGAAGTTAGGATAAGATCGAAAGAGCCTGCCTCAAAGCCTTGCCCTATCGGATCCTTGCTAACATCAAGCACCCTGTACTCAATACCTTCGTGCTCCTTGAGCTTCGCCTGGGCAGCAGCTAGCCCAATATCAGAGCCAGCAGTGTACACATATCCCCGGTATGTCGATTCGCCGTCTTCGTTTGTAAGCCCGCGTAATACTTCAACTGTTTTGTCAGCCGAGCCTCCCCCAATCTCGAGGACCTTCATCGTCGGGTTGGCATGGCCAAGGAGCTCTAAATATCTTCCGTACTGAAAACCGGAGCTCATGAACCTGTAAAGATCCTCAATTCCTCTGTGCTGGCTCACCAAACTTTTGACGTGTTCTTGGCCGCCAAAGATGGCACCAGAACTCGCAGCGAGTCGCACCAGGACGTCCCCGACCGCAGCAAAAGGAGACGAGGAGAGCTCTTGATGGGCAATACCAATTTCCGCAGCAAGCGCCGCTTGATCTAGACTTGCTATCCGGGGGCTGTCTGGCACGAGTTCCAGTTCACCACGAATGGCTTTCGATCGCTGTAAAACGAGTCGACGATGGAATTTGTTCAAACGTTCTTCTGTCTCGAAGGGTTCTATTGCATGAAGTATCTGAAGCAGGCACAAGAGAGAAAGCCGCTCCAATTTGAGAAGATTATCTCGGTCTCGTTGTACGGGTCGAATTAGGTTGATAGGAGCGATGAAGTCCACATCCGGGTTCCAGTGCAACTGGGCAGCAGGAATGACTTCCGTAGACTCGGGAGAATCACCATCGTCAAGGGGGCTGAATTCGCCGTCTTTAAGGCTGAGTACAACCTTTTCATGAGCCATAATTGTGGCAGAACCACGGAGCACGCCCGTCGCGGACGATCGGGCCGCAACACCGAGGCGCATATTTTGCTCTCCATTGCCGATATACAACTCGCCGATGTATGTTGGGATGCACAACTTGGTGAACTGGCGTGATAGTCCATCTGCAATGGCAACTGTGAAAGCTTGCAGAACGAGATCAATGATTCGAGGGTGGAGCGGATAATATGGCCCTATTGACTGATCTTGGTTGACGATGGTAGCCGCAGCAGAATTGTGGCCTGGACAGGCCGAGATATCGGACAAACCCTGGAAAGTAGGTCCATAATTCAATCCGATCTTTTTCATGATGCGATACCACGCTGCAGTGGAAACAAGACGGGGCTGTGCCTCGATGTCCTCGACGCCGGCTGATATCTCTCTGCCTGGCCTCACCTGGCCAGTACAGTTCTTCACCCAGGCTGTCCCATTGAAAGAAGAGACAGAGAATTCAAACCAAGCAGAGTCCAGTTTTGAAGTTAATCGTACGGGTCGCAAATGTGTAACGATTTCGTGCGCCTGTGATTCGCGCAAAACCAGAGCATTCTTGATATCAACATGCCTCAAAGACGCGTCAGTCTCGCCGCCACCCTGTAGCTGTCGAATGGCTTCAACGGCAATCGCAATGTAGGCTGCGGCGGGCAGAACGATATCTTCATGTATCTTATGATCTCGAACCCAGGGCACATTGTCAAGCCAGAGCATGTTTCTCCAAGTCGGCTCGAGATCATCAGACTCCAAGAGTCTGTTGCCCAGAAGCTCGTGAGGTGGGAACTTGCGCGTTCGCCAGCCTCTAGATACACGGCTCTCGTACCAATATTTGTTCCCGTGTCGCCAAGCGTAGTTTGGCAGGTCTGTCAGAACTGTTCGACCAGGCGTGGTCGCTGCCACGTCAACGGGTACGGCTTCCTGATAAAGCCGTCCCAAGGAGCTCAACATTGACTTCGCGCCGCTTTCATTCCTGACAAGCGTAGCGACGTAGGTCGCTGCAGTGGTGATCGTCACGGATTTGAAGACATCCCGAAGAGGTCCAGCCAATGCCGAGTGAGGGCCGACTTCGAGATACACTGTGTCTTTGGTGGCAGCGTGTAGCATCAATTGAATGGCTGGCGAAAACAAAACAGGCGATTCCAGGTTCTCTCGCCAATAGCCCGGCCCAAAGCTTCCCGCCCTTTTGACCTGCTTTGCCGTTACGCTGGAGAAGAATGGAATGGATGGCCTCTTGTCCGAGATGGCGCCATCGAGCATCTTCTCGTACATATCGCCAATATCTCGCATGTGATGTGAGTGATAGGCCCTCTCGACTCTTAGACGTCGAGCAAAGCAATCCGGCCTGTCAGCCTTTATGCGAGCAATGACGGCATCTAAACAATCAATGTCTCCGGATAGAGTAACGTTTTTGGGGCTGTTTTCACAAGCTATGACAACGCCAGCTTCAAGGTACTCGGCCGCGTCAGATCGTCCGAGTCCCACAGCAGCCATGCCACCGTCACGGCCGTGAGTCTGTGTGACTTTCCCTCGGTAGTATGCAATAGCCACAGCCATATCTAATGTTATAGCGCCAGCAGCATATGCGGCACCAATTTCTCCGCTCGAATGGCCTGCAACGGCGGAGGGCTTAACCCCCCAAGACTTGAGCAGATTCACAATACCAATTTGGAGTGCCGTGCATATGGGCTGTGAGAACTCCGGCTGCTGCAATCTGGATTCATCTTTCGGCCTCAGAAGCTCCTCTAGAGAAGAATAATTAGCTGCGCTCTCTACTTTCGGTGGTAGTCTTTACAGTACCTTCAATAGTCCACAAAGGGGGGTGTGTCAGCTTCTGCAATGCCGCATCCATATCCCTTATATCGCGTTGGAACGAAGGGTAGTGTGTCAATAGGTCAGCACCCATTCCTCCCCACTGAGCACCTTGGCCGGTGAAAATGAAATTGACAGCTGGGGCATCATCCTTGGGTCTGCTGACTGGTGAGACCTCAGCCAGTAAGGAGCCATCGGTTACCGCAAATGCGCGATGTGGGAGGGTATCACGACGAGCACCCAATGTGTAAGCCAAGTCTGGTAGACGGTTACTGTTCTTCTGTGCGTATTCTAAGATCTTCGTGGCCCTGTCTTTCAAGGAGTCGGCTTGATGTGCGGAGAACACCAGTAGCTGATGTGTCGTCTTCCCAGTGGGTGGGTGGATTGTAAAATACGGCTTTGCAGAATCGACAATGACCTAGGTATGTTAGCTTGAGCTGACGTTTCGAACTCCAGATGCATAAATAAATACATGTGCATTCGCGCCTCCTACGCCGAAACAGTTGACGGAAACACGGGCGAGACGGTCGGTCGGCCATGGAGTCGGTTCCACCGGTACCTTGAATCTGTACTTGTCCCATTTGACTGCGCCATGTTAGTGAATCAAGTTACCGCACAATGTTGCTTGCACTTACTCTTAGGACTCGGCTCTGAGAAGTTGATATTTGGTGGGATGGTCATGTGCTCAAGTGCTAGGACAGACTTGATCAGACTACTGAGGCCAGAGGCACCCTCGCCGTGGCCGATGTTAGGTTTGACCTTTTCTCGTCAATACTGTGTGATGCTTCTACAAATTGTATGCTATTTTGACTTACAGATCCAATGTAGATGCCATAGTCTCCAAACACTCTTCCAACAGCCCCCGTCTCGGTGGGATCTCCAACCGAGGTTCCTGTGCCGTGACATTCTACAAAAGCGGTGTCATTGGGACTTTGAATGTTCGCGACGCTGTATGCTCTGCGCATGAGAGCGACATGGCTTTCTTGATTCGGATTCGTTATTCCAATTGTCTTGCCGTCAAAATTGGTCGCGGTGGCCCGGATTACACCGCGGATCGGATCACCGTCCCGAATTGCATCGTCCAGCTTCTTAATGTATATAGCATTGATTGCCTCTCCGCGAGCGTATCCATCGGCCTTTGCGTCAAAAGATTTGCAAGAGCCTGTGGGAGACAAGACACCCTGCTCAGATAGGGCTATAGTCATCGTCGGCGACATAACCAAGCTCGTCCCAGCAACTATCGCGCTTTCGCATTCGCCGCCGTATATCGCCTGGCATGCCTCGTGAAGAGCCGTAAGTGAAGACGAACAGGCCGTCCGAATGGTCATACTATAAGTAATATAAGCGAGGCACCTTCAAGCTCATTTGTTAGCAATACAAACCTCGGCCCTTTAAGATCATATTCGTATGATGCGCGATTCGATATGGCAAAATCGCCACCACCTAGAATGCGATGCATCCCCAGATGTTGCGGGTCTTTGGCGTAGAGGTCCAGCCAGTCCTCACCGAAAACGCCGACGTAGCATCCAATATTACGGCCTCGCCAGTTCTTCTGTCCACCAGACTCCATACATTCCCAAATGACCTCCAGTAACAGTCGCTGCTGCGGATCCAATTTCTCTACTTCGGCCTTGCTCATAGAGAAGAAAGAAGCATCCCATTCCTCAAGGTCGCAGTCTAAGAAGTGGCCATACGTATTCTTGAGGATGCCGGGCAAAGCATACTGGCTTTCGAATGCGTCCGAGTTGTACCGGCTCTCGGGTATTTGCCGTCGCGTATTTTTCTTGTTCACAAGAAGGTCCCAATATTCTTCGGTGGTGGTGACGTTACCGGGGAGCTTCAAGCCGATGCCAACAATAGCAATAGGCGGAGGAGGTCCATCATCTTTCTCCATTTTGGAAGCCGCTATGTCAGTATTGCGCCGGCTGATTTTCGTCATGGGAACGTTTGCGCCGTTCGTTCGGCTACATTCGTCAAAGTGTATGCCCTCAAATCGGGCGGGGCTTTGTTGCTGTGAACTGATGGTGTCCTCAGCTCCCCTTCCATTCAGATCATAGTTGTCTCTATCTTCAGCCTTATTAAAGGTTGTAGTCGGACTCAGTGAATGTCCGCGCTGATGTTTCGCCGACCCCTTTATCACGGCGTCGTCATTTCTTGGATGCCGCTCACTGTCGTGGCGAGATCGGAGAGCTGGAAGACCCGGCGTAACTGGAAATTGACTGGACACAATATCACAATTATTCATGTCACCATCGCTGGCATTGCTGCCAGGCAGCGGCGCAACTACTCCTGGAGCCATGTCTTGCAAGCCAGAGTCAAATCGTGAGATTTGGGAATCTCAAACCTCGGAGGCGGCAGGGGTGTTATTGATGATGGATTGTCGCCGAATGAACTTGTTGATAAGCTCGTCAGTGATGACATGTGATGTTGTGCATGTATGCTGTACACACAAGAGATATTCCCCAGCAGCTCTTCCGAGGTATTCAGATAGCTCTTGGAAGGAGGAACAAGCTGTATCAAAGCTCTCCAGCTTTTACACCACCATCTCACAGTACCGAAATATGGCACCCAGGCAAGTAAGTAACTCGTCAGGCGTGATTATGCACCGGCTTAGTGACGGCACACACCCTAAAGCACTGTTGGGTGTGGTTGCGGATATTGTAAACGAGTACGAGTACTCATACGTGTACATTCCTCGCATGTGGCCAACTAGTAGCTGCAAGTACCTATGCTGCGACTTGTGATTGACATCTACTTGAGTGCCAGGGTGCGACATAGAATACCCAGTTTTATGCGGGCCACGGGTACTGTTTCCCGCTATTCGGGGACTTCTGCGACCTCTCACATCACTCGGGTCCTTACCAAAAGACCTCTGCTACTGGAATGCCCTCGTCTTACTCGTAACGGACCGCTACGGCGCACCACCTTCTCATCGAGCCCTTGCGACAAGAGGTCCCTCCTTAATGAATCGCAAGGTTTCGGTTAAGTCAATATCTTTACCCGGGCGGCATCAGCATGGGCCATGTGTCAGCCTGCTAGGATTTAGATCCTTGGCGCTGCCACCATCTGTTGCAAGGGTTATGAACCATCCATCCCGTCACTACTCGTATGATCCATTCGGCGTCGGCGTTTGGACCCTTACAAGTGGCTCCAGCATGATTTTAACGCTTTGGAAGCGACCGAAGCCCCATCTGCAGCATGAATTGGGCGGGCAACAAGTACGAGTACAGTCAGTCTTGGTGTTGCTGAGCCATTACGTCAGAAGGGATCAGTTTGAAAAAGTGGCGATCCCACGGGTGCTACGGGTGCCTGTGTGGGGTGGTGCATGTAAGCTCATGCTAGTGCGGACGTCGTGCAGACGGACTAAACACGACGAAAACGCCTCAAAGCTTGCCCTGTCGAAAACCTGCAAGGTACAGATACGGTACACACGGCTGGAACGGGTCGATCAATTGTGAGCGGCTACATACGGTGTATACGAGCATGGTTTGCCCTTTAGTGCCGAATGGAAACAGAAACAATGCGAGGGCAACATTGAGGGAAGCGGCTGCCTTCTGGGGTTGGCAGATAGTCCCTGAGGCTGCTTACATGCGGTGCCACTATAGAGCTTTAACCGTCCACTAACCTCGAATGAAGTGCATAGCAATTGCTGACAGCTAGTTTCAAACTGAATCCTTGTTCGTTGGCCAGCTTCTTCGCCTCCTAACTTCTGCCCGCCCCTCCGGGATGATTACAATGCAGACGTGCAAGCAGCGAATGGTGCGTGGCACAAGTGGGAGTAGACTAATCATGAGCCATCAGCATGGCGGCTGGTCAGAACTTTGAGAGTCTTGAGTCTGGCCTCCACCATACCGCATAGCGACGAGCCAGCGCAATGAGGCTTTGTCAGATACTGGTCAAGCATTGCGTTGACATTAAGGTCGCTGCGCTCAATACGAGATCCGAGGGAAGACCGCGAATGGGGGCGGAGAGTGAGCCGGCGTATGAGCTTTGAGATATAGCCCATACACGAAGTGTATCATAATCAGAAATGTAGCGGAATCACAAGAATTGCAGCACATCTGAGGGCACATGCATGAGCCTGAGCCTTAGGTTCACGAAGCCCATGTTGCATCCAGGGGATTGGATTGATGCTATAATAGATCGATGCACCCGCTCAAACTATGGTTCATACAGAATCCCCGTTTTTCAGGCATATTGACACCTATTCGGAGTCATCCGAGTCATCGGAATCAAACTCGAACGACTGAATTACCGCAGGTGCGGCCCGTACCTTACTTGTCGCGAATATGGCTTTGGCCCTAGCCTTCATCTCTCCTCTCTTGGTCTTCCCGCTGGCCGACTTAGGCAGCGCATCCAAGAACTCGATGCCCCCGGCGAGGCGCTTGTAGTCAGCCAGCTCTCCATTAACAAACTCGTGAATCTTGTCCCGCACAGCACTCTCGTCTTCCTCCGTTCCAGCCGGAGACCTGACGACAAAGGCAATTGGCAGTTCTCCTGCGGCATCATTGGGTATCGGCACAACAGTAACGTCAGCAATTGCAGGATGGCGCAAAAGAAGTGACTCAACCTCAATAGGCGAGACTTGGAGACCCTGATCATGCAAGTAAGCGAGCGTGTATGTGGTGGATGTTGGGAAACAGGAAGTGGATCTGGAGAAAACATACTCGAACCTTGATGAGCTCCTTCACACGATCAACGATGAACAGATGCTCATACCCATTCTCACTCTTTCTGATCTCCATCAAGTCGCCAGTACGTAGCCACCCGTCATTAGTGAATGAATCTCTCGTTGCCTCCTCGTTGTCAAGGTAGCCCAGCATCACAGTCGGTGAGCGCAACAGAAGCTCTCCTGGGGTGTTGTGCGCGGTGATTTCTGCACCTTCACTGTCGAGCAATCGCGCCTCAAAGTGCGGAAAAAGACTGCCACAAGATCCAAACATGATATCAGCGCGGTTCTGCATGGAAGCGGCAACGGCCGTTTCTGTGAGCCCATATCCTTGAACGAAATGGCAGCCAGGGAGCAAGCTTTGGAACTGCTCCGTAACCTCTTTGGTTAGGTTGGAAGCTCCGACAACAACCGTATCTACAGAGCTCAAGTCGTGCCTTTGGGCGATTGTGGCGGCCTTGAGAATGCCCACGATCATAGGAGGAACCTGTTGCTTGGGAGTCAGCGAGGCGTCGGAAGTTGGTCCACGTGATTGTCTCTATACCATCCACAGGATTTCAAGACGATACTTGTCTATCGCTTGCAGAACATCGTAGATATCGAAGCCCGGTAAGACAACGACCTCGTGGCCGCGATATACACCCAAGTGGCCTGTCACAATAAGGGCATAGCTATGGCTTAGAGGAAGGACACCAAGGTTTCCCATAGCGGCTGGTTTCCTGTAATTCGACTCATAAGTGGCGATTTGGAGAACGTTGGCGATAATGTTTCGATGGGATATCTTGACATTTTTCTAGATCAAAGTATTAGAGGCTCTGATAAAGAGCACATATTGAAATGAATTCTGATGTGAACCTACCGGCAACCCGGAAGTACCGCTAGAGGAGCATAAGAAGGCAATTTGGCGAGCGCCCTGACCTGCAGACCACTCCAAGCTGGGCAATGCCGCCAGTTTTCTGCCCTCGTCGACAAGCTGGTCCACTGTTTTAAGGTCGGTCGGTGCCTTAGCTCCCTTCAGAACCTTTTCGGGTACTTCCAGCAAGTACACCAGGTGTCTCGGAATGCCCGCTGCTTCCGCGGATTCCAAGGCAATTGGAAGCAAAGGAGCACACGTAAACAGTGCTTTGGCCTTGACAGCTTTGAGCTGCCGAGTAAGCTCTGGTGCTGAATATGATGGGCTGATGGGTGCCGAGACTCCAGACAATCGGTGCGTCGCCCATGAGACTGTCATGGTATCGATCTGGAAGAGCCTTGCGTGTCAGTGCCCAAGCGCAAGTTTGACGATACGGATGGAGGCAATTGACTTACTGCATTGACGCTGAAAACCCCAATCACCTTGTCCAGCTCATTGCCGCTCTCCACTCGAAGCCCAATGTCGAACGCGAGTGCTCTGGCGAGGCATTCTATACGTTCAGAGACCTCCGTGGGTGAGTGTGTCTTGCCGGTGATTCCGCATGTGAATGGCGACCGTGACGACGCCAAGGGAAACCGCCCATGTCCGTCTCCTTCACCAAAGAGGAATTCGTGGATGGGGACTGAGTCTGGAGGATTGCATGGGAGCTTCGGGACGTACGGTGGCGTAGAGAACGGCATTCTGTATGAGGGGCACCGGGAGATGTCAAATGATTTCTAGGCGGTCGCAATGGTCCCAGGCTCTCCTTCGCAGTGCCAGATGTTCTCGGGCAGTCTCAATGCCTTTTGCAATCACCAATGTCCGCGGGGATTGAGAAGTAGGACGCTTGAGCCCTGAGAGTCACGACCTTGACAATGGAAAAATCTCAAGCAAGCATGGTACATTGAGGAGAGTCGACGGCTCGAGAAAGTCGAAGCCCGTGAAGTCCAAGACCCTTTTCCCCCTCAGCTGCAATACTTGTCCACGACGCCCGGTCCGGAAAGCGCTATGCTGACGCAGCTCCTTCCTCGTACATAATAGTACATGAGTAAACGCGACCGTTGACGGTGCATTATTACTGTGGCGGGGCTTCGTTTCAAGTGTTATGGCACTAAAAACCCACTTCCAAGAGCCCACTAGCCACGAAAGCAGCAGTGACAGCGGTCTTGGCCCTCTGGGGGCGTTCACGAGTAGACACCGCCGGGCCAGCAACCTATTACGAACGCGGAAGGGTGGTCAGCATCCACGGGCACTAATGTAGTAGTTACACATGTAGGCCCCGCCAGTCTCCTCTAGTACCTGTGCAGGCATCGAGAGACTCCCTAAATTAGCAGAGCTAAAACTCCACGGATACTTATTAGGCTATTTTTATTGCAATCTAGTACCTCTTGCAGTTCTTTTGTGCTTACCGGCCCGGTTTCAATTTCGACACCAATGCTGGCCATGCTCCGACAACACAAGAAACTAGTCGTATGCACATCTCTGTCTGGATATTCGCTCATTTTAGTGAATTCATCATACGTTCATAGAAAAGAATTATACAGTCTGTGTGTTGCATTCGTTCAAGAGCATACAAAACAAAATGCTCCGATCATTAGGCATCGATCTTAATGTCGTCTAGTCCAGCGCCGATAATCTCTCCCGCCAGCTCAATTTCGTACTGAATATCGGGCTGAGCCTCTTCATATAACCAGTTCTTTTCGCCGGCCATCTTGAAGTTATTCATCGCCAACTCATGTGGGATTATGCTCTTCTTGAGCGACGGATTGCCAGCGCATGCCGCCTCCACACGAAGCTGGATCTCGCAGCTGCGGTCCACGAGACCAAAAAGGAACGAGGCCTCGTCCACGGTCTGACCAACACTGATAAGGCCGTGGTTTAAGAGAATTGCAGCTTTTCCCTTGGGTCCCAGAGCTTTCGCAATCTGCTGTCCCTCCTGCTCTGCAGTGACGATTCCAGCGTACTCATTGTCAACGGCCAGAACCCCGTAGAGGTCACAAATGTCCTGGGTGATCATTTCGAGAGGCTTTCCGAAAGCGGCCCAAGCGCGACCTGCAATTGTATGAGCATGGCAGATGGCATGAATGTCGTGCCTGGCCTTGTGAATCTCCGAGTGGATGTAGTAGCCAGGATTGTTTGCAGGTCGAGTCTGTGAGGCTTCAGTCGATCCATGTCATTAATACCAGCGGTTGAGACATTGGCGTAGACTCACTCGGTTACCGCCAACAACCTGTCCGTCGCTAATTCTCAGGCACAGCATATCGCTGCCGTTTAGCAAGGCAAAATGTTTTCCTATTGGGTTCATCCAAATGAGGTCTGGAAACTCGGGGTCCCGAACACTGATGTGACCCGAGATGCCTTCTGTGTAGCCATTCCTGGCCCAGTTGCGGAACACAGCTGCCATGTGAATCAGGATGTGTCTGCGATGAAGGTGGTACGACGGGAACTTTGGAATGCCTGGGAACACGCTCAATCAGTCATGCTGCATTCGTGGCCCGAACGAAGCGGGATTTCCTTACCCATGAGGGGATTCGGGCCACGGCTCAGGCTAGGCAGTTGGCACTCCATCTCTTCATTATCATTCAAGGGCGATGCAGCCGCGTTCATCTTCAGCATCACACCTGGGGCCTCCTGAAGTGTCTCGACAGCGGCGGTTGGTGGCGCCATCTTGGCAAGGTCCAGTCTCTCGCTTTGGCTGTAAAATTATGTCACAATGGAG
Source organism: Tolypocladium endophyticum (assembly GCA_024339985.1). NCBI lineage: Eukaryota > Fungi > Ascomycota > Sordariomycetes > Hypocreales > Ophiocordycipitaceae > Tolypocladium > Tolypocladium endophyticum. The sequence goes on from JALHBW010000126.1 coordinate 431,499, forward strand.
ATTCTCTGATAGCCGGAATACAAAACAACGGCCTTCACAAAGAAGCTGGAGTCTTCACTTGTCCTCGCAGTCGGCACAAGTCCGCCGTGCCGGACGGGGTCGATTGTTTGGGCCGGTGCGGGGGGATGCCACTTCCATGACATCGGCGAATAGCAGACTGACGTAAGATTCACCAGTCAGCCACCATGTCGCGTGGAAGGCGCGCATGTACTCCACACAGCATTTGTATCTGGTTTCTGTCCTATGCGCGTGATTGAGAGGTAAAAAATAAGGCTGCATGGTCTCTGCGCCGCCGGAGCAATGAAAGCCGATGAGCTGGTAGACATTAGTGCAGCGCAGGGACGGGCTGCTCCTATCCGTTCCGCGAGTCTTGGTGCTAATGCAATTTCACTGCAATCCTGCTTCTTGGATTAAGGTTGTTTAATAACCAGCGGGTAGCTTGTGATCTCGTTTGGATTAAGTCGAACGTTGAAAGGTCGTAGTAGTAAACATGAAACTCCGTTCCGACGGTTTTCACGGTGTAAGTCTTGGTAGCTGCAGTGATGCGATTTTAGCTTGCAACGGCGTCTATTTAGATACGGAGGTCACATTATTTACCTACAAGTATATGCAAAGTCAGAACTAAACTGCTCATCACATTGTCTAAGTAAGCCCTGAATTGATAGTGCAAACGTTTTAAGTTATCTGTATTACCAGTGGATCAGAGCATGGCAGGTGGAAGCCATCTGTTGAAAGTGCCGCGGAGACTTCGCAATGAAGTCCTCCTTAAACACGCCGCAGGGTAAGTGAGTCGCAAATTGTTCACGTTCGGTTAATTCCCCTCCACGTACATGGTACTGGCTACATATGTACGGAAGCAAAATTGCATCTCATAAAGAGCATTTGCACATCCATTTTGCCTGAAGAAGCATCAGACTGATGCAGGATTCACATGCTCATTCCAAAGCAAGATGCGTGCATAAATCGAGTTCAGCTATACAACTTCCCACTCAACCGCGTGTACATCTCGGCTCCAAGCCCAGAAACAGATATCAAATAAAATGCAGGTTGTGATTCTTTTGTCCGTCATTTCCGTGCTGTTGTTTCTGCTCATTCTGCCGCTTGTTGCTTGAGCTGGACTCATACATTTCACGGAATATCGATTTCTGCTGCAGCAGCTCGCGCGGCGCTCCAAACTCCACCAACTTCCCGGCATCTAAGACCGCTACCTTGTCAAAATCGACAATAGATTGTAACTTGTGAGCAATGGTGATTATTGTCCAGTCTTTAAACCAGGATTGCAGGACTTTATCCACAATACCACTAGTTTCATCGTCAAGACTGTGAAAGCGTGGTCAGCACTGTCGTGATCATGAGGCTTTCGTCAAAGTTCTTGGCTTGTACCTGCTGGTAAACTCGTCGAGAATGAGGATCTTGCTGCGCCTCAGCATGGCTCGCGCAAACACAAGAAGTTGCGATTCTCCGGGTGAAAAGAAGTCATTGTGAATCACCACGTCGAGGCCGCCTCGTGCCTCAATCTTGGGCCACAACTGCACTCTCTCTAGCACCTCGACGATATCCTGATCGGTCGCGGTTTGGTGAGGGTCGACATTAAGTCGTATTGTCCCGTCAAAAACGTACGATTCTTGTGGTAAGGCCACGAGTCTGGTCCTAACATATTCATGGGGGAGCGTCTTTAAGTCAATACCATCAATGGTGATGCTACCGCCCTCCTGGTCGATCATCCGCAACAGACACAGAGTCAGGGAACTTTTCCCGCTGGGCCTAATATTAGTCACTGAATGGAAATTCAGGGATAGGGTTCAATTCACCTGCCGGTCCTCCCGCAGATGCCGACCCTTTCGCCAGCCTGTACGGAAAACGATACGCCGTCCAGAACAGGACCTGAAGTTCTAGTCAAGGTAAGGATTTGCTTCTAGCAACATCCGAGTCGCACGAGAATTGAGCGAGGGAGATGTAAGGGAAAACTCACGGGTATGATGCAGATACATCGTGAAGTTCAATTACACCTCGTCTGGGCCAGTTGTCGCGGTCTGGCGGCTCCCGGGTGTCGCCTTCATCCTTGCCCTCAGGCACCATGGTGGTTGTAAAGGTTTTTACCCGAGCTACCGCTCCAAGAGCAATTTCAAGCATCACCCAGAAAGTGACGAACGTTTTCATCGTATTGCTGAAACCCAGGACGCTGCTTAAGCCGGTTCCAATCAAGTTGGCGCCAATCTGCTCTCGCAAAGTCGTCGTAAGCACAATGAAGACAAATGCGATGATGAGAATGAAGATATCGGTCGCGAAATTTAGCCAACACTGCAAAGTGGCAAGGAGATAAGCCGGCCGTTGCGAATTGTTGATGAGAAGCATATTATTCGCCTCGAATTTAGCCTCCCACTGGTAAGCCCGGATGGTCGGCAGGCCATTGAGAGTTTCAATAAGCTGCGTGTAGAGGGGTGCCTTTTGCTCGATGTCGAGAAGGCGGAGCTGCCGTGATGTGCGAAGATAAAAATATTGCATGAAGTACAAAATTGCAATGAGAAGTGGGAAAAAAGCTGCCATGTACTTGGACACAACGCAGACCATGATGAATTGCGCAACGCCAGCGGCAAGCGTTGTAGCCACTCCAAATGAAGCGCTTGGCAGCTCCATATCGATTAGCCGGAGATCTTGACTAAATCTGTTAACGGTAACGCCGCTATCCACGGTGGAATGAAACGACATTGGCGCCCTGAGCTTGTCAGTAGAGGAGGAAATAAAAGTCATACGAGCTTTCTTACCGGGACACGGTATCTGTTAGGGAGTCGTGGAAATGGCGGCCAGCTCGATCGATGATTCTGATGAGAATTTGCCTGCTAAGTAAGCATCTCGATTCGCATAGCATTATCGCACGATCTGAACTTACCATATGCCGGTTCCCACGGCTATGACTGCACCAACGCCGAGCGCAACGTAGACGCCCAACCACTTGCCAAGATTGGACAATGGATTCTGGGCAGCTTTCAATGCGTCTAGCATTGCATCCCTCCACCATCCAATCCAGAGAGCTAAAATTTTCCAAGTTAGCAACAAAAATATGTCATATTCGGAGCCGGCTCACTTGGAAATGCACTGCAGAAGGCGTAGCCAGCCATAGAGACAGCTAGAATCAGCAGCGTCATGCGGCCTGCAGCTACGGCATAGAAGGAGTACATGCCAGAATCACCTAAACGGCGAGTCTTGTCCTCCTCTAGCTCTGGGGCGTCGAGGACAGCTCGAGCTGCTGCTGGACGCTCATCACCTTCGGACAATTGTTTGGGCGCTGCATTAGCCTCCCACGTAAGCTCTACATCGGAGAAGCCAAGTATATTCCTGAGTTCGTCAGGAGTCCCGGTGTACATGAGATGTCCTTTCTCGCTTAGCGAAACAATCTGGTCGGCGTAGCCTAAGCGAGCGGCTACCTGAAGATCAGTAGCTGTAGAATCGACATAATTGGATAGACTGACTTGAAGAGGTTGCCATCACAATGGTCATTCTTCCCGAACGAAGTAAGCCATCTTTGGCGAACAGATTGTTGAACACGCAGTTCTCCGTCGCAGCGTCCAAGCCGCTGAGTACATCATCAAACACTAGAAACTCTCGCCGTGAATATACGGCTCGTGCAATAGCCTGCGAAGAGTCAGTGTGATAATCTCGTCCAATGGGACGATGTCTAAATACCAGCCGATGTTTTTGGCCGCCGCTCATTGAGATGCCAGACGTTCCAGCCACTGTCAGGTCTCCCTTCGGCCAGTTCCGTATGTCTTCCTCCAATGCACACGCCTTAATGACTTGTTGATACCAGTTTTCTTCGAAACTTGATTCGCCTATGATTATATCTCGCACGCATTCATTAGGCACCCAAGCAATTTGATCGCAATAGGTGATTCCAGTGTACCCTGTTCGAATGATACCATCAAACGCAGACAGCTCCCCGAGAACGGATTTAAGAAGTGTCGATTTGCCGCATCCGACCGGCCCGACAACCATATTTAGCGATCCGCGTCGAACGGTCCAACTACTTATGTTGAGGCATGGTTCTGAATCCTGCGTCCAAGAGAATGTTCCCTGAACCAACGCAATGACGTCTCTGTCCTGCGACGGCGTTGGCGTGGCCAGGTTGCCCGACCGCATAAGCTCAAGCTCAAACGCATCCTCATTTTGAGGAGTCATGGCCAACATCTGATCTGGAATTTCGAATTCTCCCATGCCAGGAGTAGGAAGCTCCTCCAGAGACTTGCGTTCGGTGAGGCTGATTCTGTTGTCTTGCCTCTCACGGCCGTTCAAATGGTTCTGTATGCGTTGAAATGATGCAATTGAACCCGCGAGGACCGGCAGCGCTACCAGCATCGTGGTCAGAGGGCTATTGAGCAACAGTATCAAAGTGTATGAAGTAAAGATCCCTGCCATGCCGGCAGGATTATCATTGTTCTTGTTGATTCCTGCCCACGTAGCGAATGTAAGAATTGGACTCCAGATTGGCACAAGAACAACTGAGAGAATTATTAGTGCGGGAAAACCAGTCCTTCCGTACGGCATGATACGTACGCATGACCATTGAACTTCCTAAGAGAAGCCTAAACCTCATTGAAACGGTGAGCTCGTGTGTTCGTAGCTGTCGAATCGCGGAAAAGGCCAGGTCGTTCAATCCAGAGACCTTTAGCCACTTGATGCTCCCGAGCGTCTTGGACGTGGTCGTAACACGGTCTTGAGACGCCTGAATCCAAGCTGCCTGTGCCTGACCAATAGGGATCGATATGAGAACAGTCGCGATGACGACAACTGTACGAAGATTCAGCAAGCGCGCACAAGTCTCAGAGCTATTGAATAAGGGGAAGTCATACCAACGGCTATAGCAATCGGCATCGCACAGGCTGCTCCTAATTCTCGATATATCAACCACACAGCAATGGCAATCTCTACCACTCCTGCCCAGACTTCATGCGCCTGGTTCATTCCCTGAATGATTGTTTCCGTGTCGTTGCCAACCAGCGTAAGAGCCGCTGATGGGCTTACGCTCGGCGACGAGATGTCTAGTCGTAGCGACTTCTTGTAAATGAGAGCAAACATGCTCCCTCGCAATCTAGTAGAAGTTCTACGGACTCTCCACTGATATTGGCCCGCTCCAATCTATCTAAGCCATTAGTCAAGTCTCGGTTTTGAATTTGAGATCGGGGAACGTGCCGCTAGGCCAGCATAGACGAGGGCAAAAGCGCCAATCAAGCCGTAGCCCCAGTTATTATATGGCTGGCCGTCTGGATATGAAGCAAGGAGTATAGCCTGGTTGATGAGGTACGGCTGGGCATAAGTGAATCCCATCATGCAAAGGCGTGGGAAAATGGGGGCCAACAAGGCTGGAGCAAAGGCGCCAATCCACGCATTCATTAGCGCGCCGGGAATTAACTTGTTGGGTACTGCAGAAATTGGGTTAGAATCAGAATATTGAGCTCCTAAAGGATAGTTTACCTTTGTTCCACGCCGTTTCTAGGGTGAGGGTCAATTTTTCTGCGCGTAGCTTTTCATCAAGAGGATACAAGTCGTCCAATGTGAGATTTCTCCTAAAGCCCTCGCGAAATATAGGCATCAGCCACCAGAAGATCGACCGACTCAGGGTGCCGCTTGTTTCCTCAAATGAATACTTCTTTTCCGAGATAATTATATGGCGTTTCTCCCACGATTCAAGGAAAAGCGAGATAGCCTTCATCACCAGCGCACAGGTGTTCAAGACCGGAATAGGCCGGAACGAACCCAACATCCAAAGAGTGCGCGCTCGAGGGAGTTCCAAAAGAATAGATAGGAAAAGATAGATGATTAGAATGAATGATGGTCTAATTGACCGCTGATGTTCGACCCATTGCAGCAAACAAGCGGCAATAGAGGCTGTCATCACCAATGCGGCTGTGACTATTGACGCTCGGGTGTGAGTGATGGCATCATCAGATGTGGTGGCCCATAGTCCGAGTAATGTTGCATTGATACCTAGAAGAGCTGTCAAAGCAGCCTTTATGGCCCTTTGTTAGCTTAGAGCTCTCTTTTTGCCTCGAGAGAATCCAGTAGAGAAATGATTTGCTCTCGAGAAATGACTTACAGCTTTAGCAGGTAGCTGCCAACTGACGCGGACTTGAACGTCTGACTTGAGTAATATCAAGACGCGAATGGGCAAGACCACAAGAAGCAGACATTGCAACGGAATGGTGAGTATACTTTCTTCGAAAAGTAGCGTAAAGTCGAATCCGCCGCGACAGTCAGACCCTGCCCAAGGTCCAAATGTATCGTCCGGGCATGTAGTCGGTACAGGCTGCGGCCCGGAGACCGTTTGCGACATGGCGAGAAGTTGCTGAGGCAGCTGGGGCCGCGATTATGAAGTCTGCGATTTTAGTCCCATGGGAGCTTTCGAGAGTTGAACGGATGGTACTGGTGATGGTCGAGAAATGGCGACCAACACTTGACCCAGCCGGGCAGGACAAAGTATCGCTAGTGGTGGAATCAACACTATGCCAATGGGCTGGAAGTCGAGGAAGAGGACTTTTGGTCAATGGACTTCAGGCCCCTATCGGCCAGTATGCTAGGGGACAAGAGGGCTGCAAACAAACACCTTGACATGAATTCTTGTCACAGCAGGTCAAGCTGTGTACTGCCTGGTGATGCGCTACTCGTGCAAATGCCGATTCAGGGTCAAAATAGCCGACGAGCATCTATCAGCATTTTAGGAGCAACATGAATGGGGCATTGCGATGACGGCGAAGGAGCACAGGAACCAAGCTCAATGACATACGCCCGCTATTGGCTCGAAGGATTGTGGATGTTCGACTGCACTACTTCTCCGCATTTGGGCCGCAACATGCGCTCTGCAACTAGACTGCTCCGTGGACCCAGTCGAGCATGGGGTCTGATAAGGTGAAGTCTTTGGTGATGCCCCTGCCATCGACCACCAAGCATGTAGACATGGACCGTCCATACCTGAAACAGTCAGCGCGGTGCTCGCCGGCCCCATCTGCAGGCAGACCACCAACTGGCATGGAAGGATTCCGCAGGCATTGGCGCCGGCGGATAATACAGTCATATTGAGTAATATGGTGCCTAAGTGCCATGGCAGGCGAAGCGGCTCATGTTCAATGCCGTGGTGGATGGGTGGAGGCCGCTGGGCGGCTCCTAGACTGCTGAAAAGGGTAATTCGAGGTCGCCCCATCTGACATAATGGAGTGGAGGGTCAAGGGGGGTGTGCTGCGGGTGCACGCCTCCCCGGCCCGCCCCCCGACGCCGGAAAGCTTGGTAAGGTAAGGTAGGTACCTAAAAGCGCCTTCCGGCGCAGGAAAGCTTGGGAAGATACCTGAAATTTGTTCCCTGCAGCTGCTGTGCCATGGCGTCATGAGCACATGGGCGTGAATCCATGTAGGACGGGAGATCCAAATAGACTTCGATGCGGATTCCCCAATTCAGGCAAAACAGTACCACTGACAGCTGCCGTACGAATCCTATCGGGGCCTCGCTCTGTACTCATAGCTACCTTAGTTCATTGTAGCCACACCAGACTGTCAGATGTACGATGTAGGCCATGTGTTGTGGGCTGCTGCGCTCTGGGGTGCAGCAATTGGGTCCAGTACTCCTGTAGATCTGAACGTGCGGCCTTACAGGTACCCAAGGTATCCGGAAACTGCTCTCTGACCTATGATTCCCATTTTGAGTCGCTCGGAAATAATCTCGTGAGACTATTGCGCTGTATCCAAGGCAAGAGCCGGCCGGATACTCACTCTACGCACCCATTATACGCGAAGGCCATGTCCCTTTGACGTCCGGTGTCTTACTCCCATGAGATTCCGTGCTGAATAAACGGAGCGACCTCTGCAGAACAACGCGCCGGAGGAGACTGTTCGAATAGTGCCTCTCGAATTTACCAAACGTTCAGACACCACCCAAATCGACATTATGGCATCGGCACACGACAGCTCCGCTCACCTGGAGATGGAGCAGTGTCTCCTCGCACATGACGCTCTTTCTCAGGCCAAAATCATCAATGTTCCCTCGAGTGACTGCAGTGAGGCTCAACCGGCCGTAGCTATCGTGCTCGCCGCCGATGGCGACGATTCCACGAAACCAGATCCCAACACCATCAAGAAGGCTCGGAAGCAGCTGCTGAAGACCATGGAGGAGCGAGGCTGCAAGTCACTCGTCCCGAAGAAGTGGCTCGTGCTGGATAATATTCCCGTTGACGACAACGGACACGCAGATGAGGATGCTCTGCGGCGTCAACTTGTGGGCCCCAATTCCAACACCGGAACTACGAACTCGGGTTCGTCCATAATCGACAAGATCGTATCTATCGTTGCAAACGTTTTACACCTACCCATTTCCGATGTCGACGCATCTACCTCTTTTATACGACTAGGAGGAGACTCTATTACTGCTATCGAAGTTATGGCAGGCTGCCTAGGTGTTAACATTGCGGTCAGAGTTCCCGACATTATGCGATGCGAAAGTCTGGCAGAGCTGGCTGCCGTCGTCGCCCCGGAGACGACGGAGCCGGTTTCTACCAGAGCCGGGGCAAAAGAAGAACTTGAGCATAGATTTGAAACCTTGACATCTCAAATTCCCGCTTACTGGGGTTGTTCCGAGTTTTGGTCGTCGGATGATAATCATCACGCGGAAGACGCTTTTGATGTGTCGAGCGAGACTGCTGGTATCATTCTCAGCAGATGCGCGACGGATACAAGTGTTGCACTGGAGCAGCTGTTTACTTCTGCAATTGCGGAATCGTTTCGGAAGACTTTTCCAGACCGAAAGGACCTTGCGATCCTGGTCGGGTCGCAGCGGGATGCCGAACAGCCCTTGCCTCTACATTTGTCTCTTGAAAGCAGTGATGATTTTGTTCGGGTCATCCAGAGAACCAAGGACTCATTTGCCAGGGGCCGAAACCTCTTGCGAAACTATGCCACTCCCAGCATCACCGCGACAGAACTTTATGTCATTCACAACGACCTGCCAGATACGGATGGCAAGGCGATGCAACAGTCCAAGAGCAGCAACAAGAAATGCGAGAATGTGCCATCGCTCATCACCATCGAAATTACTTCGAGGAAATCGGATTATCTTACTTTTGCTTTCAAGTTCCCTCAAAGCATCCGAGTAGGCAAGAGAATGCTGGCTTGGGAGGAGGAGTGCAGACTCTTGTTGGAAACGAGCGTCGCCACTCTCATAAGCCAGTCGAGCCCAATCTATTCCCTCTCCGACTTCCCCCTTCTTTCTTTTACTTACAGCGACTTGAACAGGTTCACATCATCAATTGACGATCAAGGATGCGGGCTCATCGAGACCGCGTATCCCTGCTCGCCGGTCCAAGACGGTGTTCTCATCACTCAGGTCCGCCGTGACAGCACTTACCGGATCGACTGTGCGTTTGAGGTGGTCGATATCAGAACCCGAGAGCCCATCAATCTCGATCGACTCGAGAATGCTTGGAGGGACCTGGTTGCATATCACGCTGCGTTAAGAACTATCTTCACGTCAAGCAGTCGGGAGGGCGCCGGGTTTGACCAAGTCTTGCTTAAGCACGTTGAGCCAGACGTCCGGCGCCTTCCGAGCTTCCGGAATCGCGAAACGGCGATGAGAGCACTTCAAGACGTTGACAGTCTTGCCATAACAAACAACCGCCCCGCCCATCGATTAACAACGACCTGCGCCGATGACGGATCGGTCCTGTGTAAATTGGAGATCAGCCACGCCCTCGTTGATGGAATGTCTGGGGCCATCTTGTTCAGAGATCTAGGGCTCGCATATTCTGGCCAGTTACCAACTCCTGCGGGGCCAAACTACGTGGATTTTATCACTTTTTTGGAGAAGCAACCAAAGGAGACTACTCTCAAGTTCTGGTTGAGCTATCTAGACGGAGTCAGCCCTTCTTACTTTCCAGCTATCGCCGACCAGGTTGATGAGGCAGCGAGCGTTAGGACGGCGTCCGTCGACATTGGGACAATTGACCTGCAGGGCTTCTGCAAAGCCCAAGGCATCACCTTCGCCACCGTCATGCAGGTGGTCTGGGGAACGGTTTTGAGAGCATACACAATGACCGACGACGTGTGCTTTGGCTATCTAGCGTCTGGACGTGATACTCCTATACCAGGTGTTGAATCCATGGTCGGAGCGCTCATCAATCTGCTGGTCTGCCGCATTTCGTTCGGCGATTCCAAATCCTTTAGCGATCTCCTCCGCAATGTTCAGCGACACCTCAGCGATAGCTTAGACAACCAGTATTGCTCACTCGCCGAGATTCAACATGAGCTGGTTCTGGGAGAACGCCAATTGTTCAATACTCTCATGTCAATAATTTTCCCGCCCCCGATGATGGCTCAAAATCAGTCCGACATCATGATCCATGAACTGCACAATACAACAGCCACAGAAGTACGCTTTCTATCAGCTGCTCGGTATTGTCCATGCTAACAAATGGCACAGTACGATATCACCATCATTTTTAATTTTGCGCCCGCCGGGCTTCAAGTCTCTTTGCAATACTACTCCTCCATCATTTCCGATACCCAAGCCTCCAGCCTTGCCAGCTCGTTTACTACAGTTCTCAGGTCTATTGTCAATAACCCCTCAAAAGTCGCCAATGAAGTCTCGATTCTTAGCCCTCAAGACACAGCCAGCCTGGCTGATACTCAACCCATCGCCGCGCCGACCAGGTCTTGCACGCATTGGCTTGTTCATGAACAGGTCAAATCTCAGCCGAATGCACCAGCAGTGGTGTCGTGGGACGGAAATCTCACATACGCGGAGCTCTGGGCCCACGCTTCGCTTTTGGCTGGTCAGCTGCAGAGGCTTGGTGCTGGGCCCGAAGTCGTTATACCCCTATGCTTTCCCAAGTCGACGTGGGCGATGGTCGCCATGCTGGCTGTTCAGATATCTGGAAGCGCCTTCGTTGCTGTCGACCCTGCCACCCCTGTTGCACGCCTTCGAAGCATACTTGAGGACACCAGCGCAGAATTGGCGCTAGCCTCGCCTTGCTGCCACAATATACTCAAGGGCCTGGTGCAACAGTCTCTTGTAGTTGATGAAGAATATCTTCGCAGTCTGTCTGGCCCTCCCGCTCCAGTCCCGAGTACAACAAGACCGGACAACTCCAGTTTCATTATCTTCACCTCTGGAAGCACTGGCAAGCCGAAGGGCATGGTGATTCCGCACAGCGCTATTTGCTCTTCTGTGAATGGATATGGCAGGTCCATTAGACAAGATACCCGAGTTTTCCAGTTTTCTGCGTACAGTTTTGATGTGGGCATTATGGATGTGCTCGTTACCTTGTCGCGCGGCGGATGCATCTGCGTGCCCTCCGATCACGCCAGACTCAACGATCTCGCTGGGGCTTTCAATGCGACAAATGCCAATTGGGCCTTCCTCACGCCTACTGTTGCCAGCTTGCTATCTCCTACCGATGTTCCCGGCTTGGAGACCTTGTGCCTCGGCGGGGAGGCAGTAACGAAAAAGGTCGTGGACCGTTGGAGAGAATTTGCGGAATTGCACGGGATGTACGGCCCCGCTGAGTCCTCAATTTGTGCATGGAATACACGTGTCGATAATGGTAAGCCCACCAATATCGGCAGGCCGGTTTTGAGCGCATTCTGGGTGGTTGAGCCAGGAAATGCAAGGCGGCTTGTTCCCAAGGGATGTATTGGTGAGCTCCTAATCGAGGGACCGCTTCTTGCCCGTGGCTACTTGAATGTCGACGATAACACTGCTGCGAAATTCATGGAAGGGATTGACTGGCTTCCAAAGCATCGAGACGACAGGCCGAGGCGAGCGTATCTAACAGGAGATCTCGTTCGCCAAACTGCAGACGGCACCTTTGACTATGTGGGCCGCAAAGATACACAAGTCAAATTACATGGCCAAAGAATTGAGCTTGGAGAAGTTGAAGGTCGCCTTCAGGAATTTCTACCTCGAGAAATGGACGGCATTGTTGCTGTCGACGACAGCGATAAAGAGGCGTCAGGAAGCCTGATGGCTTTCTTATGGTACCACGAAGGGCCTTTTTCACAGCAGCCGCTTCTGCGTCTCCTCGAAGCCGCATCGAATCAGACCCGAGATCTCATCTCACACTTGGACGTCTCTTTAGGGTCTGTGCTATCTTCCTACATGATCCCATCCGTCTACCTCATATTCGAAGGAATGCCTGGTCGAACTACTAATGGGAAGATCGATCGTCAACAACTTGTGTCAATGGGCGCTGCTGCATCAGCCACGGAAAGGCAACGGTTCTCTCTAGAATATGGCAAGGCTCAACCCCCAACTACGCCGATGGAACTTAAGCTTCGTGATATCTGGGCACAAATACTCGGCGCCATGCCTGAAGAAATAGGCAGAAACAGCAGCTTTTTAAGGATGGGCGGCGATTCTATCAGTGCTATTGAGCTTGTTACACAGGCAGGCAAGCGCAACATTAACTTGAGTGTCTCCACAATCTTCAAGGATCCAACGTTAGCTGCTGTTGCTGCTGCCGCTGCCGCCGCTGCTTCCCAGAATCAAGGATCGTTTGAAGTCGAACCTTTTCATCTCCTTCCATCGGGAAAGAAAGACGAAGTTCTTCACGCCGTCCGAAGGCAGTGTAAGCTATCCGATAGTCAGATTATCGAGGATGCCTACCCATGCACGAAACTTCAGGAAGGCCTCATGGCCCTCGCTGTCAAGCTCCCGGGCTCATACACCGGCAAGAATATATATCGCCTTGCAAAAAATATCGATGTGTTCAGGTTTAAGGCAGCATGGGAGAAAACAATAGAGGTGTGCGGCATTCTGAGGACCCGAATTGTGCTCTCTGGCAACGTGTCCATCCAGGCCGTCATCACGAATGGCAATACATGGGAGCCAGTAGACAACCTTGATCTGAAATTGTTCATGGAAAGAACTAAGTTTGAGATTGGTTACGGACGGCCTCTGTGTCGCTATGCTCTCCTTCAGGAAAATGGCCAAAATTACTTCATCTGGGTCGCGCACCACTCCACGTTCGACGGCTGGAGTACAGGCCTCATAATGAGAACCCTCGAATCCATTTACCACGGCTCTGATTTTCCACCCACGCAGCCATACTCCAGTTTTATTAACTATATTGAAAAGATTGACGAGGACGCCGCATTTAACTACTGGAAGGCCCAGCTACAGGCCGCTAAGAAAGCGACCTTTCCTTCCAGGAAGGCTGTAACCAACATTATCGATTCCAAGCCTGGGGCGTCCAATATCATGAGCAAATCCATTAATTTTCCAAAGTCCACTGGAACTTCAATTACCAAAGCTACAATCCTCAGAGCTGCCTGGGCTATTCTACTTGCACGCTATTCCGAGACCGATGATGTTTGTTTCGGTGCTACAGTTTCTGGCCGACACGCCCCCGTCCAGGGCTTAGATTCCATCGCTGGCCCTGTGGTAGCAACGGTCCCGGTTCGCATTCGACTCGATCAGCAGCAGCCCTTGTCCAGTTTTCTGCTGGGCATACAGAATCAAGCTTCTGAAATGACTGCATTCGAACAATACGGTTTGCAAAATATTTCCAAAATTGACCTTGACGCGAAGGATGCTTGTGACTTTACAAGCCTATTGGTTATCCAGCCAGCACAGCAGAGCTCAATGTCTGACTCCAACCGCCTTCTCGAGTCAGGGGATAGAGAGCAGGCACTGTCGGAACAGGCGATGCAGAGCTTCGTAAACTACCCCCTTGTGTTCCAAGGTCAAATGCGGGAAGACCATGTCGAGCTTCTCATCATTTATGATACCGATGTGCTCAACGGTTCTCAAGTCACAGCGATGTCGGAGCAATTTAATCATATTGTCAAACAGCTTCTGATCCAAGATGACACCCCTTTAGGTCGGGTCTCCGTCGCCGGACCCTGGGATTTCAGTCAAACCGCTGGGTGGAACAAGAGTTACACGGAACCTATTAATGCCTGCGTTCATGATCTTATCACAAACCAAGCTTTGAGACGCCCTGAACACGAAGCTGTATTTTCCCAAGCCGGCAGCCTGACGTACGCAGAGCTAGATCGGCTTTCTACGGCATTGGCAAGCCACCTATGTCGCCTCGGTGTAAGACGAGGAAGTCGGATTCCATTTTGCTTTGATCAATCGATGTGGACAATCATCGCGATGGTTGGCATCATGAAAGCTGGCGGCGTGTTTGTCCCGCTTGATCCAGCTCATCCAGCAAGCCGCCGAAAGGCTCTCATTGACCAAGTCAAAGCCCGACACATTCTCGTATCTTCTTCATGTGTAAAGACTTGCGAAGGTCTTGTTCCTCACGTGATTGAATTGTCAACAACATTTCTTAAAACTTTATCGACATCGGACAGAAATACGGTTTTTCCCGAAATCTCAGCGGCTGATGGAGCATACATTATCTTCACATCCGGCTCCACTGGTGCTCCGAAAGGCATTCTTGTCCAGCATTCTGCAATTTCTACGGGACTTATTGGTCACGGAAGGGCTTTCCTTATTAACGAAAAGTCGCGTGTTCTGCAATTCTCAAGCTATGCATTTGATGCTAGTATCTGTGAGATATTCGATACCCTCGTCCTCGGTGGCACAGTCTGTGTACCAGATAAAGAATATCGATTGCAAAATATCGCTAGATTCATGGAGGCAGCCCGCGTCACTACCGCAATTCTTACCCCATCCTTTGTGAGAACATTTACCCCTGAACAAGTTCCAACATTAGAAACACTTATCCTTTGTGGCGAGGCGCCATCGAGAGATACGATCCAATTGTGGTTCGGGAAAGTGAATCTTCTTAACGGATATGGCCCAGCGGAGGCCTGCATCTGCTGTGCTGTACATCATTATCAGTCGCCAGATGATAGGCCAGCAATTATCGGCCATGGGTTCAACAGCATCAACTGGGTTCTTGAACCTGACGACCACCAGCGCATGACTCCAATAGGCTGCACTGGTGAACTCGTGGTACAAGGTCATGCAATTGCTCAAGGATATATCAACAACGACCAACTCTCGAGAAATGCTTTCCTTGATACTGCAGACTGGCTACAATCTTCTTCGGACCGCGGCAGACTTTACAAGACGGGCGATCTTGTTAGGTTCAACTTCGATGGCGGTCTAGAGTACGTCGGCAGGAAGGACACTCAGGTGAAGATTCGCGGTCAGCGACTGGAGGTGTCTGAGATTGAATACACGATTAAGAGACTGTCCTTCAACATCACTCACGTGGCCGTCGAAGTCATCCGCAAGGGTGCACGGGAATATTTAGCTGCATTTTTGGACTTCGGCGATTCTGTTACCACATCAAACAATGAGAAGGATCCCTTCTTGCGGATCGATGAGGAGCTTCATGACTCTCTCATCACTCTTTCGGACAAATTGAAAGATGCACTCCCATCGTTCATGGTTCCTAACCTCTTCTTGCCTCTGCGCCACATGCCATTCTTGACATCAGTCAAGCTCGACCGCAAGAAACTCAGGTCGCTTGCTGATTCAGTCTCGGAAGAGCAGCTTGCAATTTTCTCTTTGCTCAGCGAAGCAAAAGCGGAGCCGCAAACGAAGATGGAGCTTAAGTTACGGGGCCTGTGGGCACAAATGCTGCGAATCGACCCCGACGATATTGGAAGAAACGATAGCTTCTTGCAGATTGGTGGTGACTCAATCGCCGCAATCAAATTAGTATCGTTGGCGCAAGAGCACGATATTAACCTCACGGTTGAATCCATTTTCAACGATCCGCGTCTCTCTAGTGTGGCTGCAACCGCAAAGGAAAATCAGAATCAACGAGACGCTTTCAAAGAGGAGGCATTTAGTTTGATCTCATCTGATAACTTGGATCATATTCTTCTTGAAGTGCACGAGCAGTGCGAGCTTTCTCGGAGCCAAAAGATTGAAGATGCTTATCCTTGTTCCAAGTTACAAGAAGGCTTGATGGCACTTGCTATTAAGAAGCCGGGCTCTTATGTCGCCAAGAACATTTATCGCCTTACGGAAAGTGTGGATACAGACCAATTTATTGCCGCTTGGGAAAAGACGCTTGACGTATGCAGTACTCTTCGCACGAGGATAGTACTAGTAGACGGCAAGTCCATTCAAGTTACTGTGACAGATCCACCGAGATGGGAGTCCCCGGAAAAGCAAAGCTTGGTCTCCTTTATGGACACTGTGAATGAAATAAAGGTCGGTTATGGACTGCCGCTTTCGAGGTATGCAATTGTACAAGACAACGGCGATCGCTTCTTTATCTGGGTGGCCCATCACTCCATTTTTGATGGATGGAGTATGAAGGTCATCATGGATACGCTGCAATGCGTGTACTATGGGCTCGAGCTGCCGTACATCCAGCCATATTCAAGCTTCATTAAATACTCCTTGGAGCTCAATGATACAGCAGCTTCCAATTACTGGGCGGCAGAGCTACAAGGTTCCAAAAAAGCCGCATTCCCGCCATCAAAGACGACTGGAAACTCGACGACTGACGAATCGACTCTGATCTTCAAAAGGCGCATTGACTTCCCATGCTCAACCGGCACATCAATCACAAAAGCCTCTATACTTCGCGCTGCCTGGGCCCTTACCCTCGCTCGCCACTGTGAAACTGACGATATCTGCTTCGGCGTCACAGTATCGGGAAGAAATACACCAATGCCCGGGCTGGAGAATGTCGTCGGGCCTGTTGTTGCGACGGTGCCTGTGCGTCTCCGAATTGATGCGACTCAATCCATCAAAAGTTTTCTTTTAGCTGTTCAAAAGCAGGCTTCTGATATGATTCCATATCAGCAGTTTGGCTTGCAGAATATCTCACAAGTTAGCGACGACGCCAGAGAATCATGCAAATTTTCCAGTCTCTTTGTGGTTCAGCCAGCGCAACAAATGAACCAAGGTGACAATCGCCTTCTCGAGATGGGCGGTAATCACAGAGTCACGATGGAGAGCACCATGCAGAACTTCATCGATTATCCTCTCGTTATACAGGTACATGTTTTTGATGACCATGTGCAGCTTTTTGCTGTCTATGACTCCACTATCGTGTCAGACTTCCAACTTGAGGCCATATCACAGCAATTTAGTCATGTCACTCGGCAATTGATGGCCCAAGATGAGTCTTGCATCAGTGAGATTTCTATTTCAGGCCCGTGGGACCTCGCAAAAGCCGTCAGCTGGAACGTTGTCGATGACAAAGTCGCACACGCCTGCGTTCATGACCTCTTTTCCGAGCAAGCGAAGTTCAATCCTTCTCATGAGGCCATATTCTCATCTGAAGGTAGCTTGACTTTCGCATATCTCGATCGGCTTTCTTCACTCTTCGCTGGATATCTTTCCCAGCTCGGTATAAGACCTGAGACGCGAGTTCCTTTCTGCTGCGACCATTCCATGTGGACTGTCGTTGCTATGATCGGCATTATGAAGGCTGGGGGGGCTTTTGTCCCTCTTGACCCAGCACACCCTTTTGAACGTCACCAGGCTCTTGCCAAACAGGTTGATGCGGATATCATGGTTTGTACCGCATCCTTGGTTGAGAAATGCCAGGGCATTGTGAACCATGCGGTGGAGATATCATCAAAGACGATAGAGCGTCTACTACTATGCCCAGAGCTAAAGGTTCAATCTCAACACAAACCCGCTCCACAAAATGCTGCGTACGTCATGTTTACCTCCGGGTCGACAGGGACTCCCAAGGGCATCATTATCGAACATTCTGCTATTGCGACTGGACTAATAGGCCAAGGCACTTCACTTGAGCTCAGCGAAAAGTCGAGGACCTTGCAGTTCTCTAGCTATAATTTTGACGCCAGCGTCTGGGAGATTTTCGATACCCTCATCTTTGGTGGCACTGTATGCATCCCAAATGATACCGAACGATTGCAGGGCACCGCACATTTCATCACAAAAGCTAGGGTGAATACTGCTCTACTGACGCCCTCCTTTGTGAAAACAATTAGGCCTTCAGACGTTCCGACACTTAATAAATTGATCTTAGGTGGCGAAGCGGCTATGAAAGACGTCCTGGAAACTTGGGTGGGCCATGTACAATTGTTCAATGCATATGGGCCCGCTGAAGGTTGCATTATTTGCACCATCGGCGCCTTCGACTCCGTTGATGATTTGTCAACAAACATCGGGCGCGGTTTTACCAATACGTGCTGGGTTGTTGATGACCAAGACCGACTGACTCCCGTTGGATGCGTTGGTGAGCTTGTCGTATACGGACACGCCATCGCTCGAGGCTACATCAACAATGAAGAGCAAACAAAGAAATCTTTCATTAGCTCCATGGAGTGGCTTCCTTCTGAATTGATTCAGCCGGGGCGACAATTCTACAAGACTGGAGATCTGGTTCGTTATAGCTCTGATGGAACTCTTGAATATTTGGGCAGACGTGATACCCAGGTCAAGATCCGTGGACAGAGGCTGGAAGTCTCTGAGATTGAGTACATTATCAAGATGCTATCTCCAGACGTTAAACACGCTGCAGTTGAGGTTATCCGTATCGAGACGCGCGAGTTTCTCGCCGCGTTTTTGAGCTTTGTGGACGACAAAATCAAATTGAAGGACGACGACCGCGTTTCGGGTTTCTTCTTGTCTATGGGAGACCCCGTCAAGAAATCTTTGGAAGTCCTTAGGGAGGGACTTCTTAAAACCTTACCGGCATTCATGGTACCGAATTTGTTTTTACCACTTGCTGAAATGCCATTTCTGTCATCTTCAAAGTTGGATAGGAAGATGCTTCGTTCCTTTGCGGCTGAACTCAAGGCTGAAGAGCTTGTCGCCTTTTCTCTATCCGAGCATGAAAAGACTGAGCCTACCTCAGAGATGGAGTTCCGTCTACGTGATCTGTGGGCTCAGGTGCTCCGAATGGCTCCCGAGGAAATCAGCAAGCACGACAGCTTCTTTAAGATTGGCGGTGACTCGATTACAGCAATACAGTTAGTATCATTGGCTCAGAAGAATGGTATTCACTTTACAGTGGGAACAATTTTCGAGGATCCGCGACTTTCCCACGTGGCTTTTGCAGCGACAGACGGTCAGGGAACTGAAGAGACGATTTTCGAAACAAAACCCTTCAGCTTACTTCCGACTGAGCAATCTGATAATATTATTTCTGAAATTAAGATACGATGTAACTTATCAGCACAGCAGCTTATTGAAGATGCCTATCCTTGTTCAAAGCTGCAGGAAGGCCTTATGGCTTTGGCCGTCAAACAGCCTGGATCTTATATCGCCAAACACGTCTACAGACTCGCCTCACATATCGAAGTGCGCAGATTTAAACTTGCTTGGGAGAGCACTATTGAACTCTGTGGCATGTTCAGGACCCGAATCATACTCATCGGCGACTCATCCATACAGGCTCTCATCAAGCAGGACGGCTCGTGGGAGCCGGCAAAGTGTGAGAAGTTGTTGGCAGCATCACCCCAAAGCCTTGAGATGGGGTACGGGTCTCGATTGTCTCGACATGCCATTGAAGAAATCAATGGCAACTATTACTTCACATGGATTGCCCATCATGCCATTTTCGACGGCTGGAGCGTGAAGATTGCCATGGAAACTTTGGAACGTGTCTACCGCGGCACCGAGCTCCCCACAGTGTTACCGTTTTCTAATTTCATCAAATACACTATGAGCGTCGAATTTGAGTCGGCTGCCAAATATTGGGAGGCTCAGCTTTGTAATGCTAGGCGAGCAATCTTTCCGCACCCATCCCGACGCACTTCCAAAGATATGGCCTCGTCCAAAGTAAAGAGGAAAAGAATTGCGTTTCCTCAGTCGATCAATGGCTCCATTACAAAAGCATCGATTCTTCGCGGTGCTTGGGCTATAGTTCTTGGCAGCTATTGCGATTCACAAGACGTTTGCTTCGGCACCACAGTCTCCGGCCGTAACGCGCCGGTTGCCGGGCTGGCGACAATGGCAGGGCCCGTTGTTGCCACTGTTCCTGTTCGCGTATGCCTGGACCCAAAGGTAAAGGTTTCGACGTTTTTGGCTGGAATCCAGAAACAGGCTTCCGAAATGGTATCCTTTGAGCAGTTCGGCCTTCAAAATATTTGCAAACTTGGCCCTGATGCCAAGGACGCCTGCGACTTCTCTAGCTTGTTGGTTATTCAGCCGGCTCAAAGCTTGGGCGCGCATACCAGCTCAGATCCTATTTTGATTGAGGAGGATGAGAAGTCTGGAAACCACCAATCCATGGAAGGCTATTTCAGCTACCCACTTGTCATCCAGGCCCACGTTTACGACAACCATATTGACTTGGTTCTCATCTACGACTCAAGTATCCTCGTGGAGTCACAGACTACTGCCATAGCCCACCAATACGAGGCAGTCGTCCAAAGTCTTCTGGGCCAGGATGACGCGCCTCTTGAAACAATCACAATGGCGAGCAGCTGGGACATAGAGCAAGCTCTGAAACAGAATCAAGACGTTCCGGACATAGTTGAGTGTTGCTTCCATCAGCTCGTCGAGAAACAGGCCCAACTCCAGCCTGATGCAATCGCGATCCGATCTTGGGACGCCGAGGTCACATACCAAGAATTCAACAGCGCTGCGAATAGGTTAGCGCATTATCTCGCTCAATTGGGTGTCAAGAGAGACGAATTGATCCACGTTTGCTTTGAGAAGTCTGCGTGGTATTTCGTGTCTATCTTAGCGATCAATAAGGCTGGTGCGGCATGGGTGCCTCTCGATCCTTCGCATCCAGTTCAACGACATCAGCAGATCGTTAGTCAGACTCGGGCACGTCTTGCTTTATCTTCCGTCGCCAACGTAACTCTGTGTGCAAAGTTGGTACCAACCGTGGTTGAAGTGACCGCTGCCTTGGATCGCAAGCTGGATGAGCAGAAGTACTCTGACATCCGCGGACCGGAAGTGGACGTTGGTCCCCGCAATGCTGCCTATGCGCTCTTTACGTCCGGCAGTACAGGTACCCCCAAAGGCTTTGTGATGGAACACGGTTCCGTCTGTACGAGCCAGTTAGCAATCTCCAAGAGGCTTGGCTTAACTTCCGAGGTCAGAATGCTACAGTTCGCTGCTTTTGTCTTCGATTTGTCTATCGGAGAGATCATCGCGCCGCTTATCTCGGGAGCAACTCTCTGCATCCCGTCTGAGCATACGAGAATGAATAGCTTGATACGATTTATTCAAGAGATGAATATCAATTGGGCTTTTCTTACACCTAGCTTTGCTAGAACCCTACATCCGGGCGATGTGCCGAGTCTGGAGCTGCTGCTTCTTGCCGGCGAGGCCGTTGCAAGGGATGTCTTCGAAACGTGGTACGGCAGGGTGCGATTTATCAACGGATGGGGCCCCGCAGAAACCTGCTGCTTCAGTACTTTACACGAATGGAAATCAGCAGATGAATCCCCTCTTACGGTAGGGAGACCGGTTGGTGGGCATTGTTGGATCGTTGACCCCGATAATCCTTACGCCCTGGCTCCTGTCGGAACGATCGGCGAGGTGCTCATTCAGGGTCCAACTATCTTGAGAGAGTATCTTGCAGACCCCCAGCGCACGGAGGCTACGACAATCAAAAACCTACCTGATTGGGCTCCGCGTCGATCGATGCAATATTGGAATAGATTCTATAAATCCGGGGATCTTTGCTATTACAATCCCGATGGTACGATAGAATTTTCCAGTCGGAAGGATAGACAGATTAAAATCCGCGGCCTTCGTGTAGAGCTTGAAGAGGTTGAGCATCACGTTCGAAATAGCCTTAGAGCTTCTGGTGTTCGATATGTCGCTGTTGACGTACTCGAAGCCCATGGTGGAACTCATTTGGTCTCTTATCTTTGCTTCAATGACGACTCGAGGATTGAAGGGGACAATCGTCCCGATGACGATGGCAAGGTGTTCCTTCCCATTGAATCGGAGCTTCAGGATCGCCTTACCGCCATGCTTGGCGAACTTGCCATATCTCTTCCTCGATATATGATACCTACTTTCTTTATCCCTTGTCGGTACATGCGCTTTATAACATCAACGAAATTGGATAGGAAAGGTCTGGGCCGAATGGTCGCGGAGCTATCGCGAGAAGAGATCTCTCAATACTCACTTGTTGATGCAAAGAAACGTCCACCAGAGACGGAAATGGAAAAGCAACTTCAAAAAATGTGGGCAAATATCTTGAATCTGTCTGTTGATTCAATTGGACGAGACGACAGCTTTTTGCGGCTTGGTGGCGATTCCATTGCCGCTATCCAGTTGGTGACTGCAGCCCGCGACTCCGCCGTATCTCTTACGGTAAAGGACGTTTTTGACGACCCGCGACTCTGTTCTATTGCCAACAAAGCGGTTCAGCTAAAGAAGGATGACCAGCGGAATATTCAAGCGGCCCCGTTCAGTAATTTGCCTTCAGGGCAGGTCGATGCGCTGACTTCCCAGATACGGCTGCAGTGTGGCCTGCTCCCAAGCCAGAAGATTGAAGATGCCTACCCCTGCTCAAGTCTCCAGGAGGGTCTCATGGCTCTCGCGGTAAAGCAGCCGGGTTCATATACGACAACCTATGTTTATCGGCTTGCCAATACCGATACAGTGCGTTTCAGGTCTGCTTGGGAGCAGACTGTCAACCGCTGCAGCAATTTGCGGACAAGAATCGTTGTCGTTGGCAAGTTCTCTATTCAGGCACTGGTTGAATGTGATATTCACTGGGAGCAGACAAGAGGAGACCTTCGCTCCTCAATGAGCGCTACACGTGCGAGCAATATGCAATATGGCTCGCGCCTGTCCCGCTACGCTTTGGCGGAAACCGAGGACGGCGCTTGCTACTTCATTTGGACCATACACCACGCAGTCTTTGATGGATGGAGCATCCGCATTGTCCTCGATATCTTGGACCGTTCATATAAAGGCGTCAATGTTACTCCATTGCAGCCGTATGCTGGTTTCATCAGATACACAATGGAGCTCGACAATGAGGCTGCCGTGGACTTCTGGAGATCACAGCTTCACGAGGCACAGCGAGCTACTTTCCCGCCCTCTCGACCGGTGACTAGCACCTCACAAGCCATCTCGACGAAGTCCAGTCGACCATTCAAAAAGACCATCTCGCTGCCGCGACTTTCCGACACATCCATCACGAAGGCGACAATTGTCCGCGCAGCCTGGGCCGCAGTCCTGGCTAGATATTGCGATTCAGACGACGTCTGTTTTGGAACAACTGTTTCAGGGCGTAATGCACCTGTACCAGGGCTTGATACAATGGCCGGCCCGGTCATTGCGACCATCCCCGTACGCGTTAAAATAAACCGCCAGGGCACCATCCTAAACTACCTTACAGAAGTGCAGGCTCAAGCCTCACAAATGATTCCTTACGAGCAGCACGGGCTGCAAAATATCTCCAGGGTCAGTTCTTATGCCAAGGAAGCTTGTGACTTCTCAAGCTTGCTGGTGATCCAGCCACTTGAGCGCTTGGGCGTAGAGGATGACGATGATGACGCCGTGCTGCTCTCTGGCGACTCTGAGCAGGACCTTGCAGAAGATGCGATGGCCAACTACTTCAATTATCCTCTTGCTCTGCTTTGCTATGTTTTTCATGACAAAGTTGACATACGGATGTATTACGATTCTGATCTCCTAGCCGAGTCTCAGATAGATGCTCTGGGCAATCAACTCGATCACGTCATCCAGCAGCTGCTGCTTCAAAGCGAGGCGTCAATGAGAGAGGTATCACTGGTTTGTCCAAAAGATTTGGATCATGCTACGCAGTCAAGTTGTCTCAAAGCTCCAACTGAGTCTTGTGTACACTGGTTGATACAAGACCAAATCAGATTGCGGCCTCAGGATCCTGCGATTAGCTCTTGGGATAAGGATCTTACCTACTCGGAGCTCGGTACCTTAGCCATCCGGCTGGCACAAAAGATCCAGAAGCTTGGCATTGGCCCTGAAGCAATAGTTATTTTGTGTTTCCCAAAATCTACTTGGGCTGTTGTTTCTATGGTGGCTGTTCAGATGGTGGGTGGAGCATTTATCGCCCTCGACTCAAACACACCGCCAGGAAGGTTGCGCAGCATCGTTGAAGATACAAAAGCAAATTTTGCACTGGTCGCCCCTTCAACCTCCGAAGCTCTAGGACACATAGGTCTTCAAACTCTTGTCGTCGATGAAGGGTCGTTAAGCAGACTCGAGGAAAACCTGCCGCTCTCATCATCCGCTCAGCCGCATAATGCCAGTTTTATTATCTTCACCTCTGGTAGCACGGGCAAACCTAAAGGAATGACAATAACTCACAGCGCTATTTGCTCATCCGCTGCAGCATACGGAGAGGATCAAAAGATTGGGCCGGGCACAAGGGTCTTCCAGTTTTCAGCCTATACATTTGACGTTGGTATTATCGACGTACTTGTATGTCTGTCTCGGGGCGCTTGCTTATGCATTCCATCCGAGCATGCACGTCTCAATAACTTGGCAGGCGCCATAAATAAGTCCAAAGCCAACTGGGTATTTCTCACACCAACTGTGGCCGGGCTCCTCACCCCGCTAGACGTGCCTGGCCTACGAGTGATTTGTCTCGGCGGTGAAGCAATAAGTAAGCAGGTTGTGGATCGTTGGAAGGGCTTTGTTGAGCTTCACGGCTTATATGGGCCCGCCGAGTCTTCAATTTGCGCTTGGAACTCCGTGTTGGCGAAGACGGGGAAGCCCAACAACCTCGGCCAACCTCTAGCAAGTGCTTTTTGGGTCGTTGAGCCTGGTAACTGCCGTCGACTGGTTCCAATAGGATGTGTCGGTGAACTCCTTATCGAGGGACCACTGCTGGCGCGTGGCTACCTTAACGCCGATGCAAGGACTGCGTCTAGCTTCATCGATAATGCTGATTGGCTGCCTAGCAACGGGCTAGCAAGCAGTTCTGTTCGAAGGGCATACCTTACAGGCGATTTAGTTCGTCGAAATGCCGATCATACTTACGAGTTTTTGGGTCGAAAGGATACCCAGGTCAAGCTGCATGGTCAGAGAATTGAGTTGGGAGAAATCGAGACGAGGCTGCAAGAGCAACTTCCAGAGGGAATGACTGGCATTGTGTCAGTAATCTCAGAAGACAGTCTCATGGCGTTGCTATGGTATACTGAGGGTGCCGTGTCGAAAAAGCCTGCAATGCAATTGCTGGCTACCAGTTCACAGACGCAAAAGGCACTTATCTCTAATTTGGATTCGTCCCTTGGCACGGTCCTCCCTTCTTTCATGGTTCCCTCAGCCTACCTAATATTTGAAGGCAAGCCTGAGCAGACAGCTTCTGGAAAGGTTGATAGAAAACAGCTTAACTCTCTCGCTGCGGCTTCAAACCATCAAGAAAGATTGCGCTTCGCTCCAGAAGGAGAGGAAGTCGAGCCTCCAACAACGCAAATGGAACTGAAACTGCGCGATCTTTGGGTCCAGATTTTGAAGGTGCCCCTCAAGGACATTGGAAAGAATAGTAACTTCCTCCGCATTGGCGGAGATTCGGTCAGCGCCATACAGCTAGTGGCCCTGGCTAATGAGCACAACATCGATCTCACAGTCGGAAGCATATTCAAGGACCCTCGTCTCGTTCAGCTTGCCGCAGCTGCATCTTGGAGAGGCCGTGACGCGGCAACTCCCGTGGATCCATTCTCGTTGCTTCCGCACGACCGCATCGAATCGGTATTATCCGACATTCGAGACCAGTGCAAATTACCTGATGTTAACTCGATTGAGGACGCTTATCCGTGCACGAAACTTCAGGAAGGTCTAGTTGCGCTTGCAGTCAAGCAACCAGGTTCATACATTGCCAAAAATATGTATAAGCTGCCCGCAAACATTGACTTGCAGCGATTTGCATTATCTTGGGAACAGACAATTAAGACTTGCGACATGCTACGCACAAGGATCGTTCTTTCAGGGGCTACCTCAATTCAAGCCGTTATCAAAGATGACATTAGCTGGGAGCCAGTAGTCGGGGATTCTTTGCAGTCATTCATGACCGCAGCATCCACAATGACGATGGGCTATGGCCTACCTCTTTCGCGGTACGCACTTATAAAGGAGAAAACCGGAGATGCCTTCTTCATATGGATTGCACATCATTCAGTCTTTGATGGTTGGAGTGTGAAGCTCGTGATGAATATTCTGGAGAACCTTTACCGTGGTTTGATGCCACCATCTTTGGAACCTTTCTCTGGCTTCATCAAATATACAACCACCCTTGACCATGATGCGGCGGCGAATTTCTGGAGAGATCAGCTTCTCGACTCAGGACGTGCAACTTTTCCACCAATCGAGGCAATAAGAAGCTCTCAGAACTCAACACGAGTCTTGAGCAAACACGTCAGCTGTCCCCGATCGACAGGTACTTCTTTTACTAAAGCAACTCTCTTGCGCGCTACTTGGGCAGTTATACTCGCACGATACTGCGAGTCTGATGATGTCTGCTTTGGTTCAACCGTTTCAGGCAGACAAGCGCCGGTTCGTGGCCTTGAGTCAATAGCAGGTCCAATGCTTGCTACAGTTCCCGTGCGGGTCCGTTTAGATCAACAACAATCCCTTGCAGCATTCTTGATGGGTATACAGAATCAAGCTTCTGATATGATTCCGTACGAACAGTTCGGACTTCAGAATATCTCCAAACTCAGTGCCGATGCCAAAGATACCTGCAACTTCTCCAGTTTAATGGTTATCCAACCAGCCAAGGCTATCACTCCCGATGGCGGCTCCCAAGATTCTCTCCTAGCACCTGTCGAGGCGGACAATGCAATTTGGAAGAACTCTCTACAAAATTTTATCAACTATCCGCTCGTGATTCAAGGTCATATTTTTGATGATCATATCGAACTTGCCCTAATCTATGACTTAAATGTATTGGGCGAAGTGCAGCTCCATGCCTTGTCTCAACAATTTGATTTCGTTATGAGCCAATTACTCGCTCAAGACGAGACCAGCCTTGGTTCCGTTTCTGTAGCTGGCCCTTGGGATTTGGAGCAAGCTACGATATGGAACCGCCAAGCACAGACGGACTCAACGGAGCAATGTGTCCAGGACTTGATCTCCAAGCGATCAATACGTCACCCTGATCGGCAGGCAATTTTCTCTTCCGAAACTTGTCTAACATACGCTGAATTGGACCGTATGACGTCCTTGCTTGCAAGCGTACTTTATCAAGCAGGCGTACGACGAGAAATGATGGTTCCGTTCTGCATCGAGCACTCTATGTGGGCTGTGATTGCTATGCTGGGCATTATGAAGGTCGGTGGTGTCTTCGTTCCGCTCGACCCCGGACATCCATTCAGTCGTCGCCAAGAGCTCTTCGAGCAAGTCGGCGCCAGTCATATTGTTGTGTCTTCATCTTCCGCCTCATGCTGTGAAGGGATAGCACCAAAAGTCGTTGAACTTTCGTCGACATTCATGTCACGGCTTTCTCCCACAACGGAGTTTTTGTATCCCAAGCCCAATTCTCAGGATGCTGCTTACGTTCTCTTTACTTCTGGCACAACTGGCACTCCTAAGGCATTGATCATGGAACATGGTGGGTTGACTTCCAGTGTCCTTGGTCTCGGTAGGGCCTATAGAATCGAAGAAAGCTCGCGAGTTCTTCAATTCTCCAGCTACGTCTTCGATGGAGCCCTTTGCGAAATCTTTACTACTCTTGTCGTCGGAGGCACTGTCTGCATCCCAACAGACATGGAGCGGTTAGAAGCTACGGCGGACTTTATTGACTCAAGCCGGATCAATACCGCTATGCTAACTCCGTCATTTGTAAGGACTTTGACTCCCAAACAGGTTCCTGGCCTGAAGTCGTTGGTGCTCTGGGGCGAGGCTCCTGCTAAAGACTTGTTGCATACGTGGCACGGTCTTGTTCAGCTTTTCAACGGATATGGACCAGCAGAGGCTTGCATTTGCTGTGCCACCCATGTCTTCGAGTCTCCTGATGAGTCCCCGACCACCATTGGTCGCGGCTTTAATAGCACCAACTGGATTGTTGATCCCAACAATCATCACCAACTAGCCCCGATAGGCTGTACGGGCGAGCTTCTGGTCCAATCTCACTCGTTGGCAAGAGGTTATACAAATAATCCAATCCAGACCCAGGCATCTTTCATACAGCACGTAGACTTCTTATCGACAGCCTTCGCGCACGATTCACGGCGCTTCTATAAGACGGGCGATTTGGTCAAATATAATTCTGATGGAAGCCTTGCATATATTGGTCGCAAGGACTCGCAGGTCAAAATTCGCGGTCAACGGCTGGAAGTGTCCGAGATCGAATACACTGTCAAGAAGCTATCTCCTAGCGTCGAGCACGTGGCCGTCGAAGTCATTCGCAGGGATTCGCGGCAGTTTCTAGCTGCTCTCCTCAGCTTTCACCGTGGACAGCAGGGACAAGATGACATTGAACTGGACGACATTTCTAATGCCTTCTTGCCGATGGAAGGATCAACACAACAGGCCCTTGTCCTCCTCATGGAAACATTGAAGACAGTCTTACCCTCTTACATGGTCCCTAGCCTCTTCTTGCCTCTGCGGCAAATGCCCTTTCTGACGTCCTCCAAGCTTGACAGAAAGAGGTTACGCACCATTGCGAACCGTATTTCCCTGGAGCAGTTGGCAGCTTTTTCGTTGGTATCTGAAGTCAAGATTGAGCCAGAGACTGAGATGGAGTTCAAAATGAGAGACTTGTGGGCCGAGGTCCTTCGTATATCACCCGAAGAGATTGGTAGGAATGACAGTTTCCTACAAGTTGGCGGAGACTCGATTTCAGCTATACACCTCTGTTCCCTCGCGCAACAACACTCCATTAATCTAGCAGTCAGCACGATCTTCGAGGACCCTCGTCTTTCGCAAGTCGCGGTTTCATGCACGTTGGGCGAAGCACAAGTGTCTTACGACGTCACGGCTTTCAGTCTATTGCCGACTGGCAGGGTCGAGGCCATAACTCAGGATGTTACGAGCCAATGCGGTCTATCAAACGAGCAGACGATTGAGGATATTTTTCCTTGTTCGAAGCTCCAGGAAGGTCTCATGGCGCTCGCAGCCAAGCAACCTGGTTCGTACATCTCAAAGCATGTCTACCGCTTACCAGCAAACGTCGAAAACGGTCGCTTCAAAGCCGCCTGGGAGAAGACGGTAGAGCTTTGTGGCTCTTTGCGCACCCGTATTATTCATCTCGGAGACTATGCCGTACAGGTCATTGTCAAGGGCGGCATTAATTGGCAATCTACAGATGCCCTCGACCTAGCAGCGTACATGGATGCCGTATCCAGTCTCAGCATGAGCTACGGGTCGCCTCTGTCTCAGCACGCGCTCATTCAAGAAAGCAACGGGGATCGTTTCTTCGCGTGGGTCGCTCATCATGCTGTGTTCGATGGCTGGAGTGTTTCCATTGTGATCAACATTTTACAAAGTATTTATCGCGGCATGGCTCCACCAGTAGTGCGACCTTATTCCAGCTTCATCAAATACTCTATGTCTCTCGACAGCGAAGCGGCGGCGAACTATTGGAAATCAGAATTGCAGCAAGCCAAGAAGCCTTCGTTTCCATCTTCGTCTAGATCTTCGGAAACGATTACGACACGTCTGGTGAAAAAAATGATCAACTTTCCCAAGTCAACGAAGACATCAATAACAAAGGCTACCGTCATTCGTGCCGCTTGGGCAATAGTCCTTGCACGGTACTGCGATACCGAAGATATTTGCATTGGCACGTCTGTGTCCGGCAGGAATGCCCCGGTTGCCGGCCTGGACTCGATGCCTGGCCTCGTCGTGGCTACAGTCCCGGTCCGAATCCGTATTGATAGATCTCAGCCAATCTCTCAATTCTTGGCCAGCATTCAGTCTCAAGCTTCTCAGATGGTGGCCTACGAACAGTTCGGTCTTCAAAATATTTCAAAAGTCAGCTCAGACGCCAATTCCGCCTGCGACTTCTCGAGCTTGTTGGTCATCCAGCCCGCAGAAAGCATGGCGTCTTCGGAAAATGGCTCAGACGCCGTCCTATTGTCCAGTAGCTCAGAGAGGGATCTATCAGAGAAGTCGATGGGCAACTATTTCAATTACCCACTTGTCAACATCGCAGGCCTGATGGGGGATCACATTGAACTTCTTCTCTTTTATGATTCGAACGTTCTGCACGAAAACCAGTTGGTGGCCCTTTCTAACCATTTCGAGCATGTTATTCAACAGCTTCTTCCGCATGATGAGAATCCAGTGGGTTCTATCTCGCTCATAGGGCCATGGGATACACAACATGCCGTTGAAAACTCCATGATCAAGCCAGCAACAAACGAGTGTACCCACTGGCTCATTAGTCGACAAGTACAGGAAAGACCAGACGATACGGCTGTCGCCTCGTGGGACGGGGATCTCACTTATGCTGAGCTTGGCAGGCTCGCTTCGCGCCTAGCTTTGAGACTTCAACAACTCGGCGTTGTTCCCGAAACTATTGTGCCGCTCTGCTTTCCCAAGTCTACATGGGCAATAGTTGCTATGATAGCAGTAGAAATGGCTGGCGGTGCGTTCATCGCACTTGATCCTACGGCACCATCTGGCCGACTACAAAGCATTATTGAGGATACCGCAGCTACTTTCGCCCTTGCTGCACCGGAATCACAGAACGTGATGCAGAACATTGGCATAGAAGCAATTCTAGTCGACGAAGATATCTTGCAACGACTTCCGGATCCCGAGCACCCCGTGACGGCTGCAACACAGCCAGAGAACGCTAGCTTTATCATCTTTACGTCTGGTTCCACGGGGCGGCCAAAGGGCATGGTCATCACCCACAGCGCAATCTGCTCCTCAGCAGATGGATATGGCGCCGAGCAGAGAATCGGCCCCGGAAGTCGAGTGTTCCAGTTCTCGGCCTTTACTTTTGACGTCAGTATCATGGATGTTATAGTAACGTTGACCCGGGGTGGCTGTCTCTGCGTGCCTTCGGACCACGATCGAGTCAATAATCTCGCCGGCGCTATCAATGCTACAAAGGCCAATTGGGTTTTCCTCACGCCTACTGTGGCTGGTTTGCTATCTCCAGAAGATGTTCCTGACTTGAAAGTTATGTGTCTCGGTGGCGAGGCCGTGGTTAAGCCGGTGGTAGATCGGTGGAGAGATGCCGTAGAGCTCCATGCACTTTATGGCCCGGCTGAGTCTTCAATCTGCGCATGGAATCCTGCTGTCGGCAAGTTAGGAAAATCCACGAATCTCGGTCGGCCACTATCCAGTACTTTTTGGGTTGTGGAACCAACGGATTTCAAGCAAATGGTGCCACTAGGTTGTGTTGGTGAGCTTCTCATAGAAGGTCCCTTGCTCGCGCGCGGGTACCTGAATGCGGATGCGAAGGCGTCGGCGAACTTCATCGAAAATATCGACTGGCTCCCAGGCGAGGGTCTGCCTAGCGATGGGCGACGACGAGCCTATTTGACTGGCGATCTCGTGCGCCGTAATCACGATGGCACGTTCGAATTCCTAGGTCGCAAGGATACGCAAGTCAAACTCCACGGTCAACGAGTGGAGTTGGGCGAGATCGAGGGACATTTACATGAATGTCTGCCGGCAAGCATGGGTGGTATCGTTGCTGTCGTGGGAGGTTATGACGGTGCTCCTACGAGTCTCATGGCGTTCTTGTGGTATTCCAAGGGTCCAATTTCCGAGCAGTTAGGCTTTCAGCTTCTTGACAGTACCTCTCAAGATATTAGGCGGCTGATTTCGCACCTGGATACTACCTTGGGAGAGGCCCTGCCCTCCTACATGGTGCCCACCACTTATCTCATCTTCCAAGGACAGCCAGGGCAGACAAAGTCAGGCAAGGTGGATCGACGGCTATTGATTGCGCTTGGTGAAGACACGTCTGCCATCCAGAGACAACAATTTGCACCTGGTGATGGCAAAAATGAGCCGCCAACTACACCAATGGAGCTGAAGCTCAGGGATTTGTGGTCTCAGGTGCTTAAAATCTCGCCAGGGGAAATTGGCAAGAATAGCAGCTTCCTTCGCATTGGAGGAGACTCTGTTAGTGCTATTCAACTTGTCACTCTATGCCATAGACATGGCATTGGCCTAACGGTGGGAACGATTTTCAAAGACCCGAGGCTGTCGCAAATGGCTCTGGCAACAAGCTCCGACGTTACGGGCAATATGTTTGAGGCACAACCATTCAGCTTATTGCCAGAAAACCAAACTCAAGCTATCACCTCTCAAATCAGCGAGCAGTGTGGGCTTTCGGGGGGTCAACGCATCGAAGATGCCTATCCCTGCACCACCTTGCAAGAGGGCCTCATGGCATTGGCCGTAAAGCAACCTGGATCCTATGTAGCCAAGCATGTGTATCGCTTGGCAGACGACGTCGACGTCGATCGCTTCAAGGCTGCCTGGGAGCACACTGTGAGCATGTGCGAGAACCTTCGCACAAGAATTGCATTTGTAGGCGGTTCATCAATCCAAGCAGTGATTAAGGGAGACACGGCATGGGAGGCCACTGACGGGCTCGACCTTCGCACCGTCATGGCAGCCACCAAAAATGTGGAGGTCCAGTACGGTTCTCGCCTCTGTCGATACGCCATTGTCAGAGAGAGCAGCGGCGATTGTTACTTCGTTTGGCTCATTCACCACACCGTATTTGATGGTTGGTCTTGGGGCATTATCCTGGACACCTTGAATCGTGCCTACCAGGAAAACCAGCCGGTTATGTCTCTCAATCCGTATGCCAATTTTATCAAGTACACCAGATCCATCGACCCTGACGGCGCAGTGAAATACTGGAAATCTCAGCTCCATGAAGCCAAAGCGGCAATTTGGCCACCCATGCGGCTCTCTAACAACGCTCAATCAGAAAACGTCACTCGTGTCATGAAGACAGCGATTGAGTTTCCACTCTCGACCAAATCTTCAATAACCAAAGCCACAATCATCCGTGCTGCTTGGGCTATGGTTTTGGCCCGCTACAGCGACACCGACGACGTATGTTTCGGAACAACAATATCAGGCCGTAACGCGCCTGTCCCAGGACTAGAATCAATGCCAGGCGTCGTCGTTGCGACGGTCCCAGTTAGGGTACGACTGGACCAGAATCAACCAATGTCCCATTTCTTAGACGATATTCAAACGCAAGCCTCGGAGATGGTTCCTTACGAACAATTTGGGCTTCAAAATATATCCAAGCTAAGCCACGACGCTAGAGCTGCTTGTAACTTCTCGAGCCTGCTCGTTATTCAGCCTGCCCAGCAGATTGTGCCGTCTGAAAGCAACTACGGCTCGATGCTATCTTCAGTGGATTCCGAAGAGGACGACAATTCTGGGTCGTCTCTCGAGGGCTATTTCAGCTATCCACTGGTGATTCAAGGACACATGTTTGATAATCGCATCGAGTTGCTGCTCATTTACGACTCCGACTTACTGGCCGAAATGCAAATGACAACTCTCTCGCGCCAATTCGAACATACTGTCAATCAACTCTTGGTCCATGATCAGAGGCCGCTAAAGGATCTGTCTATCGCAGGTCAATGGGACTTGGAGCGAGCCGTCGAGTATAATAGCGAGGTTCCGGATGTTATTGAGAGCTGTATCCACTGGCTGTTCGAGGGCCAAGCCAAGCGCCAGCCGGATGCACCAGCTATCCGGGCTTGGGATGCGGAATTCACATACTCTGAGCTTGACCACGCCGCCAATCGATTGGCTCACTACTTAATTGTTGACTATGGAGTCAAGCCGGACGACCTTATTCACGTATGCTTCGAGAAGTCTGCTTGGTTCTTCGTAGCAATTCTAGGTATCAACAAAGCAGGCGGCGCATGGGTTCCTCTCGACCCCTCCCACCCTCTTAAGCGTCAGCAACAAGTGATACAGCAGACCGAATCAAAACTGGCGCTTGCATCGCCAGCAAATGTTTCCTTATGCGCCGGACTTGTTCCCAAGGTTGTCGAAGTGACGGCTGCCCTGGACGAGATCCTTTCAAAGAACTCGAAGACGAGTCCAACCGCCCCTTTGTGCGATATCAGTCCGTCTAATGCAGCCTACGTGCTATTTACTTCAGGAAGCACTGGAACTCCGAAGGGTCTCGTAATGGAACACAAATCCGTTTGTTCTAGCCAAAGGGCGATTGGGAAGAGGCTGGGCATGACCCCAAAGGTCAGGATGCTCCAGTTTGCAGCCTTCGTTTTCGATCTCTGCATCGGAGAAATTGTCGGACCTCTTATTGCTGGCGCCTGTCTCTGTGTGCCTTCTGAGCACGTCCGGATGAACAGTCTCAAGGAATTCATCCGCGAGCAGGGCGTCAACTGGGCTTTTCTCACGCCCGCGTTTGCCCGAACCTTGAAACCAACCGATGTTCCCAGCGTTGATCTTCTGCTTCTGGCTGGCGAAGCCGTTGGAAGAGATGTTTACGAAGCTTGGATTGGCAAGGTTCGCTTCATCAACGGATGGGGACCGGCTGAGACTTGCTGTTTTAGCACACTCCACGAGTGGGATGTGTCGAACACGAACGAGTCACCGCTGACTGTTGGTCGCCCAGTTGGAGGCTTCTGCTGGATCGTGAACCCGGAAGATCCTCAGCGCCTCGCGCCCATTGGAACTTTGGGCGAAATCGTCATCCAAGGGCCAACGCTATTGCGAGAGTATCTTGCCGATATACAGAGAACGCAGTCGACGACAGTGGCTACGCTGCCTAACTGGGCGCCCCAGCGCTCTTCGCAGCACTGGAACAGATTCTACATGTCCGGTGACCTAGGTTTCTACAATGCGGATGGAAGTATTCAATTTTCCAGCCGCAAGGATACTCAAATCAAGATCAGAGGTTTGCGCGTGGAGCTCGGTGAAGTCGAACATCACATCCGGGCCTGCCTTGCCGGCGTCCGCCAGGTCGTAGTCGATGTCTTCAAGAACGACAGCGGCGCGAGCCTCGTGACTTATTTCTCTTTCAGTAACGAATCTCGCACTGTTGGAATTAACTGTGGCGATGACAGTGGCCTCTTTCTTCCTCTTGAGAATGCCCTGCAACGCCGCATCACGGCTATGGTTGGAGAGCTGAGCGTAACTCTTCCACGGTACATGATTCCAACTTTGTTCATCCCGTGCCGCTACATGCCTTTCATCACTTCCACAAAGCTGGATAGAAAGAGATTGCAGGGTATCACAGCCTCTCTGAATCAGGAACAACTGTCCAGTTATTCTTTACAAGAGGGAACTAAGCGGGCAATCGAAACGCCTATGGAAGGTCAGCTACAAGCTCTATGGGCAGAGATATTAAACATCCCGGCTGAATCAATCGGGAGAGACGACAATTTTCTGCGCATTGGAGGCGACTCAATTGCAGCTATTCAGCTGGTGTCTGCCGCACGAGAATGCGGTCTCTCACTAACTGTCAAGGATGTGTTTGACGACCCACGACTGTCGGCTGTTGCAGAGCAGGCTGTCAAACTCGATTCGGCTAGCAAGATGAATTTAGACATCGCGCCTTTCAGCCTTCTCGAAGATTCAATTCAAAAGCTTTTCGCAAGGCACGATCCCATTGAGAATTTCGACCTCTCAGGAGCTCAATCGATCGAAGACGCTTATCCTTGCACGAAGCTTCAGGAAGGGCTAATGGCTTTGTGCGTCAAACAGCCTGGCTCATATATTGCGAAGTACGCATATCGCTTGCCAGATGAAGTCGAAACTGCTCGGTTCAAGGATGCTTGGGAGCGAACAATGATTATTTGCCGCAATTTGCGCACTCGCATCATCCTCGCGGACGAGTCGACAGTTCAAGCCGTCGTGAAGGAAGCCCCAGAATGGATGCCTTGCGAGGGTCACACTCTGCGGTCTTTCATGGCATCGACGCAAGATATCGAGATGGGCTACGGATCTCGATTGTGTCACTACGCACTGATTGAAGATAATGGCGCTCGGTATTTCTACTGGATCATTCATCATGCCATTTACGACGGCTGGACCACCCGCTTGGTTCTAGATACTTTGCATCGCACTTATGAGGCAAAGAGTACAATAGACCTCCAGCCTTACGCCGGATTCATCAAGTATACGATGGACCTCAACTACCATGCCACGAAGAGCTACTGGAAATCCCAGCTTCAAAATGCCAAGCGAGCTGCCTTCCCTCCTACCAAGCATTTTAGCCCTGGCTCAGAGACTAAAAGCGCAAGCCGCATTGTGCGTAAGACCATTTGCTTCCCATCGTCGGCAGATAGGTCAATTACAAAAGCCACGGTGCTTCGAGCTGCGTGGTCAATTGTCTTGGCTCGTTACTCCGATACTGAAGACGTCTGCTTTGGCGCAACAGTCTCTGGGCGCAACGCACCGGTTCCTGGTCTCGAGATCATGCCGGGTCCTGTCATTGCTACCGTGCCTATCCGAGTCCAATTAAATAAGAAAACGTCTATCTCGGAACTGCTGTTGGATATTCAGGCTCAATCCTCCGAAATGGTTATTCACGAGCAGTTCGGCCTGCAGAACATCTCGCAGTTGAGTGCCGATGCTAAGGATGCTTGCGAGTTCTCGAGCTTGCTTGTCATTCAACCTACGCAGCACTTCGCTACTTTGGACAGTGATACCGAAGCTATTCTAATGCCTGCTGGCTCTGAAACTGATGGACCCGAGGACGGGCTTCAGAATTACTTCAGCTATCCTCTAGTCATCCAAGGCCACATGTTTGACGATCAAGTTGAGCTTCTCCTAATCTACGATACGGATATTCTATCCGAGCATCAACTCAGTGCCCTCGCTTGCCAATTCGACCACGTGGTCCAGCAATTGCTCGACAAGGACGACAAGCCTCTAGGTAGCTTGTCAATCGCAGGCTCCTGGGATCTCAAAAAGGCCATCGAGCGAAATAACGAAATTCCTGAGGTATTGGATACCTGTGTGCATCATCTCATTGAGGCACAGGCAAGACAACGTCCTAATGACTTGGCTATACAAGCTTGGGATGCTCAGTTCAGCTACGGTGAACTTGATCAAGCCGCGAACAGGCTTGCGCATAACCTTGTCAACGGCTTCAACATTCAGACCGATGAGTTGGTACACGTCTGCTTCGAAAAATCAGCGTGGTTCTTCGTAGCCATTCTGGCCATCAACAAAGCTGGGGCGGCTTGGGTTCCTCTCGACCCCTCGCACCCACGGCATCGACTGCAGCAGATTGTGCACCAAACAGGAGCCAAGCTCGTCATCACATCCAGAGCAAATGCATCCACGTGTTCTGGGCTAGTCTCAAACGTCCTCGAGCTGACACCCGCCCTCGATCGAAAGCTGGCAGCGAATAACAAAGACACGAGCCTTCGCGGCCCTAGCACCGACGTCTCTCCCCGACATGCCGTCTATGTTTTGTTTACATCTGGCAGCACCGGCACGCCCAAAGGCCTTGTTATGGAGCATGGTTCCGTCTCGACGAGCCAAATGGCCATTTGTAACAGGCTTGGACTCTCAGCTAAGGTGCGCATGTTGCAATTTGCAGCCTTCGTGTTCGACCTATCCATCGGCGAAATCATCGCACCACTGATTTCAGGCGCCTGCCTATGCGTTCCGTCGGAACATACCCGTATGAATGGACTGAAAGAGTTTATTCGAGACCTGAACGTTAACTGGGCCTTTTTGACGCCCGCCTTCGCCCGGACCCTACAGCCGGAGGAGGTGCCTAGCCTAGAACTTCTCCTCCTTGCCGGAGAAGCTGTGGGCCGCGACGTCTTCCAGTCTTGGATCGGCAAGGTACGGCTTCTCAACGGCTGGGGCCCTGCCGAGACTTGCGTGTTCAGTACGTTGCATGAATGGCAGTCCCCGAACGAGTCGCCTCTCACGATCGGCAAGCCCGTAGGTGGCTCCTGCTGGATTGTTGACCCAGAAGATCATCACAAGCTCGCACCTATTGGCACGCTCGGCGAGGTTGTTATTCAGGGGCCGACCTTGTTACGCGAGTATTTGGCCGACCCTGTCAGGTCCAAAGGGACTATCATGAATGATTTGCCAGATTGGGCGCCGGGACGGTCATCCAAGTACTGGAGCCGCTTTTACAAATCGGGCGATCTTTGCTATTACAACCCCGATGGCACAATAGAGTTTTCGAGCCGCAAGGACACACAGGTCAAGATTCGTGGCCTTCGCGTTGAGCTTGGGGAAGTGGAACACCATATCAAAGCCTCCATGAAGGGCGTTCGCCAGGTGGCAGTTGACATCTTCAAGAGCGATGCGGGGTCCAGTCTGGTGTCCTATTTCTCATTTAGCGATGAGAACGCCACAATTGGTGCGAACACTACCGCCGAGGACGTCTTTGCGCCGATGTCCGCCGACTTGCAAAACAGAGTGTCTGCGATGGTGGGGATACTCGGCGTTGTGCTGCCTCCGTATATGGTTCCAAATCTGTTCATTCCTTGCTATTCCATGCCCTCAATAACTTCCACCAAGCTGGATAGAAGCGGTTTGAGACGACTCACTTCCACACTCAACCAAGAACAACTGGCCAGGTATTCGCTTCAAGATACCGAGAAGCGCCAGCCTGAGACTTTGACTGAACGCCGTATGCAGCAGCTGTGGGCAGATATCTTGAAGATGCCTCCGAAATCCATTGGACGCGACGATAACTTTCTCCGCATCGGTGGTGACTCTATTGCTGCAATCCAGCTTGTCACCAAGGCTCGAGAAGCCGGTCTCGCTTTGACAGTGAAGAACATATTTGATGATCCCAGGCTTTCTGAAGTCTCGCTCAAGACTGAGGAAAGAACCGACAACGATCAAAAGGATTTGCAGCTCGCTCCTTTCAGCCTACTCAGCAAGCACATCCGTGAAATCGTCCGTGGCGATGAGTTCCGATCTTATTGCGATCTCTCCAAAGACAAAATCGTTGAGGATGCCTTCCCGTGCACAAACTTGCAAGAAGGCCTGCTTGCCCTCGCCGTCAAACAACCAGGCTCGTACATCGCCAAGTATGTCTACCGCCTGTCTGGCGAAGTGGCACGATTTCGGGCCGCGTGGGAGGAAACGGTGCTTCGCTGTACCAACCTCCGAACGAGGATTGCTCCTGCAGAGGACACCTTTGTTCAAGCAATCATCAAGAATGATCTCACTTGGGAAGATACCGTCGGCTTGGACGTCTCTGGTGTTCTTAACGCCATGAAAAACATCAAAATGGGCTATGGCTCACGACTGGCTCGATATGCCCTTGTCACCGAGCCGACGGGCGAGCATTACTTCGTCTGGGTAATGCATCATTCAATTTTTGATGGTTGGACAATGGGTGTCATTCTCAGTACCTTTAACAGCGCCTATCAAGCAGACGTGATTGCTCCTCTCCAGCCATACGCGGGCTTTATCCAATACGCAAGCAATCTTGATGCTGAGAAAGCCGGCAACTTCTGGAAGACGCAGCTCCAAGACGCCAAACGCGCGGCATTCCCGCAGGCAGCGTCACCCACGAGCACGTCCAATGAAAGCCGCACCTTGAAAAAGACGATCCCCTTCCCTGCAAGCGCGAACACGACCGTGACCAAGGCATCTGTGCTTCGCGCCGCCTGGGCATTGGTCCTGGCGCGGTATTGCGACAGCAACGACGTATGCTTTGGGGCTGTCGTGTCCGGAAGACAAGCACCTGTTGATGGGTTAGAGACAATGACGGGAGCGGTGGTTGCTACTGTCCCCGTAAGAGTCCGTCTGGAGAGCCAGAAAACGGTTGCAAGCATGCTGCGCGATACCCAAGACCAGGCAACAAGCATGATTGAATACGAACAATTCGGCTTGCAGAATATTTCTAAGCTTGGGCCCAATGAGAAAGACGCCTGCGACTTTTCAAGCCTACTAGTCGTGCAGCCAAAGAGGCAGGCCAGCAGCGACAGCATCGCCGATTCCGTCCTCGTGCCGGCCCATTATGACAAGTACGACGCCGATGAAGCCATGGAGGGCTACTTCAGTTATCCGTTGGTCCTTCAAGGCGACATCATGGATAATCACGTCGACCTTCTCATCATGTATCACTCTAACATCCTAGAAGAGCCGCAGGTGGAGGCCATATCTCATCAGTTCAGCCACGTGGTCCAGCAGCTCCTTTCGAGGGCCCAGGATCCTCTCGAGTCCATCTCTGTTTCCGGGCCGTGGGACATGCGAAAAGCCATGGAATACAACAAGGAGGAGCCTCGACTCGTGGAAGCCTGTGTGCAGGATCTTATCACTCAGCAGGCTACAGACAGCCCTGACCATGAGGCTGTCTTCTCTTCAGAAGCAAGCTTGACCTATAGGCAGCTCGATAACCTGACTACACAGCTCGCAAACCACCTCGCTAGATTGGGTGTCAAGCCGGAAACAAAGGTGCCTTTCTGCTTCGAAAAGTCCATCTGGGCGATCGTCGCCATGATTGGCATCCTTAAGGCAGGCGGCGTGTTCGTCCCTCTCGATCCCTCGCACCCAACTCCCCGCCGCAGAGCTCTTATCCAAGAGGTAGGTGCGGATCACCTCATCGTCTCTCCATCGTCAGAACCTTCATGCAAGGGCATCGCCAGTCATACGATCACCTTCTCGTCAGCTCTCATCACCGAGCTTTTCCAGTCCAACGCTCGGCCATCCCATGCTCGTCCAGCGCCAGGTGACGGCGCCTACGTGCTCTTCACGTCCGGTTCGACTGGCAAGCCCAAGGGCATCCTGATGGAGCACTCGGCGCTCTGCTCGAGTATCATGGGCCACGGTGTCAACTACGGCTTGAACAAGACATCTCGGGTGCTCCAGTTCTCAAGCTACGTGTTTGACGTGAGCTTAGGCGAAATTCTCAGCACCTTGGCTCTCGGAGGCACAGTGTGCGTGCCAACCGAGACAGAGCGTCTGCAATACACAGTGAAGTTCATGGAGAATGCTCGTGTCAACACAGCCATGCTTACCACATCTTTTGTCCGCACATTCAAACCGGAAGATGTTCCTACGCTCAAGACGCTCGTTGTTGGCGGCGAGGCCCCTGCAAAAGACACGCTGGAGACCTGGTACGACCGGGTCAAGCTCATCAATGGATATGGCCCTGCCGAAGCTTGCATCTACTGCTGCACGCACATCTTTGAGTCTGCTAGCGACGCGCCCACCACCATCGGTCACGGTGCCAACCACGTGTGTTGGATCGTTGATCCGGACAACCACCAACGACTCGCACCAGTCGGTTGTGTCGGCGAGCTCGTAGTCCAGGGGCACGCTCTGGCTCGAGGCTACATCAACAACGAGGCCAACACCAGCAGCGCTTTTGTTGAAAACATGGAGTGGTTGCCACCTACCTCGACCGGCGACGACAAGAGACGGTTGTACAGGACAGGCGACCTGGTCAGGTATAAGCCCAACGGCACCCTCGAATACCTTGGCCGACGCGACACACAAGTCAAGATTCGCGGCCAGCGTATCGAACTCGCTGAAATCGAATACATGATCAAGAGAAACTCGCCAACTGTCGATCATGTAGCCGTGGACGTAGTCCGGCGAGACTCTCGCGAGTCGCTCATCGCTTTCATCAGCTTCATCGGCAAGCAGGAGAACGAGCCCGCTGCCCCAAGTGATGGCGCAAGCGCCAAAGACGCTCTCCTCCCAATGGACAGCGCCATGCATAAATATCTTTCTGCCCTTATAGACGACATGCGAGGCGTCTTGCCGTCATACATGTTACCCAGCCTCTTCGTACCCGTTCGAGAAATGCCTTTCATCTCCTCGATGAAGCTCGACAGGAAGCGGCTGCGAGATCTCGCAGACAGCTTTTCCCAAGAGCAATTCACGTCCTTTAGCCTCGCCAACAGTGACAAGGTAGCGCCTACAACCAAAATGGAACTCGAAATGCGCGAGCTATGGGCGCTGGTCCTCAATACGGAGCCCACGTCCATCGGCAAGAACGACAGCTTCCTGAAGATCGGTGGCGACTCCATCACCGCCATCCAGCTCGTCACTCTCGCGCAGAAGCGTGGATTCGGCCTGACGGTCTCGGCCATCTTCCAGGACCCGCGCCTCTCGAAGGTTGCCGCTGCCGCCGCCTCCGGCGACCGGGCCACTTTCGAGGCCGAGGCGTTCAGCATGGTGCCAGAGGGAGAGGCCGACGCCCTCTCGTCTGCAGCCCGCACTCAATGTGAGCTCACTGAGGGTCAGGAAATTGAAGACATCTATCCCTGCAGCAAGCTCCAAGAAGGCCTCATGGCCCTGACTGTAAAGCAGCCCGGATCTTACGTCGCCAAGCACGTCTATAAGATTCCTAAGCACATCAATCTTGATCGTTTCAAGGCCGCCTGGGAACGCACAGTTCAGCTCTGCGGCATCCTACGCACAAGAGTCATCCGGAGCGGCAGCTCGTCCATGCAGACCCTCGTCAGGGACGACATTGCTTGGGATTCGGCAGATGGGATGAGCCTGCATTCCTACATGCAGGCTGCTCAACGCATCGACATGCAGTACGGCACCCGTTTGTCTCGCTACGCGCTGGTCCAGGAGGCAAGCGGCAACAATTATTTCGTCTGGGTCATCCACCACGCTGCGTTTGATGGCTGGACCATGAACCTCATCCTCGGCACGCTGACCAGTACCTACGCCGGCAACGAGGCTACAGTGTTGCATCCCTACGCCAACTTCATCAAGTACGTTTCCAGCATCGACCACGATGCCGCATCCTCCTTCTGGAAGGACTACCTCCACCAGGCCAAGAGGGCCGCCTTCCCATCCCTCGGCGCCACATCTTCCTCCGCGGGCGGCAGCGACGCCGTGACACGCACCATCAAGAAGACCATCACCTTACCGCGCACAACCAACACGTCTATTACAAAGGCCACTATTATGCGTGCCGCCTGGGCCATGGTTCTGGGCCGCTACTGCGCCTCCTCAGATATAACATTCGGGACCACCATATCCGGCCGCAACGCCCCGGTGCCGGGCCTCGAGACCACCGCGGGGCCTGCTATCGCCACCATTCCTGTCCGCGTGCACCTCGATAGCAAGCGCTCTGTGTCCAAGTTCTTGCTAGACGTGCAGTCCCAAGCCGCCGAAGCGACGCCTTACGAGCAGTTCGGTCTGCAGAACATCTCGCGCGTCAGCGACGACGCCAAGGACGCGTGCGATTTCTCTAGCCTGCTCGTCATCCAACCCTCGCCCAATTCCGTGAGCACAAGCGACGGAGACGGAGCACCCGACTTGGTCCTCGTGCCGGCAGGCACCGACGTTCACTCGCTCGAGGAGGGCGTGCAGAATTACTTTAACTACCCGCTCGTATTTCAGTGTCGTCTCGCCAGCGATGGTGCAGAGCTGGTCGCCATCTACAACTCCAAGAAGCTCAACAAGATGCAGATGACGACGCTGACGCAGCAGGTCGCCAGCATCGCGCAGCAACTAGTGACCAAGCTCAGAAAGCGGCCAACAAAATCGTCGGCCAGCACGAAACCGCAACTTGAGACTTGAGATCT
Organism: Tolypocladium endophyticum; assembly: GCA_024339985.1. Lineage (NCBI taxonomy): Eukaryota > Fungi > Ascomycota > Sordariomycetes > Hypocreales > Ophiocordycipitaceae > Tolypocladium > Tolypocladium endophyticum. Next base: position 474,788 of record JALHBW010000126.1, read on the forward strand.
CATGACATGTGAAGACGACAATAATGAATCTGGAGCATGTTTTTTTATTTTGGTCGTTTCGTGAATTGGCCTTTCCTTTTGTATATTTCTGCGTAGTATTCTCTTTTTCTTCATGCTGTCAAGTCAGGTCATAGCTGGCATTTTGTACAATGTTTCAAGTTCCTTTGGGTGAAGCTGAAGCACTGGGCTTCGCTCGATAGCATCTCTTTCGTAGCTAAATATTAAGTTTTGACTTCAACACCGCCCCCGGGAAAGGCTCTTGATCCAATTGCAGTCCGTTCCAGCCAGCAAGGAGCGCCGAAATAGCTTTCGGGGGCACCGAAGGCTGCATTCACTATGATCCGTGTGCAGCCGGACTGAGCCAATCATTTGAATTTGAAATTATATGGCTTCACCGTTGTAAAAATTTCCGATAGAAGTCTACAGATTAACAAGTTCCCGGCCACGGGGCAATGCATCGTTGTTTCAAGGTGTCTTGATTGTAGGCTATGCAGGATGGTATGTAACAAGCACCTTGAAGAGAACAAGGCACGGAGCCCCCGCACCAACAAACTCGTTCGTGAGCGCCGCTAGACACCGTTTCAACGCACGTTCGCGTCGCCAATCCTGCGCCTACACCCCTTGCGTCGATCCCCAGTCCCCTCCTCTTTGCACCTTGTCTAGCAAAAACAGCCCCCGCGGGTCGTGCGCTTTGGCGCGCGCCCGGAAGACCGCCGCCACGCCACTTCGTATGTTCCACCTTCGGCTGGGGAAAGGCATTAAATATGAAAGAAAAAAAAAGGCTCGAGTCACCAGGATACAGGCCAGAAGAATAAATCGGAGAGGGCCCGTATCCATTGATGTGGTGCCCGGCATGAGGAGAAAGGCGTTGCAGTGCAGCGGCCATGGCCCCAATTGGCAAAAGGCACGTTGCACTGCGACAAGAGTGAGGGAGAGCCTCGTGGGCGACGTGCGGGTTGCAAATGCCATCGCAGTCGTTGAAGCGACCGATGCAGCCAATATCCAAAGTTGTTGATGCTGGCTCAACCTCAAGCAATCATTGAAACGGTTCCTCCCGAAGGGTATCGAAAGTCGCGAAGAAGATGGTTCGAAAATGGCAGAGATGTGATAATTCACAAGCATGCGAGATTTGACGTCGAGATCAGTTCCAGCCAAGCGAGTTCTCAGCGGCAACTGGAGCAGAGATATTGGCCGTACGGCCCGAATTGCCAGCGCCGCTACGTCCACTGCCGTGGCTGTCGCGGCCTCCGGCACCAGCACCAGCACCACCATAGTTGGAGAAGTCGCGGCTCAAGAGCGCACCGCCCATCAATGCTGGGCTACCGGCACCATTGTAACGCATCTCCGACGAGTTTTGACTGTTGGTGACGGAGCTAGAGCGGCGGTGACCCTGTCGCTTGCGCTTGTATCGCCGGGCAACAATGAACATGGCAGCGCCGTACATGACGCTAACGCCGACGGCGCCCACGGCAATACCAGCAGTTCTGGCCTTCTGCTGCGACGACTGGTCTCCCGGCTGGTTGTTGTTGAAAGGGTCGTCATTTGGGCCAGGACCGCCGGTCGGGAAAGCTCCACCATTGGAAGGTCCAGCACCAGCATCGTTGATGTTGCCATCGATGTCGATCAGAGGATTTATCAAGTCGCTGAAGTCTTTCACAACAGGATCGGCATTGTTGTAAAGGCCCGAACTGGGGGTCAAAAGATCCAGCCTGAGCTGGGTGACCATGTTCTGAGGGTAATGGAGTCTTGCAATGGTGGTGACATATCCCCACTTACCCTGAGTATCGTCCGCCTTCAGCTCAGAGACCTGAACAATATCGGTGGAGAAGCCGCCGCCGTCGGCAAGGGCCCGAGGTAGATACGAAAAAATCTGGGACGCGGCGACAGGAGTGCGGGCGACAAATTCGTAGTTGAGCGGGTACTTGAAGCCAATTTGGATCGGCACGGTGTTGTTCGGCGGGGTCCTGTTGGGGTCATCGGGAAGAATGGCCTTGGGCAAGCCGGTGGGCAGAGGCCTGGAACTGGTCCCAGTAGGCAATTGAGTCGGGGCTGAGAAGGACATGCTGGTCGGCTCGATGAGAATGGATGTGGGAAGCCAGTTGTCGGTGTTACTCAATGATGCGGTGGGGCGGATGCTGGTGACAGGCTGAACGCTCGTGGCGGGAGTCTCTGTGCTGGATGGGCTGGCCGTGGTTGCGGGAAGCACCGCAGTCGGAGGGGTAGTTGGGCTAGCCACGGTGGAGTTGTCGGCGGTCGACGTGATCGGCAGCGAGGTCGTCGTCACTGGCGCAGTCGGAGGCACAGAGCTCGTGGCATTGACGACAGGCACGTCAGTGGCCACACTCGAAGTGCCAGTCGCGATTCCAGAGGATTGACTGGTCAAGGTTTCGATCGGAGTGCTAGATGCGGTGGCAGGCGGGATGCTGCTCGTTGAGTTCACAACAGGAACATCGCTGGCTGACGTGATGATGGGAGTATCCGTCGTGACAGACGATGGCAGCGTGATGGTAGCACTCGTAGGGCCGGGCAGATCAGTAGAGGTCTGATTCGTCGGGTCAGGCGAAGGCGCAGGCGTCGAGCCAGTCGTGGGATAACCCGTCTCGGAAGTCGGAAACAAGGTAAGCGAGGGCAAAATCACCAATCCCGTCGACGAAGGTGTCGCAGTAGTCGTCGGGATAGCGCTGGGCACCACAAATGCAGACGTCTCTGTGGGCAAGCCGGTCGAGTTTGTCGAGCTCGGGTCACCACCCAGGAGAGTGCTGAGCAAGGAGTCCAAGAGGCCACCAGTGGAACTCGTAGTGGGCGTGAGCGGCTGCTGCGTGTCTGCTGACGTGCTGTTGTTCACCGGAGAGGTCGGCACGGAGTCCTTGTCGGAGGTGACAGTCGGCTGCTCCCTAGAGCTTGAAACGATGCCGGTGGGGGCAATCAGGATGCCCGACTCGGAGGATGAATCGGTTGGCGAAGTCCGCTTGTCGGTGCGTGATCCTGGATTGCTCGTAGGCTGAACCTTCTTCGTGGGCTGAACCGTGACGCCGGGCGCGCCGCCAGTTCCATGCGTCTCTGGCATCGGCGTAACGACGACGATGGCTGTGCTGTCCTGAGATGGGCGATCGGGTCCGGGGCCCAACAAGTCAGAGATAAGCTCTCCGAGGGGCCCTCTCCTGGACGTGGTTTTCTCGCTGGTCGTAGTAGTGGCCTTGCCCGACGTGGAGACCGGATCGGCGGTTGTGGTGGTCGTGTTGAAGTATTCGCGCTTGATTTGACGAGGATAGTAGATCCGGGGGCGCTCGGCTTCGACTTCGGCGGCGGCGGCAGCAGATGCGGCGAAGGCCAGCGCCGAGGCCACAGCAATGGATTTGATGTGCATTTTCGTCGATTATCGGATTGTAAAAAAGAACGAAATGATTGTGTTGGATGCCGTGGGCAATAAGCTGCCATCGTGGTTAATAGGAAATTGGAGACAAGGTGCCGGAGATTGAGGGTGCAAATGCTCACTGTCAGGAACAGATAGAACGAATGTACTTGACAGATGTCAACGAGTGTAATCTGTAGACGAAGTTTGTCAGCCCCGTGTTTCCTTCCAACGATCGCGACATGCCGGTGGCCTGTCGAGATGAATCGAGTAATGATGGCATCAGCGTCCGGAAAGCCAGCCGCCTGGGCGCATCTCCCAAGTATCCCATATCTTGAACGTCGAGGTCCAGACTGCGTTGCGTCACTCACTTTCAACTGCTTTGCGCAACGATCTATGTTCGGGCTTGAACGGGAGATAAAGAGCGACTTGACGAAAACTCGTCAACGAGATCGAAGCGAACAGGAGCGATTGGGAAGGATCGGACGGCAATAAAAAGTCGTTGCTTGCAGGCTGGCGTAGGCAGACGTCGGTTTCGCGGGCTCGTCGAAGACAGCGGTCAGTCGTCAAAGGGCATTTGTCGCGATAGCCTCCGAAGTGCCCCAGAGACGTGGGGACATCAACGGTGCAGCGTGAGGATGACTGCGCTGTCCACGGTCAACCCGTCGTCGCCTCGGAGCGCTTGTCGAAGGAGGCGGATGGAGAAGCGGTAGAAGAGAGGCGGAGGGGGGGCGGAGAGAAGGTGATGAAAAGAGAGCGAACGAAGGAATGGAGGCCAACGCAGGAATGAGAGGCGACGGGTATGGAAACACGGCAGGACAAGGGGGATAAGGGGAGACGAGACTGAGGACTGGGCGAGAGGGAGGGCAGCATGACAGGGCAGCGCCGGCACAGGGGTGGGGTGGTGGACGAACAGTGCAACGGCCGCTCTGCCTCTGACTCCAGGGAGCAGTGCGTACGGTACGACCCCAGCAGGGTACGGGCCCGTGGACGGGGCCAGGAGAGGGAGCAGGCAGCGCTAGCACTGCCCTGTAGCCACCAACGCGCAAGGCCCTGTTTGCCTGCCTGCATTGACTGATGGGATGCGGCTTGCCTGCAGAGACGCGCTCGTTGGTGGGCGTCGGGGTAAGGATCATTCTCGTGGAATGGATAGGCGTTGGGTGTGGTAGGCATGTACGAGCCTGACCAACGCAAAGTACACGACCAACAGCTGAGCTCCGCCGCGGTCCGAGGTACTGTCCGCAGCGTCGCCGCGTCCCACGCTATGCCCGTGGAACCGGTCCTGTCGTGTGCCTGAGCCTGCAGGCATTCGCAGCAAGGAAATCCGCCGCCGTGTTCAGACACAGCATCCACCAGAGCAGCAGGGAGAGAAAGATGTGGATGAGGTGGAGAGTGCAGACGCAGGCCGGTGGAGAGTGGATAGAGGAGTGGGCACTGCGAGCGCCCCCGTGGAAATTGCGCTGATGGGCGCCTGCAAGCTCAACCGAGCTCCCTCCAGGGGCCGGGCGGGGGGGCCTTGAGAGAAGGCGCGCCTGATGCGCTCGGGCAGCCCAGTGGTGGCACAACACTCTCGGCCTGCCCCTGGTGCCACGCCCCGTGGCGACCCGCGCGAGGATAGATAGCGACCAGGTGCGCCGTCGCAGACATTGGCGAAGCTAGGTATTGTTCTATCAGCGTCCGCGTCTCGTCAAGCCCCTGTGGAGGCACCTGTGGGCTTAGCGCAACGGCACAGGGGCAGGCTCCCCATGATTGGCCGACAGTGGCCCCTGCACTCTGCCCGCTCCAGACCGGCGTCCCCATGGATGGCTTCGATGGGCCCGGCCACGAGTATTTTTCATGGCCCTCGACGACGGCGTTTTTAAGCAAATCACCACGAGCACCGATCCCTACAGTGGTCGCAGCCTCCTACGGGTAGCGTGCCCGTTTCTCGGGGTTTCGACAGGTCAGTGCCCCCTCTCCGCAGTCCTGGTCCGTTCGATAGCACGGGAATCTCCCGTATGCCTGCCGTCCTGCAGTCGCGAGGTCGCGCACACACCACGACGACGGCTCGACGCTGCCGCCAGACGAAGCGAGATGGTGGTAATCTCATGACGGAGTCTTGGGAGTTCACCCGACCTTGGCCGACCCGAGGCGCCAAGGGGCCGTGCGGCTTGGTTGGTTGGCATATGTCGCCAGACGGCACCACCAATGGATGGCACGGGCGACTTGCAGCTGCAGCCGGATCCTGCGAGTGCCTACGAGAAATTACCAAGCTTACTCGTACTCGTACGGTTGAGAAATGACCGCTGGCAACGTCGGCGATGCATCTTGTTCACGTTAATGGCAACTTCAGCAACAGCAATAGCCTGGCGAACGGACTCGTCCAGCCCGTCCAGCCCATTGCTAATAAGATGAGGTGGCATCGGCCTGCAGCATCCGTGCCCTCGAGGTCATACGGTGAGCCGTCGCGCGCCCTCTCCCTTGGACTGCCTCCCAGCGCCGCGGACGATCAGCAGATGCTTAGCGTCCCACTGATGCGTCGGCCGCTTCTCCAACTTCCCAATTCATCCGTGGATCGGTCTTCCAAAAACAGCAGCCTGCCACAACCCTTGATCCCTGCCGTCTGCACCCCTGACTTTAAAAGCGCCGCCGCCAATGAGCTTGCAGCCTCGGCCGCGCTAGCTCGTCTCGAAGCTTCGGTTGGCGCGTGCCTTTAATCACAGCTTCGGCCCACGACGAGCGCGCACCGTCAAGAACAGCGGCCGCCGCAACCACCCTCAGGTGTGAGCTCCGCTGCATCAGGTCTTTCCGGTGCGCCGCAGCCTCACCGTCGAGAGCTGCTCGCAAACAGACGAACCATTGTTTGTGTTCGGATGACGGGACGGAAAGGCGCGTTGGCGTCCGCCGGCCTGGCATGCTCGAAAATGTCAGAAGCCGCGCCCATTCCACGGTCGGCCCCGGAGAGCGGCTTCCGTCTACTCCACGTGGACGGAACGATTTGCTTCGACGAGCCATCTGCCTTGCGCACGTTGAAATGCTCCGTAGTGCGGATGGGTGTCATGTCTTGTCTGACATTTGCCCTGCCTCTTTGCTCATTGTCTCGCCTGACCGCGATGCCGTCACTCCCTCTCTGCGTACCTATCTCAACATGTTCCCGCGTCAGCAGCCGAGGGTTTTCTGTCCGCATTACTTAACTGCTTTATGCATTGGAGCCTGTCAGTGTTGAGTTGATCCTCGGCAGTGTAAATATCCCCTTGACGTGCTAGCAGAGTATCATTTCGACCAACCTTCCCAGCCAAATCACGTTCACTGTTTTTTTTTCCTCCGACACAAGCCCCGTTTGCGCGCTGTGATGTTGCAGACATGTCCTCAGGTTTGTGATCGTCACGATCACAATAATCGTACGTGCAGTAATGACACCGGAATGCCTAGCTCAAACGTCGTAGATCAGTGGCTCTGGAATGGAAATGAAACAAACAGCCTCCACATCTACCAAACACAGTAGCGGGGAATACGCGCGCCGCTGGAATGCGCCTGGCGTCTGTGGCAGTGTGGGTGCTCACCCGGCGCCGCTGCCATCTCTAAATGTCTCGCCTAGCCTAGCAATCAGGGTCTTGCTTTTGTTCGCCTCATGTTGAGACACTCGGAGGCAACCGGACCCGCGCTGGATGGCTGAGTCGCATCGATGCCGGCCTGGGCAGCCGGAATGCAGGAACGAGATTCGGAACGGGTTGCACGTCAGCCTTCCATCTGTCACTTGGCGACTTGGCGGCCTCGCGCCTGAAGAGCAATCAAGAGACTCTCATCCGGCACCCTCGGATTGAAGCGGCAAGCTTTTGAAACAAGTTATCAACGCGATGCCATTTGGCCATTCGGCACAGGACGACGAGTACCCCATTGGGACACGCATAACAAGGGCTCCGCAACGCGTCTTGGCAGAAATGGTCGCTTCTGTATATGCCGAATTCATGCAGGCAGAAGACATCCTTACATCTTGTTTCAATAACGGAAGAAGGAGATGCCGATCCATCCGAGCTAGATGCGGAGAGATGATGGCAGCCAACCTCATTGTCCTCAGCATCACGCAGCATTGGGGGGAGCATGTTCATGGACTCATGAGTCTCATCAGGCTGTTATGAGCGGCTTTCTAATGAATTGATAAGTGCGAGTCCGCGTAATAAAGCTGGCGTCTGCTTATCATTGTGCAGGTATGCTGCTCTGCCGCCAGTCTGCGCTGGACTGCGCGTCCCGAACAGGACCCAACATCGGCAATTCCTGGAGACAAAGCACCTAATTACGACGTAAGCGACACTGCGCTGCACTACTCCGTAGACAGAGGCAGGATCCCTTGCCATGCCGCCCAACCGCGGGAGCTCGCTCGCCTCGCAGCAAACAAAGTGCCGGTTGCCCACCCATGCCATGTATCGACTTACTTCGTGCCGCGCACGTCCATGACCGGCCGGAGCAGCGTGTCATTTCATTTACCAACCGACCGGCTCTGCGAATCGCACTGCCAGTCAGCCCACCAACATCGACGCATTTGCCCCTTCTTTTCTGTGTGACCTGCCGCGTTCGGAGCTCGTCAGCAGCTTTCTCGCGAAAGCTGCTGCACCGGGCTGCACGCCCGGGGAATGATGCAAGCATCCCTCTGCCAGTGGAAGCATGGTCAGAAACTTGGCACTTGCAGGACGGATGCATCTGCCCGGATCCTGAGATGTTGGTCGCCATCCCCGGCCCTTGACATGGCCGTACCGCTTTGAGGGGAATTCGACGAACGGACAGGACCATCAGGTAAGCCCGTTGGCTTGAATTTTGATCCGTGAGGATGGGACATCGAGGCATCGTAGGTGAGGTAGATACTGTACTCCGGAATGATGGTGCATGCATATTTAGGTACCTACTTAGCACCAACAACTGAAGGGACAATTGCGCCAGCACTGTTGTCCGTACCGAATCATCGGCGTCGCATCCTACGTTGGATTCGACGTGTTGGGCAGCAACGCAATACCAGGTTGGTAATCGTCAATGCGAGATCTGCAGGCCTTGTTCTCTTTGTCTTGTTTGCTCTCGCAAAATGCAGACCGTGACCTACCACGCTCGATTACATGTGTTCTTTCAGTGCCTCGGTCTTCCGTCGACGACTGACCGGCCAATTTGCCCATATCCTAAATCCTCGTATTGCAAGTGTTCTTTCAGGGCCTCATCTTTCGTCGACGACTGACCATCAATTTCGTCATTTCTTAAGTGTATCCAGGGCTCCAGACACATACCATGCATTGTAGCGATCGTCTCGTTGTCGCTTGTGCTATGAGGCCCTATCGTACACGTCTGGCAGTCCATCGAGCATCACACGACAGAGGTCTTCGAGCCGGGCCGTCTCGTTTTACGGGCAACGGTGAAACTTTATTTGCAATGACGGCTTCATATATGTGGTCCCTGTCGCAACATTGCAACCCTTCATGCTTAAAGACAGTTTGCTTTGTTACCATAATCGCCCACATACAGCAAATACATGATCCGATTGACTAACACGGTGGGCGTATGCAATTTGTTGAACATAGCAATAGACAACAGTTTCTCCGGGAATGTGAAGATAAAAACAGTGAGATGCCTGGAGCCAGATGAGTGTGCTAGAGTTAAAACTTGTCGTCATTGAAATATATGTAGTCTGCCTGGTTGGCTTTTCGAACGATGACTTCCATTGTATAGGGTAGGTTGCGACGCGCACTGATTCAGAACACAAGGAGTGACGTGGTGGGAGGTCTCTACCACAGAGACATTGGGGTGAGCAGAGAATATAAAATAAATAAAATAAAATAAAATGCAGCAAGCATTACCATGTTACTGCCTATCTACGTACTGGGCTCTTTGCCCGTACGCTGGCTCGGAGCTTATGGGGCTGCGGACCGGCGACTCCCGTCCGGCCGTTGGGGTCGGTATCCACAGGCGGCGCTCGTCCCCCCGGAGGCGCAGTGCATTCTGGGTTAGCGCTGCAACAACACCCGTCACCTCCAGACCAGTGGCCTGACCCTCCTTTCGTCCGCATCGACTCATGTCTCAGTGCTTCAACAACACGGGAGAGACTCCTCTCGCCCAACAAACAACTCCAGGATGGCGCGCCGGCAGCACATCACGTTGACCATTGGTCTCGCGGTTTTCCTATTCTTCAGCATCTCATATCTCTTGTCCGGTGGCTCCGTGCCTGCCCAAGATGCGGCTCGATTGACGACAGACGCCACGCGTTCCACGGCCGAGAAGCCCCTACGGGGTGGCCAAGATACATCCACCAAACCGAAATTTAGAATAGACGTGGACGAAGTGCCCGGGAGCCTGCTCCAAGGGGGCTCCATCGCGCCCAAGCTGGAGAATGCGACCCTAAAGTGAGTATCCCCATCAAGGCTAATGCGCCTGGTCGTGGCCTTGTCGCTAACCGTCGCCATCAGAGCCGAGCTAGGCCGCGCAACGTGGAAGTTTCTGCACACCATGGTCGCCAGGTTTCCCGATAATCCGTCCGACGATGACCGCAAGACACTCGAGACATTTTTCCACCTCTTCGGGCGGTTGTACCCTTGCGGCGACTGCGCCGAGCACTTTCGCAAGATGCTGGCTCAGTACCCGCCGCAGACAGCCAGCCGGAACAATGCCGCTGGTTGGGCGTGCTTTATACACAATCAGGTTAACGAGCGGTTGGGAAAGCGCGTCTATGACTGCAACGACGTCGTCGAAGACTACGACTGCGGGTGTGGTGATGACAAGAAGGGAGAAGCGAAGCAGGGCGACAAGAAGGGCGACAAAAGGAAAGATGGCGGCGGCACCAGCGACGTCGGCGCAAAGCCAAATTGAACATAGACTCGAGCAGCAAACCAGCATAGATGGGATTTACGGCGTTATGGCATGTATGATACAGTATTACATCCAATTAGTGGACGGCGTGGAGGCTACGCTCAGTGCCACACAGGTCGCTGAACACTCGCGCACGCACTGCACCCTCCCAGCATCAATAATGAAGGTTACCGTGACGGATATCTCGGTAGTAAACTTTCTGCATTCGGTGGCGTGTTCAACGGCTATTAGACGAAGGTTGCGATGTCGTTCAGTGGACAAGAAGGTCACGTGATATCGCATGTGACCTAAAGTGATCGATGAGCTAGGCGGCGCGGCTGCGCGTTCCAGAGCTGCCTGAGCTTCGCATCGAGCTCCAGCCTTCCTTCCTGCTGACAACCGACGACCGCGCATCTCACGATTCGCCTCTCGACGGCCCTCACTCCTCTTGAAAAACCAACGTTTGATCAACTTTGCCTGCACTCGCTCTCGCAATCATGGAATTCGGCCACAAGGGCGTGTTGAATGAGGGTGAGTTGGCAACTTTGCTGCGCCATCTCAGGTCCGAGACGAATGGCTGATTTGTTCTCTGACTAGATGGCATCCACGTCGACATGGATCGGTTGAAGAAGGGCGAGGTCAAGTAAGTGCTCGACGGCACGGACTTTTTCGTTGCCGGAGCCTGTATTGACTGGCTGCAGCTTGGGAACTTCGATCATGGCAGTGACCTTCAAAGACGGCGTCATCCTCGGTACGCACCGCTCCTGGAAACCTCGACTACTCCTTGGCATGACTTACTGACAGCGTTGCTCACAGGTGCCGACTCGCGGACGACGACTGGTGCCTACATTGCGAACCGAGTGACGGACAAGTTGACACAAGTACACGATACCATTTGGTGCTGCAGATCGGGCTCGGCCGCCGACACGCAGGCCGTGGCAGACATTGTGCAATACCAGCTGGGACTGTTTGCGATGCAGAGCGGCAAGCCTCCGATGACACAGACGGCGGCATCCATATTCCAAGAAATTTGCTATGCCAACAAGGATCGCCTCTCGTGAGTTCCTCTGCACCCAGGGAGCCGAGTTCCAAGACTGAGACTGGGATGCTAACCTGCTGCGCCATAGGGCCGGCCTGATCATTGCCGGATGGGACGAGCGTTTCGGTGGTCAGGTTTACTCGATTCCTCTGGGCGGCTCGCTACACAAGCAGGCGTACGCGATCGGCGGCTCCGGCTCGACATACATCTACGGTTATTGCGACGCCAACTGGAAAGAGGGTATGGAGGAGACGGATGCTGTCAACTTTGTCAAGGGGGCCCTCAGGGAGGCCATCAAGTGGGACGGCAGCTCGGGCGGTGTCATCCGCATGGTGGTGCTGACGAAGAAGGGAGCGGACCGGCATCTGTACCTGCCGGACACGGACTACAAGGTGCGGCACGAGTAGCGTGCTGAGGCGTGATGGGATGATTTCTGCCGTACGAAGCTTGCATCTTGAACGGTAATGACGGTGTGCAGCGGTATGCGGGTCTTATGCCACTACACAGTTGCGTCTGTACAATAGAAACCTGAATGATAAGGTCACGACGACTCTGGGGCATCATGGTTGTTGAGGTGGTCTTATGTTGATGGGCCCTCGAGTGCGAATGTCCTGGTACGAGATCATCGCCCAGAATGGCTCTACCTGTGTTCGTACTGGATGGGTGCGATAGTTTGCTGGGACCGGGCAAGACCATGAATGGGCGGTGAAGGATGACGCCTGTGCCCTTGCAACCGAGGCCCCCGAGTTGGCACACGAGGAACGGCCCGCCGAGCCTAGACACGGAAGCCTTCTGCTTTATTGATTTTAACTTGACCGAGAAAAGCGGCCGCTGCCGTGTCTCGGGCAAGAATGTCTTGATCGACGCGGGAGCGGGATGCTGTACTGGCGGTGAGGGACATTTAACGCGTGGCAGGCAGTTCCATATGGTGCAGAACGCTCTGAGGTCGGAGGCGAGGCTAGGCCAGGATGCAAGACTTTGTCGGATGATTTCGTGCTTGAGAGCATAGGGGGAAGTCATGGAGTGGCGAGTATCGATGCTGTCTGGTTGATGCTCCGCGACAAGGGCGAAGCTGGAGAACCGGTTTCGCCGGCATTGAGCCAGACACATGGTCTTGAAGAGCACGTCGGCGAGTCTTCACCAGACTCTAGACTACGAATTGGATACCTTGCCTACGGTACTCACTTTGTAGGTGAGAAACAAGCTTTTCCGCGCCGGAAGCCTCCCCGTCCTCGCTCGCGGCTGGTCCCAGCCATGTAAGCTGGCTGACACCTTTGCTCAGCCCGCGAGTTCACGGCTACGAGTAATATTACAGACTCTGCCGGGATGAACCCAGGGGGCAGCAAGAGAGCTCGCACCTCGATAGCCTTGCCCAGTGAGAGCCTGGGGCGCGCCCGCGTCTTCAAGGCCCGTGGGTTATTCGTGCCCCGGGCGGCGGTCGTCGGAGCCCGGGACCCCACGTGCGGGATGCCTTGGCTGCGATTGCATCATCTTCGGTCCCACGAGTGCTCGGGTCCCCCATCTGGCGCAAGGCTCCAATTGCCTAGCACGGAGGAGCCGAGCGGAGCATTGTTGGCAGCAGCAGAATTGGGAGCGTGTCTGCGAGCAAAGCCATCCATCCCAGACCGCCCGGTGAGGCGCCAGGAGCCTCCCCGGTTGGCCGACCGGGTCTGTCTTGCGAGACCTCGACAATTTAATCCATCGTCAGCTCCTCAGCCTCCCTGCACGAAACGTGGCCCGTGGACGGGCTGTGACAGTGCTGCTGTCGCTCGACGACGATCAGGGCGCTGCGGCAAGGGGAAGTCGCCACTGACTGCGTCACTGACGGCGGGACGAACGCCCCCCTTCTCCCCCGGTTGGAGTCGTCGATTGTCGACAACGCTCTCCGCAGATAACGCGACCTCCACTCGCTTCTTTGCCTTGGAGCTCTCGACGACTCTCGACCTCGGACCTCCTGGAGACAGCGGCGTAATAGCATTGCTAGTCACCCCTTCTCGGCGCTTCCTTTGGCGAGATTGTTCTCCTGCACTCCTACTGGTTCCTTGCTGCATCCCCCGGCCGACCTTTCGTATCAGGCTCAACTTCGTCACCCGAAGATCCTCAATCGCAGCGTTTGCGGAAGTCGTACCCTTCAAGGTGAGCAATCACATTCTCTAATGTTCGACTCTGCCTTCGTCCCCTCCTCCCGTCCGTTTCATACACGACCCGTCCTCAACCCCTCGTGGCATCCCGTCGCCGGCCAGCCCGACGCCTCTCCGCCGCCGAGTCATTCTCGCTGCTCCGTACGTCGCCCTCATCCGTCCTCGTGCCTGCGCGGCGCACCGCCGTCGGGTGACGTCGCAACAGCGTCGTGTGCGCGCGGCGATGCAGGCGGCTGCAAACGCCACCTGCGACCTCAGCTTCATGCGACCGCGACGAGCAGACTGAACTCTGCCCGGAACGCCTGGAGACGCCTCAGGGACGAGACCATGGCGTCACGCTTCCCGGAAGGAGCAGAGGCGATATAAAAAGAACTGGAACCGGGCGTGGCGTCGCAGCGACCAACACGATTATATGGGGACGCTTCGGCACCTCCGGTTCTTTGTCGCGGGCGGGCGGTTGTGAGCCGGAGCCTGAGGGCGACGAGTTGAGTCGCGTCGCAGACAATGCAACTGGACTTCTTCAGTCTGCCTCTCTCCTTGCCTCGTCGACTCGCGCTCACGTCGCAGCTCGGCATCGCAGCACGGCACTCCACCTCCCGTACCGTGAGGTATGCTCGCTCCGTCAGGCGGGCCTCCACCACTCGCCAGTGCCACGGCAAATGCCACCAGACGGACGGCCTTCCACTCCACTTATCGCCCGAGGCGCCTCGAACCCATCCTGAATTCCTCCAGGCCCGCAGCTTCCCCTCCTCCATCACGTCTCCTCATTCTTCCCTGCATACGAGGCATCCTCGTCCCCTCAGCGTGCGCCCGTCTGCCGCGGTTGGCATTCGCGCACCGGCTTGCCTGCTGCTTGTTCTCTTCGTTTCTAAAGCTAATACTTGTTTCGCTCCCTTTGGCCCAGCCCGCTCCCGCGAACCCGCATCATAATATTCGCCGCCAAGCTACGTTCGCCCACCAGCCTCGATCCACTGATCCATCTGTCTGTGCGCCGCCTGTTGCGATGCCATGGCAGCTGTAATTGGCGACTTCGCTTCTGATCTGTCCCGCTTTCATAATATGATTGTGAATCCCGCGTCTCTGCAGAATCAACACCAACATCAACATCAACACCAGCACCAGCACCCCCAGCATCAACACCAACGCCACAACTCGCGGTCGCCGCATCGCCAACGACGATCGCGATCGCGCTCGCGCTCCTCGCACACGCCCGACGACGCTTCCTCACCCCGACGCTCTACCAGCCGCCCGCGGCCGACGGCTGCTGCAGCTCCGCCACGATCACGATCCCAGCGACGAGACGCCGCCCGTAAACACTCAGCCGACGCAGCCGCAGTCGGAGACGAGCAAGACCCCGACGTAGTCGCCCGAGAGAAGGCAGACGCGCACTCGACGCATACGCGGGCTCGCGAGTCGTCCGCTGGCGGCGCCTCGCGAATTCCCTCGCCACCGCACTCGTCGTCGCCCACTGTCGCTACCGGTCCCTCTCCCGCCGACAATGCAAAGAGCGCATCCATGGCCTCGAACCTATCCGCTGCTCAGCGGCTCTCGGCCATGATAGCGCCCACGACGCGGCAACAGCCGTCGCCGCCTGCTGACGACCCTCAAATACACCACTCGTCCGCCGCAGTTACGACGCGGCAGAGCCCAGAGGAGCGGCAGCAGACGGTGGTGCACGTGCGAGACCTCGCCCATGTCCAGAGCCTGGCCAGCACCCATATACTGGGGAGAAGCGGCTCCGGAACCGCGGCAGGCGCCCAGATGAAATATGAGATCAGCGGCATGCCCATCGGCGACATTATCGAGATGGTCGCCGCTCTCCTCACCAAGATTACCACCACCAATGACCTGCAGCACGACGCTATGCAGCGCAACGTGGCCCACCAGCAGCAGGCAAACCAAAACAGCGAAAGCCCTGGCGGCTCTCAGATGAGCCCTCTCAGCCACTCTGTGCTCGCGTTCCACGGCAAGAATGTGCCTGCCATTACCATCCTCAGCTACCTCTCTCGCATACACAAATACTGTCCTACCACCTACGAGGTCTTTCTGAGCCTGCTGGTATACTTTGACCGCATGACGGAGCGCGTCAACGACATGGTCATGAAGAGCGAGGAATCGAGGAGTAGACGGTCAATGTCGCGGCCCCTATCGTCGCACCAGATTGCGCCCCAGCACGACACAACGATGCGCGACAACGGCCACGCGGCGCAAGATTCCGACGAAAGCGACTCAGACCTCGCCGATGACGACGATGACGAAGACGATGACGATGACATGGTGGACTCGCCCAGTGCGCCGACGCGCCAGGACACGGCCAAGCTTACGATGCCCAGCGAGCCACCGCCCATTGTCGGCCCAGCAACCTACTTTGTCGTGGACAGCTTCAACATACATAGATTAATCATCGCCGGCGTCACCTGCGCGAGCAAGTTTTTCTCTGACGTCTTCTACACCAATTCGAGATACGCCAAGGTATGCATGACCCCCCCACCGACTCTTGTTTGCCGGTGCATGGATGTGCTGACTTGATGCCTCGCATAGGTCGGTGGCCTACCCCTGGCCGAGCTCAACCACCTCGAGATTCAGTTCCTCGTCCTCAATGATTTCCGCCTCGCCGTGCCTGTGGAAGACCTCGAGGCATACGCGACCATGCTCGTGGAGTTTTACGCGCGCGAGGTGATTGCGCAAAATACAGCGTCGGGGTCTGCGCCGGGGCCAGAGTCATAGGTTCTGCGACCCGAGGCGACCGTCAAGGACTGAAGACGATGCACGGGCATTGGGAAGCTGCTGACGGCTTGGCTTTTTCGGAGAGCGGCCCGCTGAAGGCGGCCAAGTCGGGGGCTTGTATGAACAGATGGCAGAATTGCTCGCCAGGCTTGTGGAAAGACGAGACGGTGCATCGTGCTCTGCTCATGTGGGGATGTTTTGGGTGCTGGGAAGACGGGAGTAATGACGTGTCAAGTTGGCCTGTCGATGGCGGACCGGGGCTTCACGCGCAGCACACGAGCAGATCTGTGCGCTCCTGGGAGAAATGATGGAAAAGAGGCCGAGTCGAGAGCGGCCTTGGCTAGACAAAGAGGAGCTGCCGCATGGCAACGTGGGTGAAAGTCGCAACTGTGTGTCAAAGGAACACTACTAAATTGTTCCGGCGTTGGCGAAGGGTTGTGAGGGTTTCCGGCATCGATGCTGCTGGCGCGCAGCGCCGTGTGTCAGGCAAGAGAAGACTGGGTGACGACGGATAGATGTTTATGATAAGCAATCACGGCGAGTGTAATGAACCAAGAACGAATGACTAGATTCGTCGACTTTCCTGCTCTGCGTGATGATCATGCCCAACGGCAAATTTGGCAACTAAGCTATACACCACTTCTTCAGGAAGACGTCGAACACTCAAACAATAGTCAACAATGAACGTCTCTTTCTGTGCTCGAAATGCAATCCGGGTATGCCGCCGTAAGGCCTCTGCCCAAGCCAAGCCCACAGAAGGTCGGGACAGCGTCAGTCGTCGCCCCAACTCCAAGCCCTTTCCCTTCCGATGCCTGTGAAACTGCAGCAAAGATTGCAGCCTGACAGTGTGTTGCTGAGAAAGCGCAAGAAAAAAAAAACACCAGGTATGCGATCGTCACGTCATTACGCCGCCCCCCGGTAATCCAATCGTACAGCAGGTGCCATCATGTCTCGTAGTGACCCGTAAAGCAAAGACCAATGCACAGCGCTAAGATCCGGCAGGACTGAGTTGTGTATGGTGGTGCAGGCCCCGAAAAGCCGCTGTGGAAGGAGAGAGCGACCTGTCAAATATGCGCAAGAGAAGAGGTACTAGAGTGAAAGGTTAAAGGCGTCCGTTACAGGCTCCCCTTGGACTTTGACGCCGACCAGACGTCCTTGGGGAAGTCGAAGCTCAGCTCTGTGTTCTCCATTTTAAGTCCGATCTGCCAGCGGCCGAGACCGGGCCAGAAGTTTTCGTACTCGCCGATGACTTCACCCCTCTCATCACGCTGGGACATATCGAACCAGCCGACGCGCGTGGCGCGACTGTACTGTTTCGGAACGACGGAACACCAGTTTTCCGTACCGGGAAGCTCGCTCTGGCTCCCTTTGCCTTGAGGTAGCGGAGGCATGACGAGGGTGGTATTGAAGCCGAAGTAGTTGGCCCAGCTGGTAGCGAACGGGAACGACGGCGCGTACGACAAAGCCTTGAACGTGGCCTGAAACCAGGGGACGGTGCTGGGCACCGACTCGGTGACGTCTCCCGTCGTATCATGGGGATAGACCTTGACGGACACAGAGTCGTTTGGGCCAAAGTCCCAATCGAACTTGGCAAGGTGCTTCGGGATGTTCCAATCTGTGTCTATTAGCCTGGGGACCGACTGCTAGCCTTTTGTATGTAGTAAGGCGCCGTGGTGATGACGGCCTTCTAGCAACAAATCCAACGACAGAACGAGAAGAAAACGTACTTTTCCTGCCGTTGAAGCAGGTGTGCTTTTGGGAAACGTATATGCGAGAGATGCGCGGGTTGCGCCCCACCTCTGGGCGGCCGTCCGGGCCGTCGCGGGACCAATCGTAGGAACCAGGTACGACCAACAGCTCGTCGTACGGACCGACAGGGGAGTCGGTGTATCGAATAATCTGGATCACGCCGAGGCCCCCAACCGCTCGGCTCCCCGGCGGATGTGCAAACTCGGCTCCGGCCTCGAGCGGCGAGTAGGTGTGGTCGTCTCGCAAGCCGCGGGCAGAGGCCCCCGAGCTCCAGAAGTAGATGGAGTAGACATCACCGTGGAGGCGCCAGGGCGGAGGGGCGAGTTCGATGGGCTCCGACTCGGACGACATGGTGATTTTGGCGGAAGGCAGTCTTTGCTTGCCAGTTGCAAGAGTCACGAACGAGGCACCGGCACAATGAATTGGGGGCGAGAGGAGGCGAGGAGGGCACGATATGTACATAAACGTGGCCTGCTGCGGCAGACGAGGAGCAAGGATGAAGAGCAGACGAGCGGAATCGTCGGAGTGGCTCGACTTAAGAGCCAGTTCGCGCGCGGGTCCTCGGCTGGACCCTTCGAGCATCGAGACCCATTGGGGCCAAGCCGCGACGGAGGTGGTGACTGACGGTCCGCTCGCTAAGATATCGTGTACGGAGTAATAATGGATGTACTAGTCTGTACGGGGTACTTCGCACTCCGCACTCCGTTCTCCATACGGTA
This sequence comes from Tolypocladium endophyticum, assembly GCA_024339985.1. Lineage (NCBI taxonomy): Eukaryota > Fungi > Ascomycota > Sordariomycetes > Hypocreales > Ophiocordycipitaceae > Tolypocladium > Tolypocladium endophyticum. The sequence continues at coordinate 493,316 of JALHBW010000126.1, forward strand.
GTTAGTCCGCACAAAATGGATTGTCCCGCAGGTCCGGCTCAGGGAAAGCTGACGACAAACCCCGGCATCAAGATGGTGTCTTGGACGCGCTGCAAACGACGTAAATGGACTAAGGCCATGTGTTTTTGGGGGGTGGACCCAGAATTCGGGGCCCAAGAACGTGGCCAGCCCACGATCAGGAGCATCATGGCGAGCATGGATGCCGGGAATAGGATGGCGCCGGGGGAAGGAAGGGAGGGAGGGAGGCGTCAAGGTTGGGCGTGTAAGAAGCGACCCGGGCGCCAGCTGGCTTGCGCGCTCAACGCCGGCTCTGTCACGATATACTTGTTTGGGACTTGTGCGTGTTCGCGCCGGCTCGTCGACCACTCGCGGACGGACGGCGGGCTCAGGCCAATGCCAACTCATAAATGACACTTATTCAACCAGGATGCTGGGAGAGGCTTGCGACCTGCCTGCGCTCTCTTGCAGCGCAGAGCTCGGGGCCATTAGCGCGCTAATGAAGCAAACTGCCCTCGCGGCGGGGTGCCACGAGATGCCGGCGTCGCGTATCGGCACTCAGGGGAGACTGGGCGAGCCGATCAAGCGACGCATGCGGACTGTGCTGAGCGAGCGAGCAAAGGAGACGAGGACGGACGCTGGCGCAGGCACTCGATCAGATGTCGGAGCTCCCCGCTGGAGGCTTGAAGGCTGAGCACACTTGATAAAGCATTAGCGACGGAGAGGTACGAGCACTCGGTACAGAGCGGAGGGGAGACGGGATGGCGCAAAGCGGGGACACGAACGACTCAGATCTCTGGCTGCGCACGTTGCCACCACTGGAATGTGGCCCAGAAGGTTGGTGCCCTCACCCATGTCCTCTGATCATGGACTGCCGCAACGGGCAAGTTTCGTTTGTGACGCCGCTGGAGTGGCTGCGACGAAGCAGTGTTGCGCCGAGCCTAGCGTTCCGCGCTCGTGATAGTTGCCGGAGGCAGAAGGGATTGGATCGTGCACTCGTACGAACGAGTGTACTCCGTACGACGCAGTCGAGAGTTTTGCGTCGGTCCAGCTGGCACGCTGATGTGGGCTGCCGGCGCATGGAGCTGAAGCAGGCAGGCGCGCCGACGATGCGCCGCCGCGCCTTCTGCAAGCAATCCCACGAGAAACAAGCAAGCGCCCACTGCAACACCCACTGCAACGCCCACTGCAACGCCCATCCCGCCTCTCGCCTCGCCTCAACCCACGGGCCTCTGTTTCGTCGCCGGATCCGAATAATCGCCTCGCCAAGCGCAGGCGCAAACTCAAAGGCAAGGCCATCACCGTATACCTACCTGGCCCTTCCCCGATGAACGGGCCACCTCGACCAGGTATATCCCTACTCGTACGAAGGAAGCTTACTTGTACGGAGTGCGTTCCCCCGACGCTCACCTTGGCTGAGCCATGTCTTCCGGCACCCATGCTCGGAGCAGCACGAGGAATCGGCACCGAAACGGCCCAGAAGCCCTGGTGGAAACACAATCGAAATCGATCATCGGACTGTCGTCGACCCCGTCACTGTTTCGGTCGCGCTGCGGCGTAATCATGCGCCATGCCGGCTTGTCGCAGCGCTGCAAGGGGGGGACGATCTGAAGTCAACTACCATAGACTAATAACTGTACTGTACTGTACTATCGAATTCATGGGCAGCCGGAGGCCATCTTTCACGTACTCAGCCCCCTCTGACAACTGACACTGACAGAGTGGCGGTGGCTCTTTGTTTCGGGCACTTTGAATCGACACCTCTCCAGTCGCCACATGGCGCAATTACAAGCCCGAACCGAGGCCCGTGGCCCGTCGTTTGTGCGACCCTGAGCCCGGTTCGGCTTGCAACGTCAACGTCATTCACACCCTGCGCCCTCGCCTCTCCATGTTCCCCAGTCCACCGCAACACCAAGAGGCCCCTAGATCAAAGGGGAATGCAGATGGCAACAGGGTGCTTGGCGTCATGTCCACCTCGGCTTCCAGTGACACCTGTGCGGAGTACGCCTATCGTAGAAGCGGTGGATACCCAACTTTTGCTGACCCTGGCTCCCACTGCTGGAGGGTTGTGGATCCGTCGCCCGCCCATAAGTGTGGTTTGGGTTGGCGGCTTCAGCGGCAATTGGTCAAAGGAGCCGGGCGGCATTAGCTGCGCTGCGGGTTGTGGCTGGTCCATTGGTATCAGCTGGCCGACGTCGATATCGATGCTGATGGCTTGCAAGCACCTCGAGCAGCCTGGCTTCGGCATTAACGGAAGTGCTATGCTTGCTCCATCTTCAGAGGTTGTTCAGCATCACCTTCGGGTATTCTGTCTACACAAAGCAAGGCACTTGGCAGAGCATCAACCAACAACAGCACCACCATCAACGCGGTCTCCTGATCACACTGCTCATGCACACTCACCTCACTGTGCATGACGCCCCCAGATCAACCGTCCATTTTCGTCCATTTTCGTCCCTCGTCTCCCCTACATGCGCGGCATCAAAATTCCACCGCGATGCAATGCCTTCACACCCGTTGCCACGCTGTCAATGCCACACACACCCTCCCCGGCCCGGATCGTGCTTCCTTTCATCGTTGACAGCGAGGTGCATAATATTGTTTGAGCAAGTACAATAAAACGTTCGCCCAAGCACTTCGTATCTGGCTGTGATCCCACTGCGCGCCTGCTGCCGTGCCGCCTGCGAGCCGCAGGAATGGCCTCCACCGCATGGAAGTAACCCAATCGATCGACATCATATGAACCAGCAGGTGGAGAGGGGACCCTCCGCTCGCGGCGAACGGCTTCTGCAGCTAAGGTACCTTGTGCTCTGCTTCGACTCTACGAGTAGACACGAAGAGCAGAGCCAGTCAACACAATCCATGGGCCATCTCGTCCCGAGAACCCTCCGCTTTCGACCCCACACCGGACTTACGGAACGTCCCAATGGCCCGGCTGAGGTGTTTCGTAACCTCAGGGCATTTTATTCCTTGGCCAAATGTCCGTCGAATCCACACTTGTCGACAAAATTATGATCTATTTTTACTCGTACGGGGCTCTACTGACCCAATATTTTGGAGACTCGACTTGCTACCCGAGGTCTTATACGCTTGGCCGACCCCTCATGTCTCTCTCATGTTGCTGGCTCGACAAGTTGACATACTCGCTTCCAAATTCCACGAGATACCAGTGCTTCCCAAGCAGATGCCGTTGCAATACATATGCTGCAACTCTGCTGGTTGCAAGGACATCTGCTAGAAAGCCCAAATATTTCATAAACGACAACGTGTAACCCATACCTCCCAACCCGTTCACCCAGGCACCTTCCCGTCCCAATCACACCTACCGTCCCGCCCATGGTACGAGCCTCGTCACTGCGGGACCCCACGCCGGCAAGCCCCCCTCCGTTTCAGGCACACTGACGTTTGAGCTGCTGATACCCACATACAAGCCGTCGACCAGCCGAGGATCAACTTTTTTGTCGTCGCTGCCAAGCACACGGAATTGTAAGGATGCCTCCAGGAAGGGTTTCACGGCAGCTGGAGACAGGTCTCGAACCGCGCCAATGGCCGCCAGCTTCATCAAGGCTGACGTCAAAGGTACTGCGCCAGAGATCTTGGACTGAGATCCAGTCGAACGATTCATGGCGAAAATGTTGACAGATCCTGCATGATTGCGAGCCAGCTCCCAGTTGGCCTCAGCCATCGGCGGCTCTCCAAAGAAGAAGTGAATACCAAAACAGCCATCCAGGGCTTCCACATTCACCTGCACGTTGGCGATCCACTCCGTGTAACGGCCGTTTTGAAAGATTTGCGATGAAGGAGGGTTAGCTGCTGTCAATTTGACGTTTGGCACGAGCTTGTCTGCGCTCACTTGACGCTTCAATGCGTCCCCGCGCGGGTGATCTCGCATTCCAGCGCGCCGTGCCTTGGCCATCATGCCCACGGGGCTGGATGACCCATACCAATCGTTGATCTTCCGCAGAAGTGACTGGCGGAGGTCGTCGTCAGAGCCAAGCGAAGGATCCGTGTCGGCATATGTATACCCAAATACTTCCGTGGCTCGTGCTGTATCTGAAGTCCAAAATGTGCCATCTGCGGACGAGCGAAACGGCGTCAGTGGGGTGTCCGAAGATTGCATGCTGCCCTTGATGGCGGTGAAACTCGTCTCGCCTGCAGGCATGGGAGTGATCCAGGCCGAAGGGTTCAGAATCTGCCAAATGGCAACTAGGCGATCCGTCATGAGGTGATGTAAGAAAAATAGAGGGTCAAAAGACGAGAGCGGAACATAGGTCATGTGCCCCTTGGAGCCGCCGTATATGTGGATGATGTCGTGAATAGACTCGACAGAGTCCATTGTGGCTAGGCCTTGCGATGCCGACCACGCCTTGTTGCTGAACGAGTTGAAGTCATGATAACTGGAGAAGAGTATGTAAAGCCGCTGCTGGATTTCTGGGAGCTTGGCGAGCAACGCGGCATTGACCCTCTCATTGTTGGAAGGGGGCGCTGTGAGACTGACGTTGAGCTCTGGTCCTCTCTTCGTCTCGTTCCACTGCTTCAGCTATTAAATGTCAGCCAAGCAGACCCATGACACTGCGTGATGGCGCTTACGGGGTTCCAAATGAGGGCGTCTACATCAAGCGGATGAAATTGGTACGAGTATAGGGGGTTTCTGATGTTTTGGGCGCCGTTTGGACCATTCTGGACAATGATGGGGCTCCAGAACATGTCTGGAAAATGAGTCTGACCCGGAGGAGCGCTTCTGGACCAATCCCAATAGGGCACCCTGAAGTCTGATGCCGCTTCCTGATACGACTGTCTTTGAGTTGCGTTGGGAAACATACCGGCAATGGCGTTGGCCATCTTGTACATTTGTTGCTTCGCAGACTATGAGCACACGCCTGGCTTCTGGATACGTAAACAGCTAAAAATCTCACCTCAAACAGAGCCAGGTACGGCCTGTGCCACATGGGAAAGAGAACGGAACTGTGTGTACAGTAACCTGACATACTTGCCCCGGGCGCAGGCGCAACATTGTCCCAGGGTATGAATGGCACGCCATGTATTCCTGGGCAGAGAATGTCAGCGCGGACAACAACTTCTCTTTGTTCCAAATCTAACCCACCGGAAATCTGGTACCACGACAGAGTATCGCCTTGGTCGGCGGATTGAAACATGCTCAGGGCCAGGATGAAAAGATCCCATTTGTGGGGGTACGTCTTCATCTGTCGAATTTCGAGCCTCCACGGGACACTGTCGTTGGCGGCGAGTGGTAGCTTGCCGACGACGACTGGAGTAGCAGCATCCTGTCGGCGAGTGAGCCGCGAGATGTCGCGGCCAAAGTCGTATGTCTGGGCACAGGAAAGGGCAAGCAGGGCGCTGAGTGTAAGAAGGACGAGAACAGGATTTGCAGCTCTCGGCAGCATCGTGTCTTGTCAGTAGCAAAAACAGGAAACTCGAAACATCCCGTTCGAGACTTGACTGCCGATTTTGCTAAAAGAAGTACAGCGCAACCGCCCAAATGGAAGCAGGGAACGTGCAACGAGGCTTCAATGAAGGCGTCAACAGAGTCTGCGGGAGCCAGGACTCCGACCAACGTTCGTGTCTCAAAGCAAAGTGGCTATGGCTCCCGGCAGCGGCCCAGCGAACAATTAGAGAAGCGCGAGACTGGCCCTGGGAGTCGAACTGGATGCTGGTAGATGGTAGACATCGAGGAAGGGGTCGATGTCCAGATTAATAACGGCAACGTGGCGAAGAAGCGAAGTCGGCTCGGAACAGGTAGCGACTCTGCGCTTGGAGGAACGAGGCAGGAACGGCCGGACCATGTGTACATCGTGCGACGCGGCGTCGTACCTGCCTCATGGCTTGCCGTGTCTGCTATCTTACCTGGCGAGCTGCACTTTCTGGGATTCGCTGGGCTATGACTGGAAGTCTCTATACTCGGTGCTGGCATTCTCATTCTCCATCACACACAACAGTAAGGTCCGCCCTACCCCGGTTGAACCTCTCCTTGGACGTTGTCGTTGACACAACTCAGCTGGACAGCCTCGACAAGGCCTCACGAACGGCGCACCGCAGCGACTCCTTGTCTTGTGTCTTTCAGCCCATGCACCCCATAGCAGCCAAGGGCAGAGAGGCATTGGGCTTCCAATCAACACGAGACATTGTTTAGAGCTTGGAGCGGTGGTAGATCCAACAGACATCAGGCTTCGTCAGGCAGCATGGCCTCCAGGCCTGGCGTGACACAGGTACTACTCTCGACAGGTAGCGGCAGTGTGTCTTTACTCCTTCTTTTATTATCGACTTGGCTTGCACCGAACACACTCGGCGCAAGAGTGTCAAAATCGGCACACATTGCAGAGGACAAGGCCTCTTCGAGTCCATAATGCTGCCTACCTAAGTCCCGTCCGTCAGGATTTGTACATGCTTTTGACCCCCACAGTATCCTTTACCTCCTCTTGCTCAGCAAATACTTTCTTGAAAACCTTTTCAAGCCGCCGCAGAACCTCCTCGCCATTCTGCGCAACCTGGTAATGCGTGACCAGGCGTGGCCCCATGACTTTGAGCCCCGCTTCGTCGTTGAGCTGGGCGAAGCGCTCCTCGCTACAGCGCGCAGAGTTGAGGTCCAGCCAGCACATATTTGTGTCGACACGGTGAACCAGCGTGCCGCCCATGGCAACCCATAGGGCCTCGACCTTCTTCGCCATCTCGTGCGATTCCTTGAGCAGCCCATCGCTGCCGTCGGCTGTTTTGCCAAACGTTTCGTCGACAGCGACCCTCGCGGCGGCTGTGATGAATCCAGGCTGGCGCATGCCGCCGCCAATGGACTTGCGAACCCAACGTGCATGCTTCAGCGTCTCTTCGGGACCAACAATTACGCTGCCGACGGGCGCCCCGAGACCCTTGGAGAAGCAGAGGCTGACGGTGTCGAAGTGCGAGCAAAACTCCGGCAGGCTCCCAGCACCCGAAGCGACAGCCTCCCAGAGACGAGCCCCGTCGCAATGCATCTTGATGCCGTGCTGTCTTGCGAACTTGGAGATGCGCTCGACCTCGCTCAGCGGCATGATCATTCCGTTGAGGGTGTTCTCCAAGCTAATCACGCGTGTCGGGCACGCATGGACGTCGTCGCTTAGAACAACGTTAGCCTCCACGTCCTCAAGCGTCAAGTGGATGCTATTCTTGGGAACCACAGGCTTGACCATGGCGCCTGTCAGGGATGAGACGCTGCGATTTTGCGTGAGCTACCATTGCAGCACGGCGGGCAAGGGAGATGGGGACACGAACCCGCCGGCTTCGTATATGAATATGTGCGAGCGGTGGTCGCAAAGAACGCCATGAGGAGGTTGGAGCAGCAGACTCCTCAGAGACAGCTGGTTCCCCATGGTCCCTGACGTGACGAATAGGCCGGCCTCCTTGCCGGACAAGGCAGCGACGTGCGACTCGAGGTCAGCCGTTGTGCGATCTTCCCGGAAGACATCATCCAGCAGGGTACAGTGCTGAACAGCAGCAAGCATGGACGGCGTCGGAGTCGTCATGACATCACCTGGCCGTGGACGTCAGCTTCATCACTCAACCATCCACGTGGCAGCTCTATCGAATGTATGTGGTGTCTCACTCCTCAAATCGAACGACGCTGGGCCCTTTGCTCCAATCCAAGCATTGTGGGTTCCTCTTTGTTGGCTGGCGGCCATGGCTGTCGTACTGAACCAAGATGGCGTGGAAAAGAGTTGAGTAGCCCGTTGGATCGGGCGTTGCTGCAGTCTTGTGCCTGGGAACAGATGTCGGCATCGTGAGGAGAGGATGGATCTGCCCGCCATGATGAGGGGTTCTGGCTTTATCCGCAGTCAATTGGCTGTGGTTGCCCGCCGACGTCTGCCGCTGCAGTCTGGAATGGTGATGTTAATGGCGTCGTACTTGCGCCCTTTGAGTGAGTGCGGAGCACACTTCGGGATCCACAGCTTGCCGCAACCCACGACCCAGGCAGTTCCCGAAGTCGGGCGACTCGACCCCGTTTGGTAGCTTTCCTCATGGCCGCGCCACGCTTTGGGTATCCAGGGTTCGATCGGAAGCAACTATGGCGCATGGACTTGGGCCACGCTCCAGGCAAGGCGCCACGCTTTGCCTACTCGGCGACATCACGGCGCGTGGCAAAGACTACTGGGTCAAGGGACGAAGACAACAGTTACATCTTGCTGCACGATATGCGCGGGCTCGAACTAGTGCAGCCAGTGTGCTCCGTTGTCTCTGCGCGGCGATGCCATCTCTATCAGTCTCCTCACAGCATCTTGGACCTGCGGTGCATTTCGTAACTGGAGTTGAATGCTGGAATTGACTCTCTGCTTTGCTGAAGAGGAGAAGAAGACTGGCGAATCAGGAAGGTTCTGCAAAGGTTCCGCTTCGTTGCATCTCCAGCGGGCGTATGGGGAAAATTGCGATCTCCTGCGCAGGTTGCCGAAAGCGACAGCGCCGACATCCGAGCCGTGTTGGGGCTCCGCCCCGACTGCAGCACAAGCATGGACTGGACCAACACCACTGATGGAGGTGCATTTATATATGATTGTGCATCGCGGGTTTCTTCATCTTGAACGCCCTTCCCGTACAACCGCACTCCGACCTTGGCCAAGCACGGTCGAGCCGCTGACCATGTCTGAGACACGAAGGATGCAATGCCGCCGGCAATTAGCGGACTTTGGCTCTCGTACTCGGAGGGTCCAGCGGACGCAAGCGTCGAGGGCCCCAGACCGTCAGCAAAAAGCCTAAACGTACCAGCCCTCAGCCTCCTCGGTAGCTAAACGCCAAGCTAATTTATAACGTTAATAGGGGGATGGCCTCTTGCCCGTCATGGCGCGTGTCCCGTTGCTTACCTGTTCACATTTGCACATCTCAGCCGGGAACTACATCGTACCGCCGCCGCGCTGCAACATTGTTACGGCGTTCCAAGACCATGCGCTGCAGCTGGGCACGTGTTGAATCAAGGTAGCTGCTCCTGTCTCACTGGGAGCAGAGGCCATGGCCGCTTCCGGTCTGCTTCTCAGCATCGCAGCCCTTGCGGGCATCGCCTGGCTCACCCTCATCCACGTCCCCTTTCGCAGCGCGGCCGCGGCGCACCGCGTGTCCGACACGGATCTCAGCTTGCGCTTCCCAGCGCTCAACTTCACCTTCTCCACGGCTTCTCCCCCGAACTCTCACCATGGGTACTACGCCTCCGCCGCCGCCGCCGACTTCTGCGCTGCGCACGGCTATCCCGTCTTCGTGCCGCGAGCCGCCTCAGGCGAGCGCAAGATTTATGACCTGGTCATGGCCAACTCGGAGCTCGACTTTCTTGAGATCCGGCTGAGCACCATGTACGACCACGTCGACTACTTTGTCGTCGTCGAGTCGCCGCGCACTTTCCAGGGCAGGGACAAGCCGCTTACCGTGCGCGACAACTGGGACCGCTTCGCGAGGTATCACGACAAGATGGTTTATCACCTGCTCGAGTTTCCGCCGGGCTTCGCACCCAAACTGACATGGGACTACGAGGACCTGCAACGGGACGCCACCTTTGAGCAGGTCCTACCGCGCCTCGAGGGCCGCGCAGCGCCAGTGGACGGCGATGTGCTGCTCGTGGCCGACGTCGACGAGATCCCGCGCCCGGCGACGCTGCTGCTGCTCCGCACCTGCGTTTTCCCGCGCCGGCTGACCCTCGCCTCGCGCTTCTACTACTATTCGTTCCAATTCCTGCACGTCGGCGCCGAGTGGCCGCACCCGCAGGCAACGTTCTACGAAGGCGTCAACGACACGCTCCGCCCGAGCAAGCTGCGCGGCGCCGATGGCGGGACGAGGTGGGCGCGCGCGCGAGAGTCTGGCACGCTGGGCAATGCCGCCTGGCACTGCAGCAGCTGCTTCGCCACCATGTCGCAGTTCCTCAACAAAATGGCCAGCTTCTCACACATGTGGATGAACCAGGAGAAGTACCGCGACCGCGACCACATCGCTACGGCGGTACGGGCTGGCCGGGACGTCTGGGGCCGCAGCAGGGACCAGTTCCGGCGCGTTGAAGGCAACAAGGATTTGCCAGCCGTCTTACTTGAGAATGATGGCAGGGAACGGTTTGCGTACATGTTGAGCCGTGACGGCGAGAGTGCTGGATTTAGCGACTATCCGTGACATTGTTTCTCACCAATCTTGTTTTCATGCTGAGACATGTAGGATGCACAGGCGTTTTGAATCAGATCGTACAGAATAGAGACTGCAAGCATTGTGCTTTTACGTTTAACAATACCATAGTCCGCACCGACTTTTGAGCTTGATGACTTATCCCGGACTGCTTCGTTCAGCCTTGAGTCTCGCGTATGAACTTCCCTCTCCAGTAAGGATGCACCACATGGGAGCACTCGGGCATTAGGTAGTTGTATCGCCACATTGCTGTTCAGACTCAGACCTGGCAAGTCGAGGTGGGTCTGGCAGCATCTCCAGCGCTTACTGCGTACATGGCCCCAAAAAGAAACTTGGAGAAAAGGCAAACAGCTGCAACAGACATGATTCCCCGTAAGCACCACCGACGCGGAGAGACAGGCTCAGGTCAGCCCGGCGCGGGACGGGCGGCGGCGACGGCGGCGGAAAAGTGGCGACGACGTGTGAGATGCCGACGCCGGCAGCGGGTGATTTGTGACAGCCGTTTGGATCTCGCTCAGCACGGTAGATACGCGCGCTGCCCTCGATGCAATGCTCGCGACATGTCTGCCCGCTGTCCGCAGAGCGCGATTCGAAAATGCGTCGAAACCCTGGGGCACTATAGCGTCTGAAGCGCCGGCTCCGCACGCAGAGACCAGCACGACTTACACGCAGCCCACCCGCCAGCTCAGCAACCCCCATGCCATGCCATGCATCCCCCGTCCGATTCTGCCCCCCATTCCATGCCGTTTCAGCGGCAGCGTCACGGGGGCACCGACCGCCCTCCCTGATGCGCTGGCAGTACATGACTGCCCGTCTACCGTACCTGCGGCGCGAGCGCATCCGTTCGTGCGCACCCTGCGTGCTTTGTCCACGCCTCCTTACATGCCTCATGTACGCGTAGACAGACAGACAGACAGGCAAGCCAGGGGGAAGCGACCGGGACCCTGTCCGCCTGCAACAAAACCAGCCGTCGAATCAACCGGTGAGCAGCGTGGCCAGGGGGAGCGGACCGGGGCGAGGCGACGGGGCTCCCCAAGAGGCGGCGCCTGTTCGACGTCCTGCAATGCTGCGCTGGCCAACGCATCAAAGTGGTCCGTGTGCAGCAGCCAGCCAAGCCCAGCCTTGCTACATATGCCAGCGCAGGCAGTCGATATTATACCTACGCCAGTCCCTCCCTCCCCAGCGCCCGGCTCTTCTGCCCTTTATACTTGCGTTTCCGTCCTCGTCGAGTCCCCATTGCTCAGGTCCATATCTTCCCGGCTCCGAGACCCCTTCCGAAACCCACCATGGACTGGCGCCAACGCGGGACGTCGTCATCTGACGCCTCGCTCTCAGCCCGGCGTGCAAACATGAGGCGCCCTCACCGAACCATCAGCCTTGACTGTCGTGAAAACATCAATTCATGACTGCCAAGAGGCTAACTATCACTCATCATTCTTCATCTCATGTCGTTGCAAGACAACATCCTCAGTCACTTCACTTCCCACTGTCCGCATCGCCGGCTACAGAGAGCGTTTGGACAACACACCCCCCCTGCCCAAGCAGTGTTCGATCCAACTCGGTTTAAACCGGAAATGACATCAAATTGAAATGGTACGGGACAAAGAGGAAATGGCAAGCGTTGGTGAGTGCCTGCATGCCGCTTGACTCCGGCCCTGGCGCCCATTCTACTTTGGCTTGAAGACTTCGCTATGTTCCATCCCAGCGGACAACCAATAAAGGAAACAGAACAACCGGCCTCGGCGGCTGGTGTTGGGACCACACCTCCGCCGCGTTGCGCGCTTTCGTGAGTTCGTGAGAGAAGAAATTTATATCTGCCACCGTCAAAGCCTCCGGACCCCATCCCGCAGCTTTCACGCAGCATGCTGAGGCTGCTTTGCCTAGTCGCCACAACGGCTTGGCATTATAATGCTCCGTGGGAAAGGGCCATGCCGACCGGTGACTCTTTCATCGTCGTCAATGTCGTTCGTCATCATCATCATCAGAAGGGAAAAGGTCGCCGAGGTTTGCCGTCCAAACAAGAGGCACGGTATGCCCCTCTCAACGACCAGCCCATTTCACCAGGAACTGCACCACGGCATCAAGATTCGTCTCCTCCTTGGCACTGATGCCATAGCAGCACACCTCGCGGCCCTGGATCACCTTCAAGTCCAGCTCGTCAATCAGCTCGTCCACCGACAGCTTCTGCGGCAAGTCAGACTTGTTACCCAGGACGAGCAGCGGGATCCCTGCAAGTGAGGGATGGCCCATGAGGGCGTGGAGTTCATCCTTGGCTTGCGGGATGAGCGCTACGTCGGCAATGTCTACTATAAAGACAATGGCGTTGACGCCCCGACAGTATCTCTCCCACATTGATCGGAACCGTGGCTGACCCCCTATATCCCAGCATTTGAGCGTAACATGGCCTCGTTGCACGCGCTTCATGTTGAATCCAACGGTAGGGATCGAGCTTCACGAGGTCCTCGAGTTAGCGAAAGCAATCCCATCGAGTACGAGGCGGCAAAGAACAGGCTCGACTGAAGAACCCAGCGTCGTACGGCAGACGATGTACTTACTCAAGTGTGAACTCTCCACCCTGCAAATAGAGCTTCATGTTAGCCACGTCGGCGCCTACGTCTGAACGGGGTCCTTACCGCCAGCACCCGCAGCAAGGATGTCTTGCCAGCATTCTGCAGACCAACCAGGGTTACCTCCATCTCCATAGCCCTGGTCGTCGTGAGGTCAGCACTTGCGTTGGATCACACACCGTACTGCTGGGGGAGGGCTTGGACGAAGCAGGAAGAAGCCAGTTTGGGGGGGGGGGGGGGGGGGGGGGG